>SJYO01050415.1:42473282-42921913 GCA_006410555.1 Capra ibex
CGGGGGTTGAGGAGGGACTCGGATTAGACCCGGGGTGCGTCACACCCCTCCCTTCCGACCCGAGGGCACCGACAGGGAAGATGATTCACGAGGGAGGGGGTCCCACTCCGCCCAAACTTAGAATCAAGATTAGACAAGTAATGACAAAGACGAGGAGTGGTAGAAAAAAAAGAAAAAGAAAGAAAAAAACCGACACGACCCAGAAGTGACACCGTGTACCTGAATCAACGGCACGTCGTACATCCTAGAATCAAGGGACTGGTCCCTAACTTGGGTACAGGGAACATAACCATCCGCATAAGAATTGATGACCTGGTGGTCCCTTCAGGACAGGGGGTAGTAGAATTGACCAGGGAGTCAAAAGAGTAGACATTTTATCCCTATCGGTGGTATGGATGGAAAATGAATTTTTGGTTTGTGAGTTTCATGACGATCATTGACACACGTCCGTACCAACATCCTTTGATTAGGCAAACTAAGAATGTAGTTGCGGTATACCATCAATAGTAAATGTCTACTCCGTGTCTACTCCGTGTCTCTCCCCTTCATTGAAGGGGTCTAGTAAGACAACAACAAATCAACTATTCACCACAGATGGAGAAAACGTTGGGGTACCTGACATCGGACGGTCCGAGGAGACAGGTACCCTAAAGGGTCCGTTCTTATGACCTCACCCGACAGTAAAGGATGAGGTCCCCTAGAAGGGCTGGGTCCCTAATTTGGACGTAGAGGACGTTACCGTCTGTCTAAGAAATGGTGACTCGGTGGACCCTTCGTGATGATCCATTATTTCTACCTGAAGTTTAGTACTCTGACCAAGGGTCCAAGTACGAAAAGAAGGAAAGTCTGAGACGAGTGGTCCGGTCTCCGTTACAATGTCACTCAATTACATGTTCTTCGGGAACCTTGTCGCGGTCCGTGCTTTCATGTGCTCACAGTCATAATAGTACCATGTCTCTCGTACGTCTCCGTGGGAAAGAGAGTAAAGAAGTTCACGTTCGTAGGTTGGGAAATCGCCTTCGATCGACCTAAAGGGACCACCGAGTCTGTCATTTCCCAGACGGATGTTCTGTCCTAAACTAGGGACCCATCCCTTCTAAGAGACCTCTTCCTTTACCGTGGGGTGAGGTCATGAGAACGGACCTTTTAGGGTACCCACCTCCTCACACCATCCGATGTCGGGTACCCCAGTGTTTTTCAGTCTGTCCTGATTCACTGAAGTGAAAAGTTGTGACGATCATCAGGGGAGGGGTCTTTAGGAGTGACCGGGTATGAGGAGAGGGTTGGGGTTCAGGGAACCTGACTTTCCTCTAGTTTGGTCAGTTAGGGTTTCCTTTAGTCAGGACTTATAAGTGACCTTCCTGACTTTGACTTCGACTTCGAGGTTATGAAACCGGTGGACTACGGTTCTCAGCTGAGTGACCTTTTCTGGGACTACGACCCCTTCTGGTTTCCGTCTTCCCCTGCTGTCTCCTGCTCTACTAACCTATCGTTATGACTGAGCTACCTATACTCAAACTTATTCGATGTCATCTTCCACTTCCTGTCTCTTGGGACCGAACGACGTCAGGTACCTCAGCCTGTGCTGACTTGTTGTGTCCCACCCACTCCACAGCCCCTCGTATCGTCAATTGGCATGCGGGAGGGGCAAAGGGTCTCCTGGTCAACCCGCCACGGCCCCTCCCCGTTACTCAGTCCTAATTCCTGAAACTTGTCTCCAGCCCACCCCGAGGAGTCTTGAAGGACCGTCCGGGTGACCGGGAGGGGTTCCGGGCGGGGGATGGGAACCTCGGGACGAGGTCGCGAAACCGGGACGTATGTGTGGAGAGTGATGGTACCTCAAGCTGGATAGCCGTCCACGCGACGACACCTCACCCCTCGAACTCCCGGTCTTAGTTCGGGTTCCCAGACGGGGGTTCCCCCCGTAAAAGACGCGGACGCGGTTGGGTAGGTTACAGAGAAGAGGGACGTCGGCACCTCAGGTGGAGGTTCTTCGGGGTTCCCCGTCCGTTCCACCCTCTGGGGTTCGTGTCGCGGGGGTTTCAAGTCCCGCCCAGTCGACTATTGGATTTCCATTCAGTGGAGTAAGGACCCTTAACGAAAAACTGGGGTCCTGGGACGAACCAGACCCCGGAGGCTGAACCCCCCTTACCCTCGACCCTTTCCCCAGGGGAGCGGAGTGACCACACGGAGGGTTGATCGTAGTGGTGCCGGTACCGGTGCCGGTTCCCTCGCGGAGTCTAAGGTCGTCGTCGAGGTCGCTAAGCCTTTTACTCCGCTTCCATTCTCCGAAGGGGGAGACATCGCCCACGGGCCGCGGGGTTCACTCCCGCCTCAGGGTCGGGCGTTGCGCCCGGCTCCTGAGTGTCCGCCTTGGGAGAGAGGGGAGGATGGGGGTGGCGAGGGCCGGGGTGTCGGGCCGAGCCTCGGCGTGTTCTCGCGGAGTCCGTTCCAGTTCTTCGGGTTCCACTTTTTCCTCTTCTTCTTCTTCCTCCTTCCCTTCTTCTTCCGAAGGGTGACTACCCAGACCCGCCCCGAGTAATTTGGAAACGAGCCGGAGGACCAGCGGAAGACCAACGCTCCGCGGCGCTCGCCAGGGGCCCGGCCCGGACGGGGGACGACCTGTGGCGCGCGGTTCCTCTTCGGCCGATGCGGCACAGGCAGTGCCAAATAACAAAGACCTTGCCACCGGCGGGACGACCCCCCGCCGGACACGTCGACCTCTAGAGTCGTGGAGCCGCTCCCGCCCCTCCCACCCTCCCCGAGCCCGACGCCCCGCGGGGGCCACCGGCCGTCCACCGGCCCTCTACTCGACACCGCCGTAGCGGCCACCCCCACTCCCCCGCCGCCGGCGGCCTTCGTCGTCGCCGCCCTCCGCAGCGCCCCGGCGAGAGTGGCGTGGTCCACCTTCCACTCGGTCATGTACTCGTCCCCGACGCGGCGGCGGTGCCGGTACCAGTTCATGTACGCGTCGACCAAGGCGCGGGGTGCGTGGCCCTACGGGAGCCGGCGGCGGAGGCGGTCCTAGAAGTCGGCGTCACAGGCCTAGACCTGGCCCCTCCCTCTAGCGAGAACTCGGGCCGGAGGAAGCCCTGACGTCCAAGGGGTGGGAAGAAAGTATCTCACCGACCCGAGTTCAGACGAGGACCCCTCGGAGCCCAAAGAGAATCTAGAGGATTGTGTGTCCCTCCTGGAGGAACAGGAGGGTCCGGAATCCTCTTTTACACTCCAAAGGTTTGAGTTGACGGTTCGGTCCCGGAATTCAACCGCTTCACCCCTTGAAATCACACTTGCGGCCCGGGTTTCCCTACCGGTCTGAACCGGGAAACCGGTGGCAATCGAACATGACGTGAACTGCTGAAAAATTGTGTTCGGTCTTTACGGTAAAAAAGAGGGGTTGACAAAACAAATTTGGCGGGGATTTCAACCTGTGCTGACTCGCTGACTTGACTTTCAACATTTATTACTGTACATTTAACTTCAAATAGACACCCCGTCTAGACCGGGTGGTCAGTGATCGAAAACGAAAGACGAGGAGTGTGAAAAGTATGCAAGTACCCCTATAGTACCGTTCTTACGACTTCACCAAACGGTAAAGGAAGAGGTCACCTGGTGTCAAACAGTCTTGGGCGGTGGTACTGGACAGAGAGCCGACCGGAATGTGCCGTACCGAGTATCAAAGTAACTCAATGTGTTCCGACACTAGGTACACTAGTAAAACCAATCAAAAGACACTAACACCAAAAGTAAGACAGACGGGAGACTACCTACTTCTATTCTCCGAACACGTTCAAAGGACTACCCTCCCTGACCTACACCCCTTTTGTCCTCAGATCGAGACCACCCGTCCCGGTACGAGTCATTTAATAATTTAGGTTAAAAGACGACTACCCACCCCGACACGAGGGAGGGACATCAAACCGGACGTCACCGGGTCAGGATCTCAGACGTCAGAAATACCATCCAATATCCGAGATACCATTCCCATTCCCGCTAGAGGAGTTTTTCCGGAATACGGTCGCACGGTGTGTGGAGGGCCCTGACGATGATAGTCCTGGGACGTCGTCCGGTGACAACTGGGTACGGAGGCGACCTCTGAGGGTTTGCGAGTGTCCGTTCAGACCGAGTCAGAGAACAGCGGGTCCTCTTCCCCCGCTTTCTCCTACTCTACGAACCTACCGTAGTCACTGAGTTACCCGTAATCAAATTCGTTTAAGACCCTCTGTCACTTCCTGTCCCTTCAGACCTCACGACGGTAAGTACCCCAGTGTTTCTCAGTCTATACTGACTTGTTGACTTGGTGAATTGTGAACGAGTGTGACTAAGAAAGTCGTGGGACTTCACCTTAATAATAGTGGGGTAAAATGTTTCCCAAAGGGACCACCGAGTCACCATTTCTTAGACGGACGGTTTGGCCTCTGTCAAAGTTAGGGACGTAGTCCTTCTAGAGGACCTCCTCCTTTACCGTTGGGTAAGTTCATAAGAACGGACCCTTTAGGGAACCTGTCTTCTTACACCACCCGATATGTTGGGTGTCCCAGTGTTTCTCAGTCTGTACTGAATCGTTGATTTGTTGTTGTTCGTAAAGTCTTTTCCCCTTTGTACAAATTTCTCTCCTTCACTCGACGGGTCCTCGGTCGCTCCGGACCCCAATTTCGGTCCGGACCACATAGGGTCCCGAGGATTGGTCGGGAAGATATGGTCGACTTTCCTGAGAGTCTCTTCGATAAAGTTCCTGTGATATGAGAAAAGTAGGATTTCCTTTAAGACCTTCCTTTCGGGTGGTATGTTCTTTTCACCTCACTGTCAGGTGACCGACCGAGGAGGAGAGGGAAGTCGTTGGTGGGTCTGTGGGGGGAGAAGACCCTTCGAGAGACCTGGGGTTCCGATCCCGTCGGTGAGGTCCTGAGGAGTCAAGTGGTCATACCGAGACCCAGATTTGAGGGCGGACTGTAGGGAACGAACCTACTGGGATCCCTGGGGGTTGAGAGGTCTTCCGGACACGGGTCTCAAGGTGGGAGGGAACTCGGGGTCGAGTGGTACTTGTGTTTCTACCTGTGTGTCGTGGTCGGGTCGTGGTCCATCATCGGCTAGAAGGGTTTCTCGTCCGGGTACTCCTGGGGTGGTTAGTAGGACACCCCTCTCTGCCCCCCTTCCGACCAGACTCCTGCTCCGGGGTCCCGACCTCCGACCGTCGCCCCTCCGTCTCCCCCATGAGTGGGTTGTATGAACATCGGGTCCTTTCGGTGGTCCAGCTATCACGACTCCAGACACAACTGTCACTATTCCATCTCCGACTCGTCCTACCGGTCGTGGAGGTGACAGTCGGTCCGGTTGCGGCTCGAGCGGACGTCGGGGTCCTCCAGCCCTCTCTTGGACGCTGCGGGCTCGAGACAGTCGGTCGACCGACCGGGTCTGGAAGGGTCTCGTCCCCTCTGTCGGAGACCCCCGCCCCACCCGCGATCTCTGAGTCGTCCCTGGTTGTACCTACACCCGGGACAGGACCTTTAGGGTAGGACTCATTGTCGGGTCTCTCCAGTCCGGCCCTACCCCCATTCATGTCCCGCCCCGTACACACACTGGGGTACCCCTCCCTCTCACAGGCTCTCCTCCCCGTGAACTCGACTCCGAACTTCCTCATTCCTCGACTATCCCCTTCCTCTGGAGACGGTATAGGGGTCGGAGTTGGTAAGTACCGACATTACTGTTACCAAAAGGTACGGTGCTTCCATTACTTGTCCCCAGACACTCGTTCTCCACCCCCGGACTGGGTCCGACCTCCCACCCCTCCGAAAGGACTTCGTCATGGTCGTGTCACCTTTGTACTCCTCACCCCTCCTTGTGTGAGGAGTCGTTTCCCTTGGTCCACACGTTTCTGGGACCCCTCCGTCGGGTCCAGGAACCGTCTTTGTCTTTCTCCTGGTCTCACCGAGTCGTCTCACTTCCCTTCCCCGTCTCTCTCTGACGTCCACCCGTCACTATCCGAGACCTCGACCCCGTACCAGACCCCTGTCGTAGACTCGTCCCCCGCCTCCCCCCAACCGTACCGGTCCGGGTGGAGAGTCTGTTCTGGAAGGACAACCTCAACCCCACGTCCCCCACATACCCCCGGCCCGTCAATCAATCCTCTCCGGTCCCCTTCCGATCTAAGTCACAGTGGACGGTGTCCCACCCCACTACCCGACGTGTACTCACCCCTTCTTCTTTCTCCGCTTCCGTTGGGACTCTCATGACTCCCGAGACAGAACCCGGTTGACCGATGTGCTATCCTGACAAGACTGGGTCCCCTTGGTTTCTCTGGAAGAACTGACAGGGGGGGTACGGTGTTTGGGGTGTGGTGAGTCGACTGGGGTCCGGAGAGAATGGATAGGACCCAGGGGTCGCGGTCCGGTCGGTGGTTCTGCATCCACTACTTTCGGTACCGACACCCTCCGTCTGTGTGTCTGTGACCAGTCTTCTTCTTCCTGGTAGCCCCGGAGGCCCGTGGATTTGCAGACGGGCTCTGTCCGGGCGGGCCTCCCTCCTCCAGCGGCCCACCTCCACCCACCCTACTTTGGACCTTACATCTCCAGTCCTCGCAACTGCAGTTTCGCCCCCCGGTGGCCGCACAGGACGACCATGACGTGGAGGGTCAGGACACCCCTCTCACCCCCCTCGTCCGTCCTGGACCTCGCTCCACCGACGGGGGAACGTTCGGGAGAGAGCCCCGGTTAGATAGACCGGACGAGGAGTCAGAGGAAATGGGGACGGGTAGTACACGGGACCCCCCGGTACGAGTGGACCACATCCATCCCTTTCTGCTCGTCCGGGTCGAAGAACGGGTGCATGTACCACAGGTGCCGCTTCATTATGAACTCGAACCACTGTCCCTACTTCGCCAGCTAGACCCCTCCGTCTCGAGTTTGGACTTCGGGACCGGGGTGTCGGGGGCGGACCGGGGGGTTGAGGGTGGTCGGGCCGGGTGAGTGCAAAAATAGGTGGTCGAGGAACGGGACGCGTCGCTCCGACGAGGGTATCCGGTACCGGTACAACCTGTGTCCTAGTCGGTCCTTCCGGGGGACCCCGCTCCGTCTCCGACGTCCCATCGGGTCCGGTGGCCCGTGGGAGACCCGGGGTATCGGGGCCGAGACCCTACTTGAGCACAGTAGTTTTTCGACCACCCCCAGTCGGTACGGACCGACCCTGTGTCCTTGGGAGGCGAAGCTCCGACGTCCTCTTCTTCCCACCCTCGGAGTAAGTAAACAGTCTTCGAGAGGGAGACCGAGGACGATGTCACCCCACGACCAAAAGTGCAGTCTACCCAATAGATTGGTTGACACCATAACCTCTTCTGAGAACTCTCAGGGAACCTGACGTACCTTTAGTCAAGACTTATAAGTAACCTTCCTGACTACGACTTCGACTTTGAGGTTATGAAACCGGTGGACTACACTTCTTGACTGAGTTACCGTTTCTGGGACTACGACCCTTCCTAACTTCCGTCCTCCTCTTCCCCTACTGTGTCCTACTCTACCAACCTACCGTAGTGGCTGAGCTACCTGTACTCAAACTCGTTCGAGGCCCTCAAGCACTACCTGTTTCCTCCGGACTGCACGACGTCAGGTATCCCAGCGTTTCTCAGCCTGTGCTGACTTGCTGACTTGAATTGACTTGAATCCCAACAGGTCAGTCCAGACCCTCCGGAGACGGTAGGTAGGTAGGTAGGTAGGAAGGTTTATTGCTACTACTACTACTGTCACTACCGGTGATACATGACCCCAACTGACGTGTCTCAGGACATGATTCGTAAAATGTCGTTCTGTCTGACAGATCTGTCTGTCAGACAGAAGGACAAGGGAGAATTAGTAAGTCGAGGTTGGCGTCCCCGGATAACGAGTGACTTGTGTTGTCCGTGGAAGGTAGAGTCCGGGAGAAGTGACCGTCAGGGAGACTTCGAGAACGAAGTCTGTGGGAGTCCTGAGAGAAGGGGAACTTCAGAACCGAGGTACCCTGGAAGGGGTTGATAGGACAGATGTCGACGTAGAGGGACCCATTGTGGGGGGTAAGGGAAAGACGTGAATTAAACATAGATACCTTGAGTCGTGGTCGACTGTATGATCGATAAATTAAAGAGAACAAAGTGACAGAGGGGTGGTTCCATTTCTCGAGACAGAACAAACACCGACTTCGGGATCGGAGATCTTGTTCCAACCTCATCTACGAACTAATTTTTTTTTTTTTTGGACTACTTACTCATTTACCGGTAAGGGTAAAATGTCTACACCTTTGAGTCCGAATCTGCGATTTACCCCTGAAGGGACCACCAGGTCACCGACTCTAAGACACGAGAGTTACGTCCCCCCGGACCCAAGCTAGGGACCAGCCCCTTGATCTAGAGTGCACGTCGTTGATTCTGGACTGAATCGGTTCATTGATTTATCTATTTATTTATTTCTCTCCGATTTACTGAACACGTTTCCCTCACTGTCTTGTCCTAAGGTGGGCTCCAGCCGGACAATTTACAATATTATTAATTCGGGGTTGACTGGTGACTTTAGTGTAGTCCGGTACAAGATTTGTGACACCTACTTGAGTAAATTAGGAGTGTTGTTGGGTAAGACACGACCACTATGGTAGTAGGGTAAAATATCTACGACGACGATTCAGCGAAGTCAGCACAGACTGAGGCACACTGGGGTATCTGCCGTGGGGTGGTCCTAGGGGGCAGGGACCCTAAGAGGTCCGTTCTTGTGACCTCACCCAACGGTAAAGGAAGAGGTTACGCACTTTCACTTCAGCGAGTCAGTACAGGCTGAGAAACGCTGGGTTACCTGACATCGGATGGTCGGAGGAGGTAGGTACCCTAAAAAGTCCGTTCTCATGACCTCACCCCACGGTAACGGAAGAGGAAATGTCTACCCTACGGGGGTTTCTCCAAGTCCAGGAACGGGTTTTAGTATGTCTATCGTACTTCGTCTCGACCCAGAGTTCAAAAGCTTTCCAGGGAGACGAAGTATACCCCTTGTCCGACCCCTCCGGCCCTGTCCCTCTCCTCTCCTCTCCTTCCTTCGCTCTACCAGATCCATCCTCTCTACCTACTCTACCCGTAACACCGCCCATCCCCCACAGCGACTAAGACTTACTTAGACCTCCATCCCGTCCTAAAGCCCTTCACACGAACCGACCCCCTCGCATTCCTTCTCCCTCCTCAGGTGTAACAGAAGGGTCTAAGACTAGACTCACCCACCCCACGACAGATGTCTCTACCCCTTATACTTCTCCCTCCGAGACTTGGGTCGCGAGACCGAGGTCGTGGGGTTGGGTTTCGCTACGGAGGTGTCGTTTAAATGACTCGCGGAGGAGACACGGTTCACGGTACCACCCGTTTCCCGTCATCCTATTGTTACCCTACCCCCTCTCCCCAGTTTATTAGGTGTAGTGCCGAAAGAAGTGTGGAGGTAAAAGAAAAACCACCTTTCCACAGGTGAGAGACCCCGTTTCACTGTGAGTATTTGACGAGTCGGGGACCGGACCGGGTATCTTCTCGTTAGGTAGAGTAGTGGACGGTAGTCAATAGTCGGGGAGTTGAGAAGGAGAAGTAATACACATCGGACTCTTGTCTGGGTCCCTTCAGGAGCTAGAGTTTCGGTTATCGCGGCCGGGACCGGGTGAACAGGGACTCGTGGTGAAGAGAAAGGGAGAGGGTGAGGACCGGTTTCCTGACCAAAGGACTTTCGAACCCGTATTCGGGAAGGAAGGAGAAACAGTGGTGGAGACTGGAACCGTCAACCCCAAGACGAGAGTGACCAGGGAATTTACATGGACGTGGTGGTCCGGCCCCGACAATAAGAAGAGACGAGCCTGAGTTCCGGGAACCGTCGTGACTCCAGGAACGGTGTTTACGGTTGGAGACTGAGTCGTAGACGAAAGAACCGAAGACTCTGTGGCATGATGGAAAAAGAGAGAGGACAGTCTCAGGGTGTTTGTAGCTGACTCGGGGAGACACACAATCCGAGACGACCGTCCGTTTCACCGATGTCGTCACTTGTTTTCCCTTGTCGAGTACGGAAATACCTTGGCTACCAGACTAGTCAGGGAGTCAGTGACTAAAGAGAGGTCGAGGGGCTTGACACACTGGGTTAAAAAGTGGGAATGGGAAGAGAGTGGATCCCGTTAGAGTGGTGTGAGGACCGAAAGTTTTGGTGGGTGGACTACGGGACCCGACAGAGATCGGTGGTATAGGACGGTGTCGGGAGACCGACGGGGACCCGGAAATGGAGACTGTAACCAAGAGTGGGTGGTACAGAGTTACAATGGGAGGAAAGAGTCTAAGACAGTAGAACGTGGACTTAATTTACAGGATGGTCCAAGGGGACAAGTAGGAACCCGGGTCGTCTCTCATAAAGTACGGGAGACGGATTCTAGTAACGGGTGACGTGACTCTTATTTTGGGTTTACGGATACTCCGGGACGTACTGGGTCGGGACGGTTGGTTGGACCAAACAATGGAGAGAGCCCTGAGTAAGGTGGACCGGTGTTCCCGGAGGTGAAGAGCCCGGGACTGGGACGGTTCGAGGAGCGGAGGAGTTCGAAATCTTCTCGGTCACGATAGTGGGACCTTGTGCAAGGGTGTTAATTGTGACCGGTTATCTCGAGGACCGGAGTCGAGTTTTCTGAGGAAGAGTTCTCTGGAAGGAATAGGAGGTATACTTCGGGATCGGGATGGAACGAGAAAGAGTATTATAGGTCACCAAGAAAAAAGAGAAAATTCGTCAATTGTGTTAAAGATTTAGATAGAAGTAAACAGATGAACAAAGGAGTCGTGTTCGGAGGGTCCGAAAGGGAGAGTAGTGTTTAGGGGAAGAGTAAGGAGTAGTCGACATGGAGA
Organism: Capra ibex; assembly: GCA_006410555.1. Lineage (NCBI taxonomy): Eukaryota > Metazoa > Chordata > Mammalia > Artiodactyla > Bovidae > Capra > Capra ibex. The sequence continues at coordinate 42,484,150 of SJYO01050415.1, forward strand.
AGGTCCTTCGAAGTAACTGTGCCGTCCCGACCCAGTTCAAAGGATTAGACCGATTGCGTGTGGAGGTAGGGTCAGTATTCGAGAGACTGACACGAAGGGGGTAGGGTCGGGACTCGGGATGCGGACGTGTATCGAGGTAGTGTGATCTGACAACGACAGAAGGCGAAACATGACCGTCGAGGTACTTCTGTCCTTCGTCCTGACTACCCGTGCAGACACAGGGGTTCCAGGGGATGGTCTCCCGGTTGGTCTATAGAATTGTTTCCAACTTCCCTCCTTACGTCCGTAGTACTGAACTCCGGATGAGTTGACGGGGGGGGGTGGGGCGGGGGGCGGGGTAGTTAAAGGTTAAATGAGGGAAATGTCAAGATTAATGAAGGGTTTAATAGAACGACTGATCAAATGAAGGCTCAAATCACAGACAGAAAGGTGATTTAAGACGCGACATTCAACAGTTCAACATCCGATGGTGACCCATAAGTTTAAGGTGGTCGTGTCCCGGACCGTGTTCACTCAACTTCGTTCTATGCGACTTACTTATTTGCTCTATGTGCCTGTGAGGACCTCTACTTCTCCTTGAATCTTTACGTGTCTGTGCCCTTTCGTCGTGTCATTTAGGTCCAAGTTTAGAATTTACTCCTCATTTGTCCCGGGAGACACTAGTGCATCCCGATATCCTGATATTTACGGAAGGATGCCACGCACCCGTTGGCGCGTTCCGGTGCCTTCCCACCTCTCGCCGGTCTTCCGATTGATGTTTACTTACCTTCAGCGCAAAAAGACGTGTAGTGTGTTATAGAACGGGTTTGAACAAAAGAAGATTTCCTTAAAGGATTCCTTTTCTTCTTAGCTGGGGTTGCGCGGGGGATGGGCTGGACCGTAGGGACGCGACACGTGTGGAGCATCGAGGGACTGGAGCACTGGAGACTGGACACCGATGGAGCGGTTGACGGCTCCGCCGGGGCGGTGCGGGGCGGGAGAGCTTACGAAGCCAGCCGGTGCATGCGGTGAATGCGACGGCCCCGCAGGGGTGGCGGCGGTTCGGACGGCCCAAGTAGAAAGCGGCGGCATAGGTGGCGGCGGCGTCGGCGGCGGGGTCGGTGCCAAGCTTTACACGGGCGGGCCGAGGGCATTGGTGCGGGATGGCCGTTGTGCCGTCGGTTACCCGCAGAGCTAGCGCGTTTTCGGTGCGGGAGAGTGCCTCCGGATCTCTTCAACCGCCATTCTCCTCTCAAACCTCCGGCCACTGCATTCCGTTCACGGTCCGGACGTCGCGGTCCTCCCGCCTCGGCCCTTCTTAGGCACCTCACCCTCCACAGCACGTACGACCCTTTACATCCACAGCGCGCTTCTCCGGCTACCCTTTACCTCAAGAGACATTTTTCGCTAGTTAAATCGAGGACTCGCATGACCCTTCGGTCTCTTCCCATACCTCGTCCTCCTCTGTGTAAACATAAGGGGTCGCCGATTCACCTCAACACGCCCGAGACCCCGAATATGTCAAAACGGTCTGAAAGCCATAATTTCACTAATAAATCTCACTGTTTTCCTGTAGGTTGTTCAATCTACCCTTCTTGGTCAACAGAAAAGAACTCCACATAACAACTTTTTGTTTTAATTTGTCTCTTTTATACTTCTGGATTGCTCAAAATAAGTTGTTGAATACTTAATCCGTCGGAGTGTAGATCATTTATCCTCCCTCAAACATCCTTAACATGTTTTGCGTCCCAAAAATACTTTCCTCCGTTCCTTCAATAATTGTTTTCTTTTCTTTCTTAACAAAGTCCGGTCCAGTGGAAGAAAATCCCCCTTCCACTCTTAGATAGTACATCTTATGAAGATGAGAACATCCACCCTCAACCCCCACCCTCACCCCTCACATCTTTACCTCTCCAGGGTATACTATCTAATGGAATGACCACGACTGGTCCTTTAAGGTTTGACCGACTAATTCTAATGGAAGGACCCCTTCCTGTCTTAACGTCGATCCAGTCTATAATTTTAGATCCAAACCATAGTACCCCGAAGAAACCAACGAGTCCAGAATTAGGTGGACGTTACGTCCTCTGGACGTGACCCAAACTAGGGACCCAACCCTTCTAGGGGACCTCTTCCCTTCCCGATGGATGAGGTCGTAAGACCGAACCTATTAAGGTGTCTGACATATCAGGTACCCAAGCGTTTCTCAACCTGTGCTGACTCGCTGAAAGTGATTACACAACCATAGTACCCGAAATCGTGTTCCCTGTGTAAACCCCAGAGACCAAAAGAAAAATTGTGATAGAAATCTGTAAAGGGGGGTTTAAGTATTTTTACGAGGACACAAAATTGGACCAAAGGGTTTTTGTGATATTGGGAGACGTTGACTCGCGTGTGTCCACGTGGACGATCACTCCTCGGGACTTTTAACAATGGAATCAAAGAGGACACAGACGGGAGACAGAGAGAGACCAATTGAGACAGAGGAGGAGAAAGAGGGGGAGTCGGAGAGGAAAAGACAGGGAGTCAAGGAGGTCAATAGAGTCCGTTTCTATTACCATCTTTACTGAAGACTCATCATAAGGCCTTCCTACAGTCGTTCACTGGGACAGTGACACCGAAAGGGAAAGGAGGACACTCTGTAACAGAAAAGACTCCTTGAACTTCTGACAAGACCAGAGAGTCAATACTCAGGACCGAGGTGTCAGGACATCCGTAGCGGGAGGGTCGGGGACAGAGAGACGAACGGAGTAGTGTCGGGGACTGGGAGACCAGACAGTGAGACAACTTCACGACCCTCGGGGGACTCCCGTCCTGGGTCCTGTCGGAACCAGCGACGACAAAGGGACCGTAGTTGGTCCTTTCCCGGCCCGTGTTTCACCCGCGGCTCATTTCTAAATCACTGATCGATTCCCGAACGATTCTCAGCCTATGTTGACGCGGTGAAGTGAAAGTGAAAAGTGAAAGTACGTAACCTCTTCCTTTACCGTTGGGTGAGATCACAAGAACGGACCTCTTAGGGTCCCTGCCCCCTCGGACCACCCCACGGCAGATACCCCAGCGTGTCTCAGTCTGTGCTGACTTCGCTGAATCGTCTTCGTCGTCGTTCCTAGGGGTCAGACACTCCCGTGTCCACTGTGGACTGGGACACCACGGGGGAAACACCGCGGGGCCGGTCCACCTACGTAAGGGTGAGGTCTTGCGTGCTGAACTGCTCACCTACCTCCCGACCTAAAGTCAAACAGGGAGACCGGGGAGTCGGTTCGCGGGCCCACGCCGCGTCATCCCGTCGCTGAGGAGCCAGGCGCCCGCATTTCCTCAAAAGCCTAAGAGAGACCGTATCCCTCGGCGGGCGATCCCCGTCCCTCGTGGGACGGCCAGAGGATCCAGGCACTCGCGACCCGAGGAGGGGGAGCCACGGGTGTGGACCGCCACCCCGCACGGAGTCAAAGGAGGTGGAGGCGGGGAGGGGAAAAAAAAGAGAAGAAGGAGAAACCCAGCGACCACCGTCGCGCAGCTCGTGAGGGCCTTGACTTCGGGCCGCGGCCTGCTAGCCCTCCGCCCCCGGTGCAGTCGCCCCGCCGACCCCCGAGGCGCCCGGCCGGCCGACTCGGTACGCCGCCCCGCGCGAGGACCGCCCGCGGGACCGTCGTATGTAGCGCATGGACCACGACCCGCGCGACGACCACCGGGCCGACCTCCCCGGCGTGCTTTGGGCGGAGGCTCGGCTCGACGCCTACGACGCGGTCGTCGACGACGCCGCGTCGGGCACACACCGACGGGGACGGGACCTGCGGAAGCACCTCGCCCACGACCGCCGGCCTGCCGACCCCGCGCGGCGCGAGCGGTTACGGAGGCCCAGACGGTTGCGGAGCCTGGGGTGGACCCTGAAGCGGAGCCGAGACAAGAAGCGGTCGTGCGACCAGTGGTGGCACCCATGCACTCGCGGCGGGACTCGGGGGCCGGGTGCTCCTGGGCCCTGGGGGACGAAGGGGAACGGAGGGATCCCTGGGGTCTCGGTGGTGCTTTCATGGGGCTAGGGTCGTCTAGTAAGAGTCAATTGAAACTCGGGTCCTAGGGAGTTTTGGGGAACTACTCTTGGACCCTGGGTGTGAACACCCTAGGAGGTGGAACCCTTCAGGGGTAGGTCTGGAAAGGAGGGTCATCCTTCAGGACATCAAGCGAACCCCAGGTCCTAGTAGGAGTTTCATGGAAGACCGTTCGTAGATCCCGAGGGAAGGAGACGGAATCGGTGGAACCTCTGGACCCAGGTCAGGGGAGACCCGGATCTTGTTAGGAGTCTCTGGAGGAAACTCTTGGGTCCCAGGAGACGGACTCTGGGAGAGGGGAAATCGGGGGGTCCTGGAGGCGGGAAGAGAGACCGAGTCTGGAGGTAGGGGAGGTTGTGACAGAGGACTAAGACGTTTATATAGGAAGACCCTATACAGGAAGGCCTTAGAAATGGGGTTAGAGGAGGACTGGGACCACCGGGTCACTCCTGGGACTTAGAGGTCTGGGAGAGGTCCGTTGTAGTGATTTCTGGAATGACGGTCCTCTCTAGGGAGTCGTCTCTGGGTCCCTTAGGTAGAGTCTGAAGGTGGGGAGACCTGGATCTGGTGAGGGGTCGTTCCCGGGGACGGGAGGAGGACTGGTAACAGTATGAAGGGACGTCCATCGGGACTGAGATCTGCGTCCTGGGGAGAAGTGTAGGGTGAGGAAGAACCGTAGAGGAAACATAACCCCCTCGGGAGTTACGTCCCGAAGGGAAGGTAATCCCTGTGGGGACAAGGGAGATTTGGACACTAAAGGTTAAGACGTCGGAAGTCGACACCTTCACACCCTCTCTTGAGCTCGCGGAAGGTCCTTCTTGGTGACTGAAAGATTAGCCTTCCAGGAGTGGGTCCTGAAGGTGAGGAGGTCAGGGTTTTGTCGAGGTCGCTTTTGGGGATCACAAAAAGTCTGGTCCCTGAAGGGTACCCCCGGAGATAAATAAAGCTGGAGAGGTGGGTCGTACACCCTAAATTGGACACGGGAGACGTCACCTTCGAGTCTCAGGATTAGTGACCTGCTGGTCCCTTAAGATATCCCCGGAGAAACTTACACTGTTGGGATCGACTCTGACAGTGGTTAGAGACCAGGGACTATGAGGAATATTCTCGGGGATTTATGGACCCTGGGGTTACGACCAGTGTGTACGATAGGAACTCTGTTCTTAGGTGGGGGGGGGGAGTTGGTCCCATGGTCGGGTCTCTGAGATGAGAGACTTGGACGACGGGGACGGGGATCTGAGGCGGTACTTAAAGGGTTCTTTCCCTTGGAGGAACCCTGGACCCTGGGGAAATCAGAGGAGGTCTGGGTGTCGACCTTGGAAAACGGGGTTGAGACAGGGTCGGACCAAACCTGAGAGGGAGGTAGTTCCTACGAGGTCCGAGAAACATGGGGTCTTGGGAGGGGTGATAAGTGAGTTCTGGTAATGGTGAAAAGTGGGACCTGTGAGAGTCGGTCTTGTACTCTGTGTGTGGTGGAGGGTAGTAGGGGAATCGTAACAGAGGGGGGTAGTACAACGGAGTCCGTAGGAACCCGAGTCTTCGGGGAGATGGATTCTTGGGGGGGAGGATTAGGGTAAACATTATGGTGACCACGGACAGGGGGAAAAAGGAGACCTGGGTCCTGGGTCAGGGTTTGGTCCTAGACAAAGTTTGGTCCTGTGACCGGAGACTAAAGTCTAATGATTGACCTGGGGTGTCTAGGGGAAGAGACCTGAGGATGTCGGAGTTCCTCCTGGTTGTGTGGGGAGGGAGTCGGGATGGACCCTTTAGGGAGTGGAGTTACGAGGAGTCTGGACCTTTTAGGGAAACAAACAGTCCGAGACGACCAGGAGGGTGTTTGGGAGGGGTCGGGGGTTTGAAGGAGAAACGGAGAAACGATTCTAGACCGAAGGGTCCTCTGAGTTTACCATTTCGTAGACGAATGGTTAGGTCCTCTGACTCCTCTACGTCCAAGCTAGGGTCCCAACCCTTCTAGGGAACCTCTTCCTTTATCGTTGGGTGAGGTCATAAGAACGGACCTTTTAAGGTACCTGTCTCTTCGGACCTCCCGAGTTGATAGGTACCCCAGCGTTTCTCAACCTGTACCGAACCACTAAGTCGTACGATCCTAAACCTGACCCCTCCCCAGACCCCGAGTCGATCGGGTGTGTGGATTGAGGGGTAGGGATGCCTGTCATCGGAAACGGTAAACAGTGGCACTCCGGGAAAACAGTGACAGTTCACCTAGTCGTTTGGTCCGGTGTCGTCGACCCGACCTAGAGTGTCTGCGACGGGTGAACGACCGACCCGGACGGGTTGGACGAAGCCCCGAAGTGAGAGGGATAGAGGAGGATCTAGGACCGAAGACTCTTCAGTAGGGTCCGTCCTGTCCACTTCTTCGGTTTGAGTTCCGTCCGTGTCCAAGTCTAAGGACAAGTCGGTGACGACTAGAGATCGGAAGACACAGGAGACAGTAGACATTTTACCCCTATTAATGTGAGGGATGAAATGTCCTTATCATTCTTGACCATCTTCTGAATTGGTGTGGTGTATACCTGAAACGAGTGAGTAGTGTTATTCGGAACACTCGGTCCACGACACACAACAGGATAAAGAATCGTTATCTTAGACTCCGGGTCTCTCCAACCTGTCGAACGGGTTCCGGTGTGTCGATCCTTCACATCTCACGTCTAAACTTGGCTCCGACAATCCGGAGCCTCAGGGTACGAGAAAAAAATTTATTTTTTTTAAAAAAAAAAATTTAAAACCTACGCGACCCAGAAACAACACCGTGCACCACACCAGAAAGAGATCAACGTCGTACGTCCGAAGAGAACAACACCGTAATCTGGAAGAGATCAACACTTCGTGCCCGAGGTCTCGTATGTCCGAGTCATCAACACCGTGTACTTCAAACAACGGGACACCGTACACCCTAGAATCAAGGGGTTGGTCCCTAGCTTGGGTTCAGGGGACGTAACCTTCTACCTCAGAATTAGTGACCTGATGATTCCTTAAGGGGTCTCAGGGTATGAGAATTGGTCACGTGGTGTGATGAAGAATCCGAAGGTACGTACTACTTCCCGCTATGTACATATGACATTTTTTTAAAGACTGTAAGGAATTTTTTTACCATTCAATAACGTTATCCCCTCTCTCTAACTGAAGTTAAGTCTCATATCGTTTCTATCGACCTCTAAATCTCGACTCTCGTCTTCCTCCCCTGATCACCTACCTTTTCATGATTCTCCCCTATACCTGCGATCCACCTAAGAACGATTTAACCGAATTGTCCTAAGAACAATTTCTGTCGGTTCCTGAAGTCATGTTCACCACCTATTACTCTTTAAACTAGTCTACAGTTCACACCCCCTAAGAGGGATTTATTTGAATCACCGTAACAACGCAGGTTAAGAAAAGCTAGGGTACCTGACATCGGACAGTCCGAGGAGACAGGTACCTTAAGAGATCCGTGTTTATGACGTCACCCATCGGTAAGGGAAGTGGTCCCGTAGAAGGACTGAGTCCCTAACTTGGATGTAGCGGGTGTGACGTCCGTCTAAGAATTGAATCCTAAGGACGATTTTGACCCAAATTAGTACTTCTCTTGAGTCTCCCCGGACTGAGTTCGAACCAGTTCGTCCTTCCGACACAGGTACTCTGTACGGTCATTATTATTGACTCTAACTGTCTCGGAGTAAATAGTAATCCCGACAACCACTTTGGCCCTCGGGACTTATATAGATCTCTTTACCTTTTGGGCTGTTGTAAGTCTCTCCGGAGAGGGTGTCGCAAGGACCCGAACAGTGTCCGGGATCAGAAGACTCTTTCTAGACTCCGGACCTCGACCAAGTCCGCCGGAACGACGCCAACTCCGGTCCCGACCTCCTCAACCGGGCGAACCTTGACCCTTACGTCTCTCCCTCGCTCGTAGTGTCAGAACGACTGAGAAAGGTACTGATACGATCCACGGGACAGGGTTGGACATGAGTTCCTTCCCTAGTAAATACTCCGGTAAAAGTTCATGAGACTCCTTTGTCCGAGTCTCTCTTCAGTGAACCGGTTATAGTGAGTCCCTGGTTTATTGTTTCGTGATGAAACTTGAGTTGAGAACCTTCATCGTTCAACTCCGAGTACCGGGTGAAAGATAAGAAGAAAGAAAGAAAAAAATTTATAAGTGATCAAAAAGTTTTTATAAACAAATAAAAAAATCGACGGGGTCCAGTTTCAACCCCGTGTTCCCTAGAAGCTAGAAGAAACGTCGTACGTTTGAGGATCAACACCGTGCACCTTAGATCAAGGGACTGATTCGTAGCTTGGGGTCGGGAGACGTAGACCTCAGGTCTCAGAATCGGGGACCTGGTGGTCCCTTCGGGGCGGCGGGGGTTGAGATAAGGTTGAGACTAAAAAAGACAAATATTCCTAAAGTACAGTAGACGTTTGGACAGGAAAGTCGGTCCGACGACCTCAAAGAGGTAGTTTTAGGAACATAATTACTTCGAACCTCGGTATTCACTATTTGGAGTTTATTGTCAACGAATTTATATTACCCTCAAATAAAGAACGAGTGCAAGTTCCCTCAGTCAGGTTCTGGTTTAACCACGACGTACCAGTCTCTGGGAGTCCAAGGTTATATTGAGAGTCGGTCCGCGTCAAAGAGAAGGGTTCAAGTAGAGTACCAGGATCTACCGAGGAGTCGAGGTCGGAAGGACAGACACTAGATCAGTCGTCCTCGTCCCCCATTTCTTCCCTCTATCCGTAGAGATAGAAATTCCTGTGAAAGACTTCAATGAACGAAGAAAGTAGATATAGAGGAACCGGTATTTAATAAGGTCTGGTGTAGATCGACAGAAATAAGGGTCATCGGTGCATAGGTCGTTTTAGATCTCCTAGGAAATAAAAAGGGATCCAAAAAAAAAAAAAATTTGACCCTTCTTTATGTGTATTTTAAATGATAGAATTGGTAAAAATTCACATGTCAAGTCACCATAATCCATATAAGTATAACAACACGTTGGTAACGGTCGTGGGTAAAAGTCTTGAGAAAAATGAAGATAAAAATTTTATAAATAAATACATAAATCCGGCGTAGTTCAGAAACAACACCACATCCCCGAAGAGAAATCAACATCATGTGTCTGAATCAACGGGGTTCCGTACACCCTAGAATCAGGGAGTCACCCTGGTCCCCAATTTGGGTGTAGGGGACGTAACCTTCCACCTAAGAATTGGTGACCTGGGGGTCCCTTCAGCGGTCTTGAGAAACCTAGAACGTTTTGACTTAGATATGGGAACATATACGATTGAGGGGTGAACGGCGAAGGAGCTGAGGACCGTTGGTAACAAGATGAAAGGCAGAGACACTAAAGAAATTACAAATAAATAAAAAATTTTAATTAAGTAAATAAACCGACATTGGTCTAGAATCAACACCGTGTACACTAGAAGTCAGAAACAACGACGGACGTTTTAGAAATCAACGCTGTACACCCTAGATCAAGGGACTGACCCCTAGTTTAGGTCCGGGGGACCAACCCTCGCGTGACTCAAAATCTGTCACCTGGTTCAGGGGACAGAGATACTAAAACTGATGTGATTCACGGTGTATATTTACCTTAACGTCTTCGAAACAGAAAAACGTTGACCGAATAAAGTGAATCGTGTTATAGGAGTTCTAAGTAGGTACAACATCCTACACAGTCTTAAAGGAAGGAAGTTTCGGACTTATTATAACGTAACAAACATGAATGTAAAACAACTAAGTAAGTGGATAGTCACCGGTGCTCCCAACAAAGGTGGAAGACTGATAACACTTCTTACGACGATACTTGTACCGACACGTCCATAGAGAACTCGGGGACGAAAGTTAAGGAAACTGATATATTTTCCGTCTCCCCTCTGAAGGGACACCAGGTCACCGATTCTGAGGTACGAGAGTTACGTCCCCCGGGCCCAAGTTAAGGACCAGTCCCTTAATCTAGGGTGTACGAAGTTGATTCTTTTGGACCGAACCAGTTTATTTATTTATGAAAAAACAACAACAAAAAATTTTTTCAGTCTCGGTCCCCTAGGAAAACACACCTTCTATCCGAGTCCCCTTTCGGACGAGTATACCCGTTACGAAAGTGTGAAAGAATACCTGGTGTTCCGACCTAGACACCAGAAAACCCGTTCTGTAAATGACAGTTGTACTTAGTCCGGGGAATGGTGAGGTCAGTATAGAGACTGGAAAACCAAACTAAATAAACCCTTTAATGTGTAACGGTTTCACTCGGTCAAAGTGGTTGTGGATTTAAGGGGAAACAGCATAAAGACAAACGTCTTGAGTGTGGGTATGACTGGAAGGACACAAGGGTGTCAGGAGGTTCTCGTGCCACCCCGAACAGTGTGGGTAAATTTTTAACTAAATAAAGACCGACGGGACCCAGAAGCAACGACGTGCACCCAAAAGAAATCAACTCCTCTCACCCCCGATGAGAGAAACGCTACACACCCGAAGAGTAACACCTTGTACCCGAGATCCCGTACACCCGAGAAGGGGACTATCTTGGACGTAGGAGACGTCCCGCACACGACGGGACAACTTAACACACCGCAGGGCACCCAGTGGTCTGTTTCACGAAACTGGACTCTACCTCGGTGTTCTCCCGGGACTCGTCCCCTCCCTGTACTGGACTGAGGGCACAAGTGTCCCAGGGAGACCGACGTACCCCCCTCTTCCCTGTGGTCCCTCCTCCAACGGCCATCTTGTCCTGGTCCTACTTCGGAACCCACCTCACTCCCCCTTTCACCCATCCAAACCCGAGACACGTTTCCAACTCTGTTGTCTCACCTACACTCACTGCTCCCTCGACTCCTACTGTGGTCCGAGAGTCGGACTCGGCACCCCTCCCACCTCCACGGTAGTGGCCTCTATTCTCTCAGACCCTCCCCACCAAAACTCTGACTTTAATCAGGAGTCAAATCTCGTTAGTGTCTGAGGTCTCACCTACGACTCACCCGGCTTCCTAAAGGGGGACTGAGGGCGTCCGATGCCCATGTGCTGCGGTGACTGGCTGCCCCCGTTCCGGAAGAGGTAGCGGAAACGCGAGGACCCGCAGGGTCGGTGGTACGACGACGACTGGCGGAGACGGGTCGCGGACAGTGACGACGAGTGGGTGTGCGGGGACAGGACCCACTCGGTGGTGACCCCGACACGGGGGGCCTTCCGTCGGGCGACCGTGGACCGGTAGGACGACCCCCAGCACCACTGGCAGACGAAGGACCACGGTCGGCGGTAGAAACGGGTGGAACTCCTTCGGACCTCGAAGGACCTGCGGAAGATGAAGACGAAGTAGAGAGACAGGTGGTAACCGGACCCACTAATGCACGGCCCTCTTCGGGGGCCGGTCGGGATGGCCCGACAGATGTTCAACAATCAGTGTCCACTCACCCCACCGACCGACCCCTGACTCCCGACCACACGCCCACTGGACCGGGGTAGGGTCTCCCTACTCCGTAACTCTCAGTGTCGGGGTAGGACCCCCTAGGGTATCGGGGTCCCGGTACTAGACCCGTTAGACCCAGGTGAGTAGCGGAGAGACGGTAGAGACGTCAGATGGAGAAGGACCCGGACCAGCGGTACCACGAGAACCACGTCTGAAAGGCGGCACACAGACTGGAAGTGCCGGAGTGTCTCGAGTAGGACGACGGGTGAGGCACGGGGTGGTCGAAGTGTCTCCTTCTACTGGCCCACCTGTAGGATTGGGGCCTCGGGCTCGGTGTGGTCGTCGAGTGTCGGCCGAGTGTGCACCTGATGCGGAGGTAGGGGTCCATCGACCCCGTTCACAGCCCCGTCGACGTCTGGTCCGGACACCGACTCCCCGGGAGCCCTGACCTTGGCTACCTGACCGGGTAAATGTTCGTGTGCGACCACAAGGACTCCGGGACGGAGGTGACAGACGGGAAACAGACTGGTCGGACTCGCGGCGGACCTAGGTCCTTCGTTGTGACGGAGCGAAGGGGACGGGGAGGAGAGCGGAGGGCCGTGTGAGACGAAGGGACTGAAAGAGTGGCTGAGACATAAAGAGTCAGAAACGGAGCGCGGTAGACGGAGAGAGTGAGTTTATCGGTGAGTAGTGGACGATTAAGAGGGTCCGAGACCCGAATCTGGAGTAAAGTACTGACCGGGCGAGACTCGGAACTAAGTGGAGAACCCAGTTCACCTTTCTTATATAAGGAAGTAAGTTTTGAGGGAGGAGACACGGTTAGGCACGACCCGTCGTGACCCCGGTGGTGTCACAAGGTCTACGAGACCCGGGACGAGAGTACCCCGAGGGACAGGACAGAGGGTATGTCACTATCAAGTATTGTCCGTCCTGAAGTAATCACCCCCGTCCCCTTCCACGCGTCTCACCAGTCCCGACCCCATCTCCTTCGTGTCCCTTACATGGGTCAGATCGACCCTTCCAGTCCCTCCCGAAGGACCTCCTTCCCCGTTGACGTGAGTCCGGACTTTAGACTTCTCATCAGTCAGACCCCGTCTTCCACATGGACTGAGTAAAACGAGGTCACATAGGTCCCTCGATCTGTATAAGACTATACGGACCCCATCCGAACGTATTATCTCAGAAGGTCCTTCGACTCTACCCTAGGATCGGGTCACACCTTCCATGACGAAAATCACTCTGTGGTAGCATCTTCGACAAGGACAAATGGTTCTTGATTAATGTAATACAAGGGACCCGAGATCTCGGTCGGACACAGACACAATCAGCGAGTCAGCACAGGCTGAGAAACGCTGGGGTACCTGACATCGGGTGGTCCGAGAAGACAAGTACCCTAAGAGGTCCGTTCCTATAACCTCACCCAACGGTACGGGAAGAGGTCGACCTCGGTCGGACGGAACCGAGTTTAGGGTTGAGTCGCCACAGGACGGGCACAGAAACCCACCAGTAAAACGGGGATAAAGGAACCAAAGGAGTACTCATTTTACCGTTATTACTAGCAAGTTTTCTACCAAAGTGTCTCAGACGGTACAATAAGACCCTACTAGAGAAACCGATCCGGGACAAGACCCATGAAATGTGTACTTCTTCTATTACGTCATAATAGTAACCTACACCCGTGTAACATTCACAGGAATTTACTGGTAGAACCCTTGAACCGAAGAAAGAACTCCCGTGATCTCTCGGTACCTTCCCTAAACTCGTCCTCTCCCGGTACCAATCTAAACCCGAAAACGACGACACACAAACACCCCAACCCCCCTCTGACTCCGACCCACGGGTCCCCTCCGACCCCGTCCTTACTTCGTCCTCTGTCACCCAGACCCACTCCGACTCCCTTCCCCTCCTCCCCCGTTCAGTTCCCTACGAGTCTTCCGGTCCACCTGCCCGGTATTCCGAATGTCTGAACCCTCCCTGTTCCGGTCCCTTTCCAGGTTGTTACGAGTCGACGGGGGCTCCACCCCCTGGACATTCTTTTGTTTAAACATCCCTCTACAACTCCGAACAAACCTTATACCACCGACACTTCCCGATTTCCCTGTGGGTCCTTTTCCTTCGTCCTTCAGTGTCCTGGGAGTCTCGTTCCTGAATCCCCCACCAACTCCGACGTCTGTCTACTCCTTTGGTTCTGATACTTCCACCCATAACTGTCGGGACCCACCCTTACTTCTCTTCTGGTCGGAACTCTTTAGTCGGTATCCCACATATATATATATATATATATATATACATATATAGTCATTCCTTTCTAAACCCAACGTTCATGGTGTTAGGACTGACCGGGATTGACTTTGTCATTCTACCAATATATAACATATAGTGGACTCAACCTCTCTAGAGACCCATTCTATGTCAAGTGTTGAGGTTCTTCCAGAACACAAAGGACCAAGGGAGAGAGAGACGAGATAATGGGAGTCGACTTCCGAACCGAGGGTGTACCCGAGAAGAGTACCGGTGTCTCACCGACGATGTCCAGGTCCGTAGTGTTATTCTGTACAATTAAAAATCACGTTCTTCTCTCTTTCCCCACACAGAAGGGTATCACGGAGAAACCTTCTTTCCTTTGGAAAAGGGTCACAGAGGGTCGTCTGAAGGAGAAGTTATAGCAACTGGTTTTAACCGAGGACTTAGTTAGTAGCCGGTCTCACTAGTACCGTAGAGATACTAATCGAACTTAAGCAGTCCTAAGGGGGACGGTGGTCCCTGACTCCGACCCCGACTCCAAAATCAAACGTCCGACCATTTGTGAACTTGTTTTGACCCGAAGATAATCTTTCCGTCTTTCAACCCTATTACCCTCGATAGTTGTTTGCTCAGTCGGTCCTACTACTACATATTAATACGTCCATCCCTGGACGTATTCCCAACGGACCGCCCGTCCCACCTTTGTTGAACCTCACCTTCAAGTTCCGACTTACACGGGTTTCCCCTGAAGAAAAAGAAAAAAAAGTCCCCCCTGAAGAAAAAGATTAATTGTATCAGGGTATACTACTCGTTACTGGGGAGTTGGTTTCTCTTTTTGAATGTTTTCTCCGTCTTTCCTTCAAGTTCTCTCCTCATCCTTTTGGTCCTCTCACCCTTTATAACCACTGTCAACTCTCTGAAAATTTTTCCCTTTTCAGTTGTAACAGTTTACTACGATTCTTCAGTGTGTTTTAGTAAAATTATTGTGCTCTCTCTTGTGAACATATCCTAAATGATGGACGGTCCGTGACAAGGTTCGAGAACTATGTGGTCTTAAATAAAATACGAGAGTCGTTGAGACATTCAGTCCATGTAAGAGGTATAACGTCTACTCCTGTCCTCCGGGTCTCTCCAATTTATTGAATAGGTCATAGTGTGTCCTTCACGTTCTGCCCCTAAATCTACTCCTAAAAACCAAAAAACCAGTGGAACGGTGTACCTCCGAGTCTTTATAGGTGACAGATCAAGAAAGAGTCAGAGGGTCGGAAAGACCGAGGAGTCGTGTCAACAACTGGGACGACGATTTCAGTCGTCGACCCACTCTCCGTCAACGAACTCCCTCCTTCCACGGACGCACTAGACCGAAGACGAGGGGTGGTGAAGAGGAAGGTTTAAGGAAGGAGATTTTCTTTGGTTACGAATTTTTTTTTACGTGTAATTTTTCCCTTTTTCATCTTCTTATAAGTTATCTTTATTCAGAAAGAGGACACACATCCGACACTACTGTCTAAAAGAGTCCGGAGGATCCGTACATGGTCGTTATATGGACACACATATACACACAGTAATTAAAAAAAAGAAAGTGAAACGTTTTCACCATGACATACCACTCCATTAATGTTAGTGTCTGAGACCTCCGTTTCAGGGACCCATATTTAGACTTGAGACAGTAAGGGTTCAGACACCAAAACCCGGTGAGTAAAGTGGAAGGACACGACAAACGGTTAGACACTTTACCATATTATCGTGGATGGAGCACCTGAACAACCTCTTAATTCGTTATAGACATTTCGAGAATCTTGTCACAGACCACGAGTTATTTTATAACCGAGTAAAGACGTGAAAAAAAGTATACAGAGTATATACGTATATATTAAAAATATACGAAAAGATTATAAGAAAGACGTAGAACGAAAAAAAAAAAAAATGGTTGAGTCACAGTAAGTCTCTAGTAAAGTCTCCGTGTTCTCATTCAGAGTATAGGAAAAGAAAAAAAAAATTAAAAATAAACCCCAACGTGATCCAGAAGTAACGACACACACCCGAAAGAGATCAACGTCACTCGTTCCCGATGGGAAACAACGTCATGTACTCGTGTCCGAAGTCATCAACATCCTGTCTCCCAGTAATCAACACCGAGTGCCCGGGATTGCGAACATCCGAAGTCATCAACGTCGTGTAGTCGAGTCTTTAACACCATGTGCCCGAAGCAACGAGGAGTCGTACACCTTAGAAGGGTCTGGTCCCTAGTTTGGACACAGGGGACGTAACGTCCACCTAATAATAGGTGACGTGGTAGTCCCTTCAGGGAATATAGGAAAAAATACAGACGACACGGTGGAGATCCTGTGTGTAGGGTGTCTTATGATCTCACCTAACGGTAAAGGATGAGGTCCCTTAGAAGGACTGGGTCCCTAGCTTGGGTACAGAGGACGTCGAGGGAGTGACCGTCCGCCTAAGAAATGGTGACTCGGTGGCCCCTTCAGGTTCAATAAAGGTACAAAGTGATTACCTGTACACCCAACGACGATCAGAAAACGATCGTATTTACTTCGACATCCCACATGGAACCCGTACACTCATTGTCTCCGTGAAAGAGGACCACGCCAATATAAGGTCTCAGTCCCTCATGGTACTTCTGTGGGGTCAGAGAGACGGAGACACTTAGATCTTCCCGAGTCCATGTGTCGACGACTCAAAGAAGGGAGTCTACTTCAGTGGGAGGGACCAGACACCCCTACCTGATCCCCCACCCCCCGTGTCTGAAAGTAGTCGAGAAATAAATGTACCTTGTGAATAAGACGCGACACAACGTGTCTTAAACTTTGTTGTCACCAACTGTTTCGGGGTCCGGACGGGAGTGTCTCGGACGCTACGTCACCCTTTGTCTCTGGGTAAGGGTCCGTCGGTATCGGATCACACCAGTCCCCTCCCTACTCCCGACGAGAACATAGTGTCTGTTCTGTACTTCCTTCTTTTCCCGAGTCCACCACTGTTTCATCCCTTATCATAAGGTCTTCCCCAAATATCACACACGTGTCAAGTCTCCTCTCGGTCGTATGACCTAGTTCCTATAAGTTCTGATACGAAACCTGGTGTCTCTCTTTGTCTACTCACCTATCCTCCCTGTTGTCCGTAGTCAAATACGTCTTGAGACCTTTTGTCAAATCAAACCTACAAAGGGACCCCAGGACCCCTCCGTACCTTCCAAAGGTCCTACAACAGGGGTTTGGTAATCATAGTCGTAGTGCACCTTATGTTTACGAGGGGGGGTAGATTTCTGAAGTCAAATCAAGTCAGCGAGTCAGCACAGGCTGAGAAACACTGGGGTACTTAGTGTCGTGCGGTCCGGAGGGACAGGTGGTGGTTGAGGGTCTCAAGTGAGTCTGAGTACAGGTAACTCAGTCACTACGGTAGGTCGGTAGAGTAGGAGACAGTAGGGGAAGAGGAGGACGGGGGTTAGGGAGGGTCGTAGTCTCAGAAAAGGTTACTCAGTTGAGAAGCGTGCTCCACCGGTTTCATGACCTCAAAGTCGAAATCGTAGTAAGGAAGGTTTCTTTAGGGTCCCCACTAGAGGAAGTCTTACCTGACCAACCTAGAGGAACGTCAGGTTCCCCCACCTCGGATTGTTGGACAAAATTGTTCGGGAAGACTTCCGTTACCGTTGGGTGAGGTCATGAGAACGGACCTTTTAGGGTACCTACCTCCTCGGACCATCCGACGTCAGGTACCCCAGCGATTCTCAGACGTGCTGACTCGCTGAAGTGAAAGTGAAAGACTAACTCAGATTACGTGAGATTTCAAATTTTGGTAACCTCAAATTTCAGTCGAAACGTCAGGTAGTTTTTCAGTACCAGACCCCTTAAGGGACCGCCAAGTCACCGTTCCTGAGGTCCGAAGGTGAGGTTCCCCGAGCCCAAGTCAGTGACCACCCCATTGATACTAGGGTCGCCGTTTTATTTTACTTTTCTGCCAGACTCAGGAATTGACAATCCGCAGTCTCATGGTTACTTTTGACAATTAAATAACTTATAAATAAACACGGTCCATGAGAAGTGCACAATAGAATAACTGTAGAGTTCTGTTGCGATACTCTACTGACGGAAACAGAAACAAGACGTCTCCTCCCACAATTTGGCGTCAGTCTAATTAAAGGGTGCTTCTCGGGATAAAAAAAAAGGGGGTGACCTTAACACTATAGTTTCAGACTAACCCATCTTCCTATTGATCCGGTCTTGGTGGTTATCTTTGAGGGACTTCCGGTAGGACAGTGTTTGAAGCAGGCGTCGAGGGAGACGTCAGGTCCCGGGCGCGCTTGCAACTCAAAGAGGGAGGGAGCCAGGGAGTTCGGAATTCGCGATCAGCCCTTCGCGCAATGGTGCCTCTGTCCGCCCACTTCGTCCGCACGGAGCGCTTTTCTTCAGCCAACACCTTCACATCCGCCGGTAAAACTCTGGCCCGTTCTCCCCGCCCTGACCTCGCCGTCTCATTGCCAACTGGCCAAAATTGAATCACTGTCCATGGTGGGCCGTCCCTCTTCTCCCTCACGGACCCCGGAGGGACCCTCCCTACGTCCCCCACCCCCGCCCCAATTCTTCCCCTTCTCTCCCTGGCCCCCTCCTCTTCGCCCCTTTCCGACTCCTTTTCCTCCTCTCTGGTCCCTGACCCGTGTCTCCCCGTCCCGCCTCTCTCCCGCCCCGCTCCTCGGACCTCTCCGGTTCTTTTCTTCGGCCCGCTACTTATCCCCGCCCCGATCTTCTCCGCCTCGAATCTCGACCCGATAGGTCCCGTACCTTTCTCTACCGCTCTTCTGCCCTCCTCTGTTCCATGGCGCCAAGTTCCCCTTCCTCTCCTGGCTCTTTCACGACTGTCTGTTCCGTCGCGGCCGTCCCTTGCTCCTCCACGTCCCGCTTCTCTCCCACGCCTCGCTCGCCTTCCGGTTACCGCTCCTCTCAAGGGCTCCGTTTCTTTCGCAGAGGTTGCTCTTCCCCGCTCTAGTGTCCTCCCCCGCCCCGTTCCTTGCCCGAACCCTTCTTGTAGAGGGGGTCCTACTCCCCCCTCCCGCCTAGCTATTCTCCTCCCTGTTCCGCGACTTCGGCTCGCTCCCCGTTCGATGTCCTCTCTTCAGCTTCGCTCCTGTCCCCTTCTCCACCCCGCACCCCTTCCATGTCCAAGCCCCCTCCCTGCCCAGATCTCCGTCCTAGACCATGGACCCGTCCAGGGCTCGTGCCTCTTTCCCCGCCACGCCTCTTTACACCCCCCCGCCCCGTTCTGCACCCCCGCCTCGGTCCGAGTCCATACGCTCCTCTCCTTGACCCCCGTTATCTCCCCCGTATCGATTTGGCCCTTTGTCTTTATCTCTGGCTGACTTCTCATCCCCAGCCTCCGTCTCGTGTCCGTCTCGTTTCTTCCTATCCCGTTCAAATTCCCCACTCGGACCCTCCGCCCCGCTTTGGTCCCCATCCCCGTACCGGTCCTCGTTGTCATCCCCTCTCGGGTCCTCATCGTCGTCTCCGTCCCAGGCCTTCTCGCCATCAACGGCCGGCCTCCAGACCTCGTCTCCACCTCGGTCCTCGTTCTTGTCCTCTCTTCGGTCCTCGTTCTCGTGTCCGCCTCGGTCCTCGTTCTTGTCCGCTCTTCGGTCCTCGCTCTCGTCCTCTCCTTGGACCTCGTTCTTGTCCTGGCCTCGCTCTTCGTTTTCATCCTCACCTCGCTCCTCGTTCTTCTTATCCCCACCCCGGTCTGTAGACTCGTCTCCGCCCTGGTCCTCGTCCCGGACCCGCCCCGCGTCCTTATTCCGCCCTAGATTCTGCCGCGGATGGTTCTTGTCAGACCGGCCGACCACTGGAGGCGGAAGAAGTCCAACTTCGGTGCAATGGGTGAACGGACTCTACAAGGGACGACCGGGACGAGGCGCCGGCTCCGAGGCTCAGGACGCCCGCGACACCCGTGACGACCACCACGACAACCGTGGCACCTCCAACACCCGCTATGTCCTTTGGGTCCTCACGTGGACCGTCCAACAGGACTTGTTGAATCTCAGTCATCCGTTCTTGCTGCGCTAGCTAGTAAAGCAGCTAGTTCTCGACATGTGTCACCTGTTTCACAAGCTGGACGATCACCTGCGCGGGTAGCTGGGCCTGCTCCACTCCCCTGATCCCCGTCCGCTTACCCTCTCCAGGACCTCGACGTGGGAAGACCCGAGACCTGTAAACGAGTGGTAGAGGAACGTCTGTATGAACCCGAAAGGAATGATAGACTTCTAGTTGATGAGGACGTGTCCTCTTCACCACTCACCCACGTCCCCGTCCCCTACAAATAAGACAACCCCGGAGTAAAAAGGGGGAAAGATTACAAATTTATCCGTACCGTGGTAACTTGGGATCCCCGGAATTTCTAAGTTCTAAGGACTATAGAGTGGTCCGTGTATCAACCACGAATAATCGAAAATTAAAGGTAATTTTTTATTTTTCTTTTTTGGTCTCTCTATATTCCTGAAGGGACCACCAGGTCACCAATTCTGACTTTCGAAGGTGACATCCTCCGTGTCCAACCCGGGGACCAGTCCCTTGATCCTAGGGTGCACGGTCTATAATATGCCCAGTTTTTCTTTTTCTTTGTACAAAAGGAGTATTTTATTTCTTATATAAAAAATTTTAACTCTATCTTAAGTGTACAGGATTTCAAGTGGTAAATTTTTATATGTTAAGTTCCCAAGGGACCACCAGGCACCGATTCTGAGGGTCGAACCACACGTCCCTCGTATCCAACCTAGGGACCAACCCCTTGAGTTTAAGACGTTCGACGGGGACCTCTGGTGATTAGACAAAAGATGAAGACACTTTAACAAATAAGACCTGTAAAGTATATTCTTACCTTAGTTCGTTATACACCGGAAAACATAGACTGAAGAAGGTGAAGTGTACAAAAGTTCTGGGTAGGTACAATATTGTACCTAGTCATAAAGGAAAAATACCGACTCAGTGGCTACGTTACCTGAACTTGAACCCGTTCGAAACCCTCTACCACTCCCTGTCCTTCCGGACTGTACGACGTCAGGTATCTCAATGTCTCAGTCTGTGCTAACCCGCTGACTTGTTGTTATAAGTCAACATGCCTACACGATGTAAAACGAATCGGTAAGTAATTCACTACCACTAAACTCAATAACGGTGAAACTCCCACCAATAATACTTACTACGACGTAAACATGTTCGTAGACAAAAGTCAATAGAAGTCATATATGGATCCTTTAATTAAAGACCCAGTGTACTGTTGAGACAAAGTGAAGACTCCTGAACGGCCCGACAAAAGGTTTCGTTTAGGTACAGTAAAGTGTAAGAATATTTGTCACATACTCCCCAGGCAAGAAAGACACAACAGTAAACAATAACAGATAAGGAAACTAAGAACGACAGATCGTACACACTTTACCATAGAGTCACGCCAAAACTAAACGTAAACGGAGTATTGATTACTACAACTTGTAGAAAAGTATACGGGCAATCGGCAAATAGATAGAAGAATCCTCTTTACAGACAAGTCTAGGAAACGGGTAAATTTTTGACTCAATAAACAGAAAAATGACAGTGTAATATTTTAAAGAAAAATATCTGACCTTTTATCAAGGAAAAGTCTATATATTAAACATTTATAAAAAGTGAAAGGTACAGAAAAGTGAAAGAATTACTACAGGAAATTTCGTGATTTCGAAATTTAAATAACTCTATATTAAGTGTATAGTATGTTACCGTGGTGTCAAAATTAAAAACTATTCGGGTTAATAGTTAAAAAAAAAGTAAACAATACCCAGGAAAACCACAACAGATTCCGAAATGGATTGGTCTTCAGTACTTTTAAATGAGGGTACAAAAGAAGATTCTCAAACAAACAAACAAAATCCAGAATACAAGTCCGGAAACTAAGTAAAACTTAATCAAAAACATATCCACACTCCATCCCCAGATTAAAAATGGATACTTATAGCTCAATACGGTCCTGACTTTTCTAATAAGAAAGGAGTAACTTAACAGAACTTTAGGAACAGTTTTTAGTTAACTGATATTCCCATATAAAGATCTATATTAAGATAAGGTAACAAGATATACAGACAGGTATACGGTCATGGTATGACAAAACTAGTGACATCGAAACATCATTGAAAGTTTAACCCTTCAAACTCAGAAGGTTTAAACAAGAATAAATTCTAACAAAACTGCCTTTATTCGTCTTACAACACCAAATCTTGACTTTAAGACTTCCGATGTCTGGACCCAAACTTAGATGGCACCTGAGTATAAATAGACCTCCTTCATATCGTACTATCACTTAGGAAACTCGAGACTTCGGTCCGACGGACCGAATTTTGGGGTCAGGACGAGTCACTCACTAGAGTCCGTTCAGTGAATTGAAGAGACATGGTTTCAGAGGAGTAGGAATTGTTCCGATGTTATTACTAGTATGGGTGAAGTATTTTACTAATTTATACAGACGTCGTGACTCGTGTCACCGACCAAGTATCTTTCACTTGTGATCGCTATTCGAAGATCTCACACTGGACCCGTCTCTCAACTGAGGTAGTTGGAAGAGAGGAATAGACACTTTCGGACTATCAGTAAGGAAATAGACAAGTACGTTGTGACTTGAGACTCAGTCTGGGAAAAAAAAAAAAAAGGTGTTGCCCCACCCCTTCACCATGTGACTATTTGTTACACGGGACGAAAAAGAAGACCTAAGTCGGGTGGTCCCTTCGTCTGTTAGTTGTTCATTTATGTCTTTTGTTGAACAATCACATTAGTCACGTTTCTACTTTTATTTTACTCCACTTCCGTAATCGACCTTACCAACCCCTTCTAGAGACTTCTCGAACTCGTCTCCGGACTTACTACTTTTCCCTCTCTTGACCCCTTTTGTAACCTCGACTTCCTTGTCGTCCACGTCGTCGGGACTTTATCCTGAGTTCGACCACATATACTCCTTGAAGGGTCTCGGGCACACACCGACCTCGTCTGATTCGCTCCCCCTCTCACCCTCCCCTCTCACTCTGGACCGAAAGAGAGATCACTCCACTTCGGTACTCCAAAACTTGTCTCCTCCCTACGTTACCCTAAGTCCACAATTGTCCGACTTACTCCCCGTCTCGTCCTCGTTCCTCTGTCCCTCCTCCGACTACGAACCAGGTCTGTTCTCAATTCCCACCTGTCGTGGTCCCGTCAACACCGGTAATATAGGGACTATTCCTTCTCCAGGGGTTGTGTGGTCGTGGACGAGGGGACACTAACCTTCGGTCTCCATCCCGACCCTGTCCACATCCCCCGTCCTAACTTTCCCGGGTCCGGCTCCGTAAGGAGTCCTACTTCCGGATACGGTTTCCTTATTCTGAGTAAATTAGAGGGTGGGCACAGAGTATCGAGGGGGGTGTGGGGACGGGTCTCACTGAACTCGTGTCGACAGAGAACCCCTACGGAGGTTCGGAAACGATTACGAGAAGATCTCTGAAGGGACCACCAGGTCACCCATTCTGAGGTATGAGGGTCACGGTCCTCGTACCCAAACTAGTGAACACTCCCTGGACGTATGGCGTACTAGGCCAGTTTTTTACTTTATAATTACGACAAGATATGGGATCTTGTCCGAAAGGAACCATCGAGTCGACCATTTCTTAGGGGGACGTTACGTCCTCTGGGGTCAAACTAAGGACGTAACCCTTCTCGGAGACCTCTTCCTTATCCGATGGGTGAGGTCATACGTACCCGAAGGGTCCACCGAGTCGACCATTTCTTAGGAGGACGTCACACCCTCTGGACCCAAGGTAGGGACCCAACCCTTCTAGGGGACCTCCTCCCGTACCGGTGGGTGAGGTCATAAGAACGGACTCTTAGGGGTACCTGTCTCCTGGGACCGTCCGATGTCAAGTACCCTAGCGTCTCAACCTGTGTTGACTTACTGATTCGTGTCGTGTCGTGTATGGGATCTTATGTACAGAAGGAGGAAGGTAGAGGTACGATTCAGTCCCCAGGGGTCTGAGACCCTAGATTGCGGACTACAAGACTCCACCTCGACTACATTATTATTATCTTTATTTCACGTGTTATTTACATTACGTGACCTTAGTATGGCTTTGGAAGGGGGGTGGGGGGTTGGTACCAGTCACCTTTTTAAATCAGGGGTGATTTGACCAGGGACCACGGTTTTTCCAACCCCCGACGAGATTCGGGACGGGAGGGAAGAATCAGGTCGGTCCTAGGACCGTAAAGACCCTCCAACAGGGACCGACGGGCCGGTGGGGGCAGGGATCAAGGAAAGACAGATTGACGGGGACGGACGGACGAACGATTCAGTGGAGTCAGTACTAACTGAGAAACACTGGGACACCAGACATCGGGGAGGTCCGAGGAGACAGGTACTCTAAGAGGTCCGTTCTTACGACCTCACCCAACGGTACGGAAAGAGGTCCCCGATTGGCGGGGTAGTATGGGGTCTAGGGTCAGGGATTTGGTCTTCGGGGTTCTCACTCTTACCTTGGGGACTTACTCCCTTCTCCGACGATCATCAGACCCACGGTCCACGAGGGTGGAAATGTAAAAACAAATGGGGTACGAAAAAACGAGATACGTAAGGGATACAGATTAAAGATAGACTCCTGGAACGAGACCTGAGTGGAGGAGG
This sequence comes from Capra ibex, assembly GCA_006410555.1. Lineage (NCBI taxonomy): Eukaryota > Metazoa > Chordata > Mammalia > Artiodactyla > Bovidae > Capra > Capra ibex. The sequence goes on from SJYO01050415.1 coordinate 42,508,496, forward strand.
CCCTTCTGGAGGACTTAGGGAGGGTCGGCTTTCGTGGAGGCGGGGAGAGGATCTGACCAGGGTAGGGGGAGGGCTCGGGGTGATCTTGTACAAGAGACTGGAAGGGTGCCACCTCTCAGACAAGAGGACTGGGTCGGATCCTCCTACCGTCCGATCATTTCCACCCCAGTTCCGTCCCCCTGGGTGTCCGAGATAATTCCTGTGGGACACCCCGGTAGAGCGGGAGTCAGAAGACTCCGGGACCAGGCGTTCCCGGTGGACTGTCCCGACTTCGGTCACCACGACCAGTGGAAGGTCAGGGGTCAGTTGAAGGTAGCGACCTTCTATCTCGTCGACGTCTAGGTCTACCTCCGTCGGGGGAAGGCGTCGGGTCCACTCGGACCTCCCAGTGTCGGACGGACCACCCACCCCCGCACCGGCACACCCGCACCGGTCCCTTGGAGTCGTTCCAAGTACCAGAGTTCCCCGCCGATCCTTGCAGTCTCCCCGGATACTGGACCACCCCTACACCCCCACCAACCCCCGGAGTGTCCCTAGAGACTGGACCCTCCCCCCACCGGTTCCTCCGAAGTCGTCCAAGGCTCCGGGTCTACCCCGGTGTGTCTCCGGGGTCCCCCTAGGCACCGACTCTTACCTCGTACGGTTCAACTCAACACCCCTCTAGGGTCACCAAACACCGGCCCCACCCTCCTCCGATGACCTTCCGGGGTCGTCGGAGTCACGGGTGGCGGACGGTCGTCTCTCTACACTGCGTCTCCTCCACACAGAGTACTCGACCATGTGCGGGTACGGGTAGTTCTTGCCGTCGCACCAGTACGCGCACCTGCAATCGTCGTTACCGGACCCCGGGAAGTAAGGATTATTTTCCACGGGAAAGGGCTAGGGCCCGACCCACTCCGCGCCTCTGAGACCCTCCCCGAAGGATTAAAGGCCTAAGGGTATCTTCTATTCTCCCCCGGAGTCCCTACCTTTCCCCGTCCCTTCACCGACACTCGAGACCGTCGTCGGACTCGGGTGTGGGCACGAACGGGGTGTGGGTGGAGGTCCAAAGTACACTTGTAGTTGCCGAAGGACCTCCCACCCGCTCTGGCACTTGAGGTTAAGTGACACCCTTTACTCCACTCCCCCGAGGTCACTACCCTTCTCGGGGTCACGGTACGAGACGATTCATGTGTAATTAAGAACTGTCACTGGACACTCTCTTCCAGGAGATCATATGGGTAAAATTTCTCCTCGTTTGACTCCGGGGTTTTCCTACCTCGGTAAACGGGTGTCTGAACATTGACACAGATGGACTAAGGACATGGGTATAAGAATTAGTGTCACGTAAGTAAGTAAGTCATCCGTGAAGGACTCGTGTCTCACACCACGATACCCTTGTATAGTCACTTGTGTGTCTGGGTTTAGACACGGGAGAGAGACTCGACTGTCAGATCACCCTCTCTGTCTGTGGTCTGGTCGTGTGCACTCTAGTTCAGTTAAGGTATCGTCCAACTTTTCACCAGTCACGTGACCCCTCTTAAGTCTCACTCCCCTTAATCCAGAGACATTCTCCCCCACCGCCCCCAAAGGGTCCACCGAATCCCGATTTTTTTAGATAGACGGTTACGTCTTCTGTGTCCTCTGTACCCAAACTAGGGACCCAGTCCTTCTAAGGGACCTCATTCTTTACCGTTGGGTGAGGTCATAAGAACGGACCCTTTAGGGTACCTGTCTCCTCGGAACACCCGATGTCAGGTACCCCAGTGTTTCTCAGTCTGTGTTTACTCAAGTGTGTGTCCTCCCCTGCCGTTCTTTCCACATTAACTCTTCCAGCTGCAAACTCATGTCAGAACCACCTCGTCTCGTCCTTAATGCATCAATGATCTTCTCGTAAAGCTCGTCTCCCTTGTCAGCCATATTTCCGAGACTCTTGGTCACTCCTTCGGGTACACCGGCCCTCTTTTATTCGTTCCCCCTCTCACCACCTCCTACTCCAGTCTCTCCACTACCTCCGTTTAACGTGTACCGGAACATTCAGTCCCATTCAAGAAATCCAAAATAGAATTTACTCTGTCTTGGCACCCTTCTCTCCCCCAACAACTCGTCGGGAGACCGGGGACGGGGCGTCGAGAAGGTAGACTATGGGGTCATGAAACACTTACAGGGTAGCTCCGGCGACACCATGTGACACCTGGTCTGTGGGCACGAGTAGGACCCACCGTAGGGACTCCTCTTCCGTTAGGAGGACTGGCTGTGTTTGAAGTTCCTGAAGAAAGAGCACCTCCACTCAGTGACGTCCCGTCTACCACCCGACCCAAAATCGAGGATTCCACCTTTCCCTGGGTCCCGGTGCCTTCCCCAGGGGTTTCCGTGTAGTTGTGGGTCTTCTCCGTCTATTGTAGTTGTTTTCTGTCTGAGACGTCCGACCCAAGTTTAGGAGGAAGACGGCGGAGGACCGACACACTACAACCCGTTCAGCGAAGTGGATGGGACCGGAGTCTAAGGGGTAAACATTTTACCCTTACTATAAATATAAATGAAATGTCTTACTAAGACTCTTACCGTGTTTACGTATCGTCAGTCTGGGTCTTACTCATTATACCCTCACTTCGATAATAATAAATATCCAGGTAGTAAACATCAAGACTTTAGGGTTTAGAAACTTTACCGTAAAAGTGTTAAGTTCCGACTTTACGTAAACAGCTCTTTGAGACTGAACTCGATTGTTTCTGAAGAAAAAAAATAAAAATGCGCAAAATAAATTATTATAAGACTACGACGGGACGTCTTTATAATTCCTTAAACTGATACCCCACGACGGAGTCCGGGGTGACCCAAAAACCCACCATATATACACGGTACTTCGCACGAATCGGTGAGTCAGTATAGGCTATGAAAACATCGGGTGGTCCGAGGAGACAGGTACCCTAAAAGGTCCGTCCTTATCAAACGGTAAAGGATTAGGTCCCCTAGAAGGACTAGGTCCCCCGAGGTCGTAGAGGACGTAACGTCCACCTAAGAGATGAGGACTCGGTGACTCCTTCGGAGTATATACACAGTAGAATGGAAGATTTGTGACCTTTTAAGACTTAAAGTTATATGTGGACCGGAGATCCCAAAGTCTAAGCCGTAACACTCGGATATAATGAAGGTTTTGTACCTTCATCACAGACTTCGTCCCAAGAAAGTCGCACTTTCTGTTTGTACAAACCCAATTAACGTCAACATCCGTCTCGAGGTTTGGTCAAACCAAAGTCGTCTCTTTATCCTAACTTATCCATGTGGGTTGACGTTTCGGGCCTGTGTCTCGTCGGACGTCCGGACCGAACTAAGTCCCGAGCTTACTCCTGAGGTTGAAAGTCGAAGTGAAGAAGACCTAATTGAGGGAGGAGTTTCACTAAGTCTAGTAGGGTCGAGCATCCGTCTCTTTCCTTCGTGGAGAAAGGGTTTATCTAAAAAATTTTTAAGGACTTTAAATAAACGAACCAGGACTACCCGGGTCGAACCCAGTACACAGGGCTTTCTTACCTCGCACGGTCGACCGAATCGTGCTCAGTACTCTAGATAGGATTACTCCTCCCATGGGCTCTGTTCTCTGTCACTTTCCTACTGAGGGGGCCTCACTTTAGTCCCATCGAAACGGTGTTCGACCCTCCTGTTCTTCGACCAACAATTAGAACAGATTCTATTGTTACACGCGGTGTCGTTGGAGATTTCTGACGAACTTGGAGGAGGGTAGCTTCGACTTTCACGGTAGATACTAAAGACCAAAAAAATTACAAACAAATGAATAAATAAACCGACGTAGTCCAGAATCAACGTCGTGCACCCTAGAAGTAACGTAGTGCACCGTAGAAAACATGACACCGGGTACCCTAATCAACGAGGCTCCGCACATCCTAGAATCAAGGAGGTGATCCCTATCTTGGGTGTAGGGGACGTAACTTACCGTCCAAAAATTGGTGACCTGGTGGTTGTTTCAGGAGGGTGTGTACCTAAAGACTGTTGGGGTGCACCTAATTACAAGAGAGTCAAGGGAAACCGAGACTTAAGGACGAAGACAACTTGAGGAAGACAAATATCTTGTAGAGACCAAATATCTCGACAGGACAGTCGAGAGAGACGAAGACTGGGTCCAGAAACGTCTGGAACAAGTCAAAAGTGCGAGGACTCGTTTTGTGTGGGTGTCCTCTCTACATCGGTTACTTAAGACGACTTCTCTAAACCTCCCGTTTCCTCCCCTCAATACAGTACTCTTAATTTTCACGTTAAACTTGAAGTCCGTAGGAAAAAAAAAAAAAGTTAAATAGGTCTTCTTTTAGTATTTTAAGTATTTTAAGTGGTAAAATTTCACTTGTCACATCATGGTAACTTATATAACCATAACACGTTAGTGGTTTAGATAAAGGTTTCTTAAAGGTAGTGAGGTTTTAGTTTCAGATAAATCAGAGTAAAAATTGGTCTTCCTGAAAAGGGTGTAACGACAGAGACGAGACAAAAGGAAGAAAGAAGGACAAAGTGTGGAGTCGTGAGGACAGTTGACGGAGATCCTAGAGTATTCTTGTAGGGGGCAGGGGGATGGGAGGCGTATGTGTGTGTGTGATACGTCGACAGAAGTCGGGACACAACCAGTCCAAATCTGCGACATTGTCCTTGAGGGGTCTTCGGATCACTAATCCCAAGGTCCGAAAGTGTCGACACCGGGTCCAAGTTAGGGACCAGTCTTCGACTTACCACGTAGGGGCGGGGTGGGGGGGTGTGTGTTTTTTTAATTATCTACGACATAGTTTCTCTGAGGACTCTCTGTTGTCGAATTTACCTACGATAACGAGTAAACGGTTTGTCAGGTCTACACTCTTTGGGGTTAGAGAAAATGAAAGGACGAAGTGGTAGGAGATTCGGGGTCCACAACTAGACTGGGTACACTAGCCTCGACGCAGTACGGGTACAGGTATGACTTCGGTCGAACCTTCCTCTTTCTCGTCTTCACTTCCCGTTCGATAAAAGAGAATTCGTTCAAAGTGAACGTCAGTGTAAGGTAACGACTCCTCAATCAGTCAACCGTTGTAGGTGACGTGCCCTCCGACCCTTCAGATTAAAGGTGGACCGACCGTGTATGGGACGATTTTGAGGTAATGGTTTCTTTTGCCCTCTTTACCTCAACTCGGGTTGATCGGTGGACGGTTTTTACCTTCTCCCTCAAACAACCAAGTACATTGGTTTTTTTAAGTCCTGAAGTCCAGGTCAAACTAGGTCCTAAAGTTTGTCACAGTGGTTTAGACTCAGAGAGAGAGAAAGAGGTCAAGAGTCTGGACTAAGGAGACATAACTGAAAGTCAAGTCAACTTAAGTCAAGTCAGTGAGTCAGTACAGGTTGAGACACGTTGGGGTACCTGACGTCGGGCGGTCCAAAGGTACAGGTAGTGGTTGAGGGTCTCGAACGAGTTTGTTAACTGAAATACGAGTTTGTAGAGACCTGAACCTTGACGTTTCCAACGTAGAAGAGTCCGGGTGTAGGTCACCCTTTATAGAAAGGGTAATAGAAGATTGGGAGTTTAGTGTTCTAAGGAAGGTGAACCACACCGAGTGGTAAGCGGGTGGAACTGAGTCAGTAACACCAGTCTCTTGGGGTTGTCCGACGCACAACCCCCTTTACTCAGTCTTGAGAGTTTGTGACGAGTTTATTCTTTAGGTCGACTGAGTGTCGAAAAGAAAAAGAGTCCGTACACCTCCTTCTCCCCTCCACACTACTATAAGATCAAATTGTTTCTTTAAAAGGTTCATAAATAAGGTCTTTTGTCTCCGTCGTGAAATTTATAATTGTCCCGTTATGTAACACTATAGGTTAGTTTTACTGTCTAACTCTCCCACGTCCAATCAAACGGGTCCGTATCGTTGTTTCAGACATCAGACGTCTTTAGAGAATACATGACTTATCGACCCCTTCACTCTTACAAATATAAGGAGAATTGAACCATTTTAAAGGGAATCGTCGTCTTGGATCTCAAAATAAAACTAAATATGAAAAATTTTCATTTTTTAATAAAAAAGAACAGAAGTAACGTGTCGTACACCCTAGAATCAAGGGGTTGCTCCTTAACTTGGGTACGGGACCTGTAACTTTCGAGTCTCAGAATTGGTGACCTGGTGACCCTTTAGAGACTAAATACGAAAAACAACCTTTTCAATCACCTTTTAAGGTGAAAGATCACCTTTGAAAGTCAGTTTGCCTTTTTACCTCTCTTAACATATTACTTGGGTCGAAGTTATTAATTGTAAAACCCCAAAAAAACGGGATGAAAAAAAAGGGATCTTACAAACTTTCTTTTAAGATCGGTAGTATGGTAAAGTGAACATTTAAGACCTTTATTAACTCCTTTATAGAGATTGTGTAATCCTGAAAATTCTTTATTTTAGTGTTACGGTAATGTTACGGGTCGTTTTAATTGTTATTCGGGGAGTATAACCCAACCGGTTTTTTTTAGTCAACCTAAAAAAACATTCGACAATGTCTTTTTAGGTTTACTAAAAAAAACCGGTTAGGTCATAGTAGTCAAGTCAAGTCAAGTTACGTCAGCGAGTCAGCACAGGCTAAGAAACGTTGGGGTACTTAGCGTCGTGCGGTCCGGAGGGACAAGTAGTGGTAGAGGGCCTCAAGTGAGTCTGAGTGCAGGTAGCTCAGTCACTACGGTAGGTTGGTAGAATAGGAGCCAGTAGAGGATGAGGAGGACGGGGGTTAGGGAGGGTCGTAGTCTCAGAAAAGGTTACTCAGTCAAGAAGAGTACTCCACCGGTTTCATGACCTCAAAGTCGAAATCGTATATAGTCAAAGTCGGTTATAGTAGACTGGACCAGTATCAATTTAAAGGGGGTAATAGATTTTTACACAAAATGTCAACCAAACGAACTTAGTCCTACACGGACAACGCAAACCAACACTTGAGAGAATTAAGAGAAGAATGGACATTTAGACGAGAGGGGGTTGGGTGTTGGTAGTTAGTGGAAAAAAAAAAGGTCCATTAAATTCTTCGGTCCGGAAAACAGGATATCTTAAACTGACAAACGACGAAAAAAAAAAAAAAACCGACGAGACCCAGAAGTAACGACGTGCATCCGAAAGAGATCAACACCACTTACGCACGACGAGACCACTTACGCACGACGAGACCACTTACGCACGATGAGACGCCACGTATCCGAAGAGTAACGCGACCGAAGAGTAACGTCTCGTGTCCGAGATCCCTGCACTCCAAATCATCAACGTCGAGTTCCCGAATCAACGAGGTATCGTACACCCTAGAAGAACCTGGTCCCTAGTTTGGGTACAGAGGACGTAACCGTCCACCTAAGAAATGGTGACTCGGTGGTCCCTTCGGGACCGACAAAAGAAGAAGTATCTTAGTTAATTGAATAAGGAGACTGGAATACATGACTTACAATCAGAGTCCCACGGTATTATTTTATGGTGTCTGACCCACCGAATTCGTGTCTTTAAATACAAGAATATCAAGACCTCAGACCTTCAGGTTCTAGTTCCACAGTCGTCCCAACCAAAGATCACTCCGGACAAAGGTACCGAACGTCTACCGATGGAAGAGTGACAGGAGTACACCGGAAAAGAGACACACGTACTCACCTCTCTCCCCACCGAGACCACAGAGAAGGAGAAGACAATTCCTGTGTTCAGGTCATCTTAATCCCGGGGTAGGAATATTGGAGCGACCTGGAATTAATAGAGGAATAAATTCCGGGGTTGTGTCAGTACAACCCCTCTATCTCGAAGTTGTACATTTAAGATCGGTGTTGTGGGATATAACGGATATTTGACCATCACTCAAGATCTTCGAACCAACTTCAATATGAGTTAGAAAATCCGTTCTCGGGAAGTAACCACCACGAAAGGGTGACAATTACTATAACGGTCACAATCACTAGTCAGTCACTCAAGTCTATCGATCAACAAATTTATCTTATCCTATCCCTGAAGGGACCGACAGATCACCGATTCTTAGGTTGACGGTCACGTCCCCTGTACTCAAACTAGGGACCAGACCCTTCTAGGGCGTACAGCGCCCCGTTGATTTGGGTACTCGGTGTTGATGACTTCGGGCACGAGATCTCGGGCACGAGACGTTGTCCTCTTCGGTGACGTTACTCTTCGGGAACATGGTGTTGATCTCTTTCGGGTGCACGTCGTCGTTTCTGGGTCGCGTCGGTTTTTATTTATTTATATTTTTTATGTCTTATCCTAATCATTTTACACGGAATCCGGTTCGTACCTTAGAAAACCTAGGTGTACTTCTGTTAGCACTGACCCCGGACCCCTTGGTCCACACGACTCGGGACAACTCATGTACCTCGTGATGGGTTGAAGTCCCTCGTGACTTTCGGGGGTGACCGAGACCGGACCCAGCGGACGAAGGTCCCCTTCAAACAACCCCCTTCAAACCGGTGGTTCTACGACGACTTCCCACTCGTCCTTCCCCCGGGACCCCCGTCGGTGTACACAGGTAGGGTTCGTCACCAGTCTCGTCCACGGAGGGGTGTTCCACCCTGTACCCTCACCTCTAGTTCCCGTGGACGAGTGGTGACCGGGGTGAGGGGGTGTCAACTCGTAACTGTCAACGACCCATCCGAGGAAGATGACGGGGGTTCGGTCGAAGTGGCGGTGGTAGATGCTACGGTAACGGTGACTCTCGTGGGAGAAGTAGGCCGTCTTGGTCGAGTAGATGATAAAGTGTCCGTGGATGTGGTGTGAGATGCTCTCGTTTGCACCGTCGCCACTCCCCAGTGACCGGCCCAGTGTATGAGACCACAGGACCCGTAGAATCCGGTACCCTGGACGGACAACCTCGGGGTCCCTCCCGCGAAGTCCCTGAGGTAGTGACCTCCGTAGACCCTTACCTTAATGGTACCCACCCCTCTCCCCCTACATCCTCCCTGAAGGGTTCGAGGATTTCGTAGTAAAGGGTGGGACATCCGTGGAGGAGGATGGGAGACATACAACCCCGTTCCGAAAGTAGGTCTGGAAGGGTCCTCAGAACTTGGTCGATTCCCGTCTCTCTCCGGACTCTCACTCCCCTCCCTCGTCTCTCTCTTTCTGAGTGCACGTACGAGCGAGTATACGTTTCCGCGTCTCTCCCAGTCTTTCCGTATGGTCTCTCTCTACGCGTGGTTCACTCTTCACACTCCGTGACCCCTCCTCGTCTTTCAATCTGTTTCTCTCTTTGTCTCTACCCGACAACCTTTCCGTCTCGGTACTTCCTCTAACTAGTCCCTCCTTTTCTTTCTGAATTAAAAAATTTTAAATAAATAAACCGACGTAGTCCAGGATCAACGTCGTACACCCTAGAAATCGACTCTGTACACTTGAGAATCAACACCGTACACCTCGAATCGAGGCCCCCAACTTGGGTCGGGGAGACGAAACCCTCACGTCTCGGAATTGGTGACCTGGTGACCCCTTTAGGATTCTCTCTGAAACCTAAGCCGGAGTAGAAAATTTACTATAGTTTCGGGATCAAGAAGACTGGGGACGGGGGACGGGGACGGGGTACATTTACTCGCTACACTTGAATGTCCTAGTGTCTTTGAATGTGACATTGGGGATAAAGTAATCAATCACTCACAAGGGTTTCCGAAATAAAAAGAGTGAAAGAAAGAATCCCTTGAAACTGTCACCCTTCTTGGTCCAATCTTATCTATATTCAGTTTCTTTCCACAAATGACCGAATCTGTCGATCTTTTGAGTCCTCGTACAACCAAACTCCGTATCAACCTAGACCCCCGAGTTCCGGGGTCCGAGTTTACAGATACGACCGGGGGCGTCTCTCTACCCAAGCTCAGGACCGATTGCTCACGTAGTTCTCCAACACGGGGCACGTAAAGGTGTCGTTACCGAGACTCATACACTACCGGGAGTGGTGACCGTTCGTGCTTCCAATGCAGGTGAAACCCTGGTAGTGTCCATTCCAGTCCCCAGAGGTCGTCGGGTTTTCTGGGGAGACCTGGGCGAGTGAGGACTCTCAAGACTGGGGTCCGGGAGTGGAGAGTGGGGAAGGAAGTCCTCCCCAGGGTCCGACGCTCAGTTCTATCCAAATACGGAAACATCACCGTCCCGAACCGTCCCAACCCTCCAAAACATAGAAAGTGTCACACAAACCAAAGTTTCCCGTCTTCGGGTTAAGTCTTTAGTAAATCCGCATCTTTTACACATCTGAGTATATCTACTTTTCTGGGTCACGTCGTAGTCCGCATCGACCTGGGTCCCGAGCGTCCCGCCTGGCAGTCCTGATAGGGAACCGTTCCCTCATATCGGAGCCCTAATATCGTACCCAAGTCTTCTGTCCGACGAGATTGTGTGGGTTGAGTTCAGTAGACACCGAAACCTGTCCATTGAGTTGGAGAGACAAACCCACGAATTGGAGTAAACGTTTTACCCCGACTCTTATGATTATGGGTGTAGTAACACAACGATAGTTCCAATTTATTCAACTGTATATACTTCTAGAATCTCGTGATCCCTGTGCCACTCAGGATGAGTTCCCAAATAGTAATAATCGGGACATTAAACCGGAGTAAAAGTCTATCCATGAGGGGAGCGTCCCCAATCTCTACCGTAGGTCCTTCAGCCCTGAGTGTAGAGGGTGACCAAACTCAGTGGGGATCGCTCACTGTCGTCTGAGAAGAGGGTAACCGGAATCGAGTTTAGGGTCCCAAGTGAGACTGACCGGGTAAAGACCCAGTACACGAGTCTGGACTCGGTTAATGACACTGGTCGCCCGTCTGTATAAGACTATCCGGTCAACACTTACCTGTCTTTCCCGCCAACCCCCTCTCGACGGGGTCCCGATTCTTCCTCCGTGTCCATAAGTTGGGGCCTATTGACTTCTCGACTACACCACCCCACGGTCTACCCGACCCTTCCCGGACTCGGAACTGGACGAGACGAGGAGTCTACCGGAGCACAGGAAGGTCAACGACGGGTCCGTAACCAGGCACACGTCACGTTAAGATCCATGGGACGAGGGTGTACCCAGACACCCCCGCCCCTTATCCCACCCGAACCCTTCCAACCCCCTACATCCTCTCGTCCCTTCCGCCCCCTCTCCGGTACCCTTTTCTGCCCGTCAAAGAACCCCTACCCACCTCTCAGTGGTCCTATCCGTACCGTCAGTGTCTTTGGTACCTCCCCCTACCCCGACCTCCCCGAAGAGCCCTGGAGACGGAAGGGAGGGGTCAACAGTTGACGAGGTAGTGGACCCGGTGTAAGTAACGACCACTGATGTTAGATGACTACGACCACCTCTAACATCCGGGACGGAGGAGCTTCATAAAGGTCCACCAGTCGATACTGGACCCATTAACCCCGTGGTGACCCCCGACGATTCGCCCTTCCCCGTCCTCGACCCCAAGACTTGACGACGAGGTAGGACACCGTAGACACGGGTTGTCTATTGCCTTTCCTTTACACCGAGGGCGGTGACGATCCAGTCCCCGTCACCACCTCTTGTCCCCCTCTTGACTCTCCTTCAGTCACTCTGACCTCGTCTCCCCCTTCCCCTCCCTCCCTCTAACCTTCGCACTCATCTACACTCTGGACCCTCCCGGAACACCGAGTGTCATTCTAAACTACACTCGACTACCTCACTCTTATCCCGACGGCACATGTCGACAAATCCCGAAGGGTCCACCATGACCACCATTTCTTGGGCGGACGGTTACGTCCTCTGTCGTTCTCTGTACCCAAACCTTTCTAGGGGACCTCCTCCCGTACCTTTGAGTGAGGTCATGAGAACGGACCTCTTAGGGTACCTGTCTCTTCGGAGATCCCGATGTCAGGTATCCAAACCTATGATGGCTTCGTTGAATCGTCCACACGTACCTGTCAACAAATCCGACACAGACCTCGAGGGGTCGGTTCCTTAGTTCAGGAGACGGGAGTGTCCTGACATAGGAGAATCTCCTTCACGGAAAAATATTAAGTGTACTTCTTTAAGATTCCTGATTTCTCGGACCACCCGATGTCGGGTACCCCAGCGTTTCTCGAATCGTACTGAATCGTCGATTTGTTGTCGTTGTTCTCACCCGGGTTTACCCTTCGACAACCCTACCCCGACCTCCGCAACCCCTCGACCCCTGAAGGAGTCAACGTCCAGAACTTTTGAGTCCCAGAGTCCTCTAAAACGACACAGAAGGGGTGGACATCAGTTACTAATGGAGTAACACGAGATGTGGTAGGGCCTTAAGTAGGGACTGCCATCCTCCCCTTCCGTCTCCCCCGACCTTTTCACCCACCCACGGTCCTCTCCGGGTTCGCTGGGGTGGAGTGACGACACAGGTGAAACGGACACGGGGGACGGTCGAGCTCCGGACCTCAAGGACTACTAAGATCCCTGTCTCAGGATATGGTTGAAAGGCTACCAGGGGTTCCCGTACAGGATGTTGGGTATATTGTTAGACGACAAGTAGACCCCGTTGAAGGAGGAGGTCTCCATACCTCGGTCGGAGGGGTCGGGGTGCATCCCACCCCGAGGTAAGACTTCAGTGGTTCAAAAACCCCATACATACGCGTTCCGGTCTTCACTAGTCTTGGTAGTACCCCCTTTTGTACCCGACCCCACCCGTGTCTATCTTGTCCCCTTCGACTATAAAATTTCGACCCTCAGGAATTTTTTTGTTTGTTTGTTGCAAAATAGGAATAAATAAAAACCGAGGTGACCCAGAACCAACGACACGCACCTGAAAAGAGATCAGCGTCGCTCGTCCCCGAGAAGAAGCAGTACTACGTGCCCGAAGAGTAACGTCACCGAAGGGAACGAGGTCTCGAGTCCGAGATCCGTACTCTCAAAGTTATCGACTCCGTGAACCGGAGTAATCAACACCACGTGTTCGAATCAACGAGACGTCGCACACCCTGACTTGAGTGTGGGAGACATAACCGTCCGTCTAAGAATTGGTGACCTGGTGGTCCCTTCAGGGTCACCACCCTTAGGAAAGAATTTACTTTGGACGATACTCCTGGGTTGGACACACTCGTTATCTCCCTGTACCGGGCCCCTCTCCCATCCTACGAAAAGTGGGAAGTCCTTCGACCTCCTGGTCCTCGGTTGAGACACCCCCACAACCGTTTGACGGTCAAACCAGTCGCCGAGGACAAATACCTTCCCGTCCAGTCGGTCTCCCAAACCTCTACCCCCCGTCTTTGATCTCAGGGTCCGAAGGAAACACGGAAGAGTAGTCGGACCGCCTCTTCGCTCATCTACCAAGGACGTCGACGTACAGTCCTGATCAGTCCCTTCGTCTATAAGAGGCCCAGAGTGGACCCACAGGACTGGAGGGTGGAGACGGGAAAGTCAAAATTGTCACTTTTGAAGTAAATGGACCGCCTGAAGGGGTTCCTCGACAGGTAGTTCATGGACCACTTGAGCAAGGCTCCCCTGTACCGGTAACAGTGGCTCTTACTCCTCCACCCGACGGGAGGGGAGAGGGGTGAAGGAAAGACGAGTCGGGGTTTCGGATCCCCAGAGAGAAAAGGGGGTGAGGTAGTCCCATTTTCCCGGGTCCTCTCCCTTGTAAGAGTCCCTGGGACCCCTTACCTTCCCGTCGTCTTCGAGGTAAATATCGACTCTTAGGAGCTTGAGTTTTTCCTACACAGAAAAGGTTTCAATGAGTCGTCCCATTTCCCGGACACGAGTCTCAGTACTCCCCGACAGGTCTCCCTCGGGAGAAAGTAAGACGGTACGTCGAGTCGTGTCGACTAGGTCACGACCTCTGTATCACCCGTCACTCAGTCGACACCCGGGACGGGAGAGTCCCAGGGTCAGGTCAACCCTCCTACCTAAGTAATGGTCTGTCACTGTCAAGTCTCGTTGGTTCCGACGTCACTCCCTTTGTCGTGGGTACCTTCAAGTCTGGGACAGACCCCCACATACGCAGTCCTCCCGAAGTACCTCTTCCGGTGTACCTCCCTCCTACACGACCTCCGACCTCTCCTAGGAGGTTCGACTTCGATTCCTCCTCCAACCCAGATGTCGGTTTACTCAATCCCCTACTCTCCCACCCGTAGTCACGTCTCCACCCTTTGACTCCGGTTCCCCTACGACTCTGGGACTTCTCCCGTTTCTCGCTCTTCCCTCTGAAGGGACCGGTAGGTCACCAATCCTGCAGTGGAAGGAACCGTCGTCCACACCCAAGTCAGGGACCAGTCCGTCGACTCTAGCGTGTACAGAGTCCCGGTTTTTTGGTTTTGTCTTTTGTCTTCGTCATAACATTGTTTAAGTTATTGTTGAAATTTTTACCAGGTGGAATTTTTTCTTAGAATTTTTCCTACTCTTCCCTTTTTCTCCCGAATCGGGAGTCTAGGGGTCGGAAGTCCGTCACACATATAATCCTTACCAATGTAACGTTCATTATTTTTGAGTTCGTCTGACTTTGTCACTTCTTCACATAGTACCCCTTACTCCCGACCTTCGTCTTCACCACCCCAGACTCTTCGTCTTCCTACCGAGTGGACCAGGGTCGGCCTCCACTCGTGGGTTCTGAGTGGGGAGTCCCTCACCCCAGGAGTGGGGAGTCTCCCTCCCCACCCCCAGTGTCGCGGGTGCCCGGAGTGCGTGTGTGGACCGACAGTATGGGGGTCTAGACCATAGAGGACCTCCCGTCGATGGTACACATGGTCGACAAGGGCAGGTTCCGGACCCTGCACATGTAGTTGGAGGTCCAAGAAGTCGTCAGGAGAGAGATGCGGGGGTTACTCTGGTACCAGTGGGAGAAGATACTTCTGTTTTTTGACATGGTCCACGGTTCCACCCCCCTGTCGCACCCGCTCTGTACCCCCTCGACGTCCCACCGACTGTGGTCGAGTGCACCGGGCATGGAAGGGTGACGTCGACCACATGGACTATCTGTTGGTCGTCCCGTCTGAGCAGTTCTCCGAGTACGGGCACCTCGTCGATGACTATATGGTCGTCTAGTCACTACTTATACAGAACCTTTCCGTTCCCACTCTTCTATGACTTGGTGTCTCTGTCAGTCTCTCGGAATCCGTGACGGTAGACTTCGAGGGTAAGACCCCACACCCCCCACCTCTGGTTCGGTAGGGGCCACTGTCGGAAACCCGAGTTTCCTCCTCCCCAGATTGGTCGGATCCCCGTTCCACGTAGTCCCTCCCGAAGTTGCCCTTCTCCACGTACTGCCCACTCCTCTCGACTACTCCACCATCTACCTCTTCCCACAAGGTTTGTCCCCCTTGGGGAACACGGTTCACCTTTCCCCTAACCCACTAGTTGTTGACTCTCCCTCACATCATACCTATCTTGCGTAACGGTTACTTCACGGGACCTCTGGTCCGCCTTTTCCACTGGGACCACCAGTATCCCTCCTTGAACTTGAAGTACCAGTCTAAAATGTGGGAAGACGAGTGGACGTCTCCTCGGGTCCCTCCGTCGACCCTCACCACCTCCTCACTCCACCTTCTTGGGAATCTTCCAACCCATGGAACCTCCCCAGCCCCTCTCAGATCCTACGCCAGGTCCTGAGACAAGACTCCCCAGCTCCCTGTTCGTCTACTTATGCAGGTCCCCGGCTTGGACTCCTCCTTCCAGTCCCTAACGCATCCAGTCCTAGTCGGAACGGATCAGTCGGCACGTCCTCACCCTTCGTCCGGGCGCCTCCAAGGACCACGCGCCTAGGGCCCTTTCAGTCGAAGGCAGGAGGTGACAGCGGCGAGTCCTCGGTGGACTGCGACAGGAAGAGGTTGAAGACGGGGAAGTGCCACTACGCAGACGCCCTCGACGGGTTGGGCTTTTAGATGTGCGCGGTCCTCGCGATGGCGCGCGTCGGCGGCGCACAGAGCCTCGGGACCCCGAAGGTGTCGCTCTTGAGCGACCGACAGATAGTCCCGGAGCAGATGATGGACGAGACCGACGTGAGATTCATGCTGTTCCACCCGCGGCAGGCCCCGCCCAGGATGGACTCCACCATAACGTCCCCGAAGATGCGGCCTCTTGGCACCGCCTCCCGCCTCGTCTCGTCTCGGCGGAGCCACGAAGGCTCCGACTTCCCCCCGGCTCCTCCCCTAGTTCGAGCCGAGTCTTCTCTACCGAAACCCGACCCCCGCTCCCATCCGCCAGCCGGCTTTCGGCCCCAACCCACACATAGAAAGTCAAACCCAGTCCCCGTTCCTGACTCCGACCCCTGTGACGGACAGACCCGTGCGGGGAACTGTATGGGTGGGGGAGGGGAGCCACGGACGTTAAGGACGTCGGTATGCGCCTGGGTCGTGTGCTGGGGTGGACCGCGACCACCTTCTTGTTCTTCGTCCTGGTCCACGCACCTCTCCTACCGCTCAGCCCCCTGCCCCGGCTCGGGCCTAGAGGGGGAGTGGCAAGGGGACAGGTCCGTGACTGAAACGGGGCGTGAGGCAGCGGATCCTAATGGTGAAGATGGACCGGTCGTTGGCCGCCTCGCGCCCGTCACACGTGCAACTGTACTGGTCGATGCTTTTCTAGATGCTGGAGTTCCGGCTCTTGCTCGACGGGCTCGCGTAGAAGGACCTGTTCCCATGGTCGATGTCGAAGAGTCAGAAGGACTGGCGGGCCTTCGGTCTTCAGGACGTGCCAGCCACCCGCCCCGGACCCACCACGGACTCCCGCCCCGAAGCTGACCCAGTGCGGGCGTCGGAATTGGGGCGGGAGACGAGGTTCGTCCGGGGAGGAAGGTCCACGACTCGGGCCACCTAGACCGACACCACGACCGCCTGGGGGTGACGTAACTCCGTTATCACTTCCTCTTCCAGGAACAATTAGAGTGGAGCCACGAAAAGACCCACTCTGATCCACCTCTTCTCCGCGACTCCACTACCGCCTCGATGACCCCGTCACATAGACAATCTTCGGGCGCCAATAAACTTGCCTCGGACCCAGGAGGGCGACCGGAGGACTGGGGAAGTAAAGACGGGGGTGGGGGTCCAATTCGAGTCACTATTTTCCAGAACGAAACTGGTCCCTTAATCACCTGTAGTGGAGTACTTCTGGAGGTACGAGCAGTTCCACACACCAGGTTCGGACCTCCCATCCCTACGTCTACTCCCCTTCCTGATTCGGTACCCCAGGGCAGAGTAGAGGACGAGGATGAGCGTCCACAACCCGAGCAGACCCGTGACGAAGGTCTTGTGCTTGGTCCCCGGGGCATACGTTCATAACCTGAACCCCAGGACCCGGGACACGACCCTCCCTTCCCACACCCAGTCAGAGTCGTCCCACCCTAGACTCCCGAGATCGACCCTTAGGGTACTTACGGAAGGATTAAAAAAGAAAGAGTATTTAAAAATAGTAAATGGGGTGGGTCGGCGGGGGAGGGAGGAAATTAGGTAAGTACAAAAGTCCTTCCCGACGTAACGTATCTAGCATGTGTTTAAACACACAAGGAAGACTATGACAAGAAGATCCCCTTCAATTCATAGACACTGCGTCCCGAACAAAAAGGTTGACCAGGTTTCCACCGTACACTTGTTCGAACCGAGAGGGAAGTACGGAACGAGAAGAGAACGAGCGAGTGTGCACGAAACAACTTCGGAAACCCAGGAACCAAGAAGTGGACGATACCTCCGTCCGTCACTCCGAGACTCTCTACGTCTACAGACGAGGCTCATTAGGGGCCTCGATTGTTCACCATCTCCTCTAAAACAAGAGTAGGTGAAGGGACGGGTGAGAGGTCCTCTGTCTGGGACCATAAAGAGAAAGGACCCAATCATACGCACGTACGATTCAGCGAAGTCAGTACAGGCTAGGAAACGCTGGGGTACCTGACATCGGACGGTCCGAGGAGACAAGTACTCTAAGAAGTCCGTTCTTATGACCTCACCCAACGGTACGGGAGGAGGTCCCCTAGAAGGGTCGGTCCGGTCCCAATCTTGGGAATAGAGAATACAGTGGACGTAACCGTCCACCCAAGAAATGGTGATCACGGTGGACCCTTCGGACTCAACGATACTGGGTCCCGTTAAATTTTTTCCCTGAACATTGTCGAGGGTTGAGGAACCTAATGTACCCTATAAGTCCCAGTTTACGTTCCTTCTCACTGGTGTCGGGTTATTGACAAAGGACGATTTGAATTATCACGTGTGACAAAAGGAGAAGTAGTGTTGGGGTCTTTCAGGCAATTATAGAGATAAACCCGGGTCGTCTAGGGAAGGTCCTTAGACTAGGTGTCGTGTGTCAATGACGTTTTCTGAACCTCTGTAAGATTCACAAGTAATGATCCCCTCACCAATTTATTTTCCACCATGTAGGTAAGTCACCTTTTGATACGTCGTTAAATTTTTCTTGTCCCACACACAAACACCCCACCCCCCCCACGCCACTCACTTAAGGGATCACCAGGTCACTAATCCTCAGTCACAAAAGTGAGAACACCGGGTCCAAGTTAGGGACCAACCCCTTGATTTTAGGGTGTTCGGAGCACCACACCGTTTTTTTTTTTTTCTTTTCTTTTTTTGTTCTCGTTCCGCCGTCTCTAGAGGTGTATGACGTTGTCACATATGAACTATAACTATTGTATATAAGTACAAACGAAAATAAAAGTACTTCTTTGATACTCCTTTTCCCGTTCTTTCATAAGTATTACCAAGGGATGACCAACTTACTCGGGAAGGGACCACCGAGTCTTCCATTTCTCAGACGGACGTCACGCACTCTGGACCCAAACTAGGGATCCAATCCTTCTAGAGGACTTCTTCCTTTACCGTTGGGTGAGGTCATAAGAACGGACCTTTTAGGGTACCTGTCTCCTCGGACCACCCGATGTCAGGTATCCCAGTGTTTCTCAACCTATACTGACTCATTGAAGTGGAAGAAAGAAAGAAATGACCAACTTATCCCTTCTCAGTCCTGTCAACCTCCTATCCTTACCTTCACTTTAAAAGTGATACATATATACACACACAGACACACATAGGGTTATATGTAGGTGAATAGATAGATAGACTGGTACTATGGACGGATTTCTAACGAAAATTTTTCAGTTACTAAAAAATTTTTCGTAGATGAGAAAAAAATAACATCGAAAAATGTTTTTACTAAAAACATTAGAAACCAACGTGACCCAAGAGGAACGATACACGTCCGAAAGAGATCAACGTAGTTCACCCCCGGTGAGAAGTGACACCACTACCCGAAGAGTGACCCCACCGAAGAGAACAACGTTCTGTGTCCGAGATCCGTACACCCGAAGTCATCAACGTCGTGAACCCGAGTCATCAACACTGAGGACCCGAGGTCTCGTGTCCAAGTTATCAACACCGTGAACCCGAATCAACGAGGTTCCGAACATTCTAAAAGGGCCTAGTCCCTAGTTACATAGGACGTAACCGTCCACCTAAGAAGTGGTGACTCGGTGGTCCCTTCGGGGTTCTATGACATACAATTTTCCACTACACGTGATCCTCTTTTTCTTTGTCCGTTCTCCGTATCCATCCCTTCGGAAAAGGTATCCTACCGAACCCCTTCTGGGACGACTCCTCCTTTGTAAACTCGTTTCTGAACTTCCTCCTCTACACTCGTACGTCAATACATAGTCCTTCGTACGGTCACTCTCCCCTGTCTATCGTCTCCGGACCTCTACCCTCATACAAAGGACAGGATCTGATTTCCTTATCGTTCCTCGTTCGTACCGACCTCGTCCCACATGTTCCTCCTGCCACCTCTCTCTACTCCAACTTCTTCATAACCCGTCCAGTGTATCCTCCGTAGACTCGTCTCCCCACTGAGTCCAAAGTGTCTCAGGTAGACCGACGTTCACACCCTGTCGGACCTCCCCTCTCTACCCTCGTCCCTCTGGTGCCCCTTTTCTTCTAACCCGGTCGGGTTCATCCCGTCTTCTCAACCCCCTTCTCTCACCGAGATAGAACTTGAGATCTCTGTTGTCCTAAAGACTTACCTGACCTACACCTCAACTCTCTTTCTCTCCAAAGGTCCTTCTTTGGTTCCGAAAAATCGAACTTGTGCCTCCCTACCTCACGGTACTTGTCTCCACCTAACACCTTTCTAACTTAGACTCTTTAGAAGCGTCACTAAGTCACCGACTATCCACATTTCAGAAACCGAGTCCGCGTTAGACACCGGTTTTGGGGAGAGGTGTCTTCGGTCGTTCGGGTCTAAAGTCAGAGATCTGCGGGTACAGGAAGACTGTTACGCCACTTTAGGAACCCGGGATTGGGGTCTTATCCGGTCCTTGGAAAGTAAGGGTTCTATGACTTGAGGGTAGGACCCGGGATGAAGGGAGTACATAGGGTACGAAGGGGGTTCAGATGACAACTCCTTTAGTCCGAGGTCGAGTCGAGAAGTAACAGAATAAAAAACCGATACGTCCGAACACCCTATAATCAAGGGGTTGGTCTTTAACTTGGGTCTGGGAACCGTCACTTTAGTCTCAGGATTGGTGACCTGGTGGTCCCTTAAGGGAGTCGAAGTCGGTTAACTTCAGGTTGTTCCTCGACCCTGAAGGGACCACCGAGTCTGACATTTCTTAGACGGACGTTACGTCCTCTGGATCCAAACTAGGGACTCAACCCTTCTAGGGGACCTCCCCCTTTACCGTTGGGTGAGGTCATAAGAACGGACCCTTTAGGGTACCTGTCTTCTTGGACCGACCGATGTCAGGTACACCAGTGTTTCTCAAACTGTACTGACTTACTGATTGTGTGTGTCTCCTCGACCGACGAAGTATCCACATCCACAATCACCAAAACATACAGAATAAGACTTCCGTCAACCATCGGTGGACTGAGCCAAACTTAGGGCTGAGATGGTGTAAGGGTCGGTACACACACTGAAGTCTATTAATTATTCACTGAACTGAAGAGACACAGAGTGAAAACGGTAGAGTAATTTACCTCGACAATTACCAGATATAATACGTTCCAACAAAACTCCTAATATGTTTGAACTTATACATTTCGAGACGCGTCTTAGGAAGGTACGGAACACGTGTCATTCTCGATACGTTCGGGAACGACAAGAATAACAAAATTACCATTATTATTATTGGTCGAACCGGGATCACTCCCACTCGGACCGTCCATCACTACCATACACCCCCTCCTCCCCACAGGGAGGACGGTCTGGGGGTCTTGGTCCGAAAAGAGGAGGGGGAGTCTCGTTGGACTACCACGGTCACGAATAACCGACGGGAGGTCCGTTCGCGGACCGGAAGCTGTAGTGGATGTGCCACGTCATGTTGGCACGCGTCTTGTTTGTGATGAAGCTGACGCAGTTTCACCTGGGCCTCTACGGGACGAAAGAGAAGGCCCTGTCACCCACAGGTCGCGGGAGAGGAAACGGGAGGGGCCGGGAAGGACGGACGGGCGAGTGACGGGGGTGGGTAGGAGACGAGAAGGAAACCCAGAAAGTAGAGGGGAGGAAGGGGAGAGAGTAAAGAGGAGGGCCGGAGGTGGGGAGGCTGGGGTGTCAGAAGATGGGTAAGAAGAACTAGGTTCTAAACCACTGCCCGCTAAGACCGTCAAAAGTCCCGTCCATTTCACCCCCGGTTCAGCCGCCGACTGCCCTCACCCGACCCCCGTTCCCTGACCCCACCCCGCGTCTCTTTTCCCCCACCATCTCCACTCCGTCCTGAGGTCTGTCGGGGAAGCTTAGAGACGAGGGGTGTCGATGCACGACTTCCACCACCCGCCGCCCGGGTGGGAACTGTGGTAGTTCCTTATGTCGCTCCTCCTTTAGATGGCGAAGTTGTCGGGGGACCTGTTCATTAAGGACACCCTGGTCCGGGTATTAGCCGGGAAGAAGGGGACGTCCGGGGGAGGTCGACGGGTCGGTGCCTGGTTTGGACCCGACGTTCGGTATGGGTGTCCCGGGGCGGGTGTCGCGTCCGAGGGTCCGAGGACGTTTGAGGTCGGGAGGACACCGTACTTCGAGGTGGGTGGGTTAGGGGTGGGGGAAGGGGCGGAGGAAAACCCCGGAGCCAGGCGCCTCCGGGTCAGGGGGTGACTCCCGTGGGGACGGACGCGTCCTGACCGTCGGAGTAGACCTGGTGCCTCTTGTGTTACTGGTGGCTCCTGAACAGGAAGTTGTAGTACAGGGTGTTGTCAAATCCGTAGCTCACTCACGGACCCGGCTGACGTCCGGGGAAGAGGGGGTAGACGGGTGTAAGACAGCCCGGAAAGGTAGGTAAGACGGAGGCCCTCTGAGGAACCAAGAGTTCGATGTGACTGACAGAAACATAAGGAGCTTACTCTGACTGAAACTGGAAATACGTTTGACCTAGGAGATAGGTGTCCTGACCAGGAAGAATTAGAAAGAAGTCCGGAATCAAGTCTACGGTGAAGGAGGTCTTCCTGAAAAGACTGACAAGATCCACCCTGTCAACCGAGAGAGTAGGAGGACATGGAAGGGATAAGAGTGGGACTGGGAGACTCGACAGTGACAGAGAGCACCTCAGACAGAGAGAATTTTTAGGTCCAGATCTTATCTATTGTATCATAAACAACTTACTCTGTCACTTGTTTAAGTAAGTAAGAACCATCCGTAAATAACTGGAAACTTACCTCCATAGTTACTTACTTATTTTTTTACTTCATTATTCAATCGTATATCGTCCTTAAGGGACCACCAGGTCACCAATCCTGAGATACGAAGGTGACGACCTCCGAACTAGGGACCAACCCCTTGATTCTAGGACGTTCGACACACCGTACCGGTCCTCTTTTTTTTTAATCGTATATCCCGGAGTCATCGACAAAAAAAAAATTCAAGAGTTTTAAAAATAATGCTTGTCTTGTCACTGTCTTATATTCGAATGGTAACAACAACAAATCAGATACCCCAGTGTGTCTCAGTCTGTGCTGACTTCGTTGATCGTCGTCGTCGTCGTCCTCGTCGTCAGATATTAAACATAGACTGAGAAACGGTGGGGCACCTGACGTCGGACGGTCCGAGGAGACAGGTACTTTAAAGGGTTCGTATTTATTCATAAAAACTAAATTAGTTACTTTCTTTTACTACGGTATTCGTTTATTTCCTTTGTTTACTCACTTGTTTCATTGGTTGAACGTGGATCCGTCATAAGTTGGACGTAAATAACTGATATACTTTTTTCCTTACTTCTTCACGGAAACATGGATCGTCGACGAGGTCGAGATAGACACGGTACTTCCTTATTTTCGTCATTTCTTATTTACTCCTTGACCGTGTAGTATCCATATGTTAGATATTAGATCTGCTTATGTATCCTTGTCTCCTTAACTGTTGAGGGGATTTCTTCCCTCCTTTTCTTACCTATTTGTTTGTCGGACAGAGGACCCTCCCCCAGTCAGTCGGAATGGTCAACTTACTCACCTCCGCACTTAGTCCCTCTCTTCATCCTCCGACGTGGCTCAATCACGAGCAGGTCTTGAACAACCCATCTCCCCTTCTAGTCCCCGACAGTGCGCGATCCGTACTAAACAGGGTGTTCACGGACTTGAACGAGGGGGTCCACCGATACAGTCCTCTTGAGCGGCACGGTACTGTGGTAAGGGATGGTGTAGAAACGGGGACTTAAGAAGAAGTTCCACAACCACTCGTTATCCACTCCGTGTGTGTGTCGACTCCACCCTAGCCCCCGAAGGACCCCCTCCACGGGTGGAGGAGGGGTGGGGTAGGACTGGGGGTAGGGGTGGTCTCCGCACCTGTTCTCGTGGATAACACTGATGGTCGAGTGGAAAGACGACGTGTAGGTGCCCGAGGGCGAGTCACGGTCCGCCCGGAAGGAGTAGGAGGACCATTCACCGACGGCACCTCGACGGGACGGACCACCTCCGTGCGGGGGCTGGGGCTTGGGTCTGGCGGATGGTAGCGGACAACCGGGCAAAGGACGTCCACAGTCGGTCGAACAAACAGCCGGACCACTAAGAGATGTAGCAGACGACGGAAGACAGCGGGATGTACCACTTCAAAACGTTATAGGAAGCTACCTTCTAGTTGTCGTAGTAACCGAATCTTAGAATGATGTGGATGTCATGGGGGAGGCTGCCGTCCCGGAAATCGGTGAGGCCCTGGCACAGAACCTCTTTGAGGTCCAATTTGAGGTCCCAAAAGATGTTCCCTCGTCTCCTCTTGTTCCGACTTTGAATTCCTGAGGAACTTTTCCTTCAGATGGTGGATTCGGAGACCGGACGGGGTCGGTGGTGGGTGGGAACAGAAAATACAGGACCCAACGGAACCTGTACATTGGATAGCGAACCAGTAGGATCCGGAAAGAGGGACAAAACGAACTTAAAAGTGAAGCTCAAAGTCGTAGTCGATACCTTGGAACATTCCTGAGCACAAGTCAATCAAACATGGTGGGTCGACGTATCCAATAATTTTATAGTTTTAGGAGGACACGGTTCGACCACGTATCACTGAAGAGACATACGGACGACCGAGTTGGGAAGGGGTCTCACGGGGTCTGGAGGGATGTC
Organism: Capra ibex; assembly: GCA_006410555.1. NCBI lineage: Eukaryota > Metazoa > Chordata > Mammalia > Artiodactyla > Bovidae > Capra > Capra ibex. The sequence continues at coordinate 42,532,933 of SJYO01050415.1, forward strand.
AGGTCGTCCCAGGAGGTACTGGGTCCAGGCAACGGTACCGGACTTCAGACAAGACTAACAAGTCACGGATCCAAATTTCGATTAACACTTTCTAAAACGTACCGTCGTGGATAGATGACAGATTAAATTCCTTCCCAGAGACCCCTCCAAATCTAAAACCAAAATCAACGTTCGTCGTTTTTAAAGACACCAGGCGCACCTTTACCATTAAATACCTGAAACAATCCTGTCCGAAGTCCATGTCGAACTAGGTCTTCGAAGTTACAGGTATCTTAAGACCGAGGTAAAGAGACCGGAAGGGACGGGACGGGAGTAGACTCCCACCAGAGACTGGAGTCCGGTCACGTAGAGTGTCCGACTCCGTCGCGTAGGTATACCAAATAATAGGTCTCTTTCTTTCCCCGACCTCAGGTTGTAAGGGTCCGTTTTCAGGATAACCAGTGAGACTAACCTACCCCAACTTAGTATTTGAGTGATGAAACGGTGAGTGAGACGGTCTGCCTACTCTGGAACAAACCGAATTCGGGAAGTCTTGCGTGGGGACCTCGACTCCCAACAGGCAGCGTAGGATTAGAGAACGAATACACCCCTTCCCTGCAAGAACATTCCTTGTACACACAGTTCTTCCCCTTTTCCTCCTGAAGGGACCACCAGGTCACCAATTCTTAGGTAGACGGTTACGTCCCCTGTACCCAAGGTAGAGACCAGGTCCTTCTAGGGTGTATGGAACCCCGTTGATTCGGGTACGTGAGGTCGATAACTCGGGGGCGTGAGATCTTGGACCCTCGGTGTTGAAGGCTCGGCCACGTGGTGTTGATGGCTTCGAGCTCGGGGGATCTCGGGCACGAGACGTCGTTCTCTTCGGTGACGTTTCTTTTCGGACGTACCACGTTTCTCTCGCATAGGAGGTGAACGGTGTTGATCTCTTTTGGGTGTGGGTCGTTGTTTTTGGGTCGTGTCGGTTATTCATTTTTAAATTTTTATTTTTTCTTCCCTTTTGCCTCTGGTTTTCAGTTTTTCGTTTACACGGGTACAGAAGATGAAGGACAGGTGGGTCATCCGAGGTGAGATCGGAACCCACCAAATCTATCTCCAGAACCCACCTCACTGACACGTTCAGGAGACTGGTCGGGGAGGTGAGGAAGTGACCTCTTCGTCTCGGGGTCCCCTGTGAGGGAGACTCCCCAACGGTCCCGTCTGTCGACTTGGTCGAACAGGCACGACTCCGTCGTATCGAGGTCTCGCCCGTTCCGGTGACTCCAGTGTAATATCTCGAACCCTTAATAGTCTCCTCGTAAGTCTCACCTCTTTGACTTCCTGCACCAGTCTACATCTTCCTACGAGACCGACGGGACACCTCCTGTCGAGTCGAGAGTTCCGTCGTCCGGTCCCTGACCGTGTCCTCCCCTGCCACGACCTGGCTTCGGACCACATCCTTCCTCCTCTCCCCCGTCCGTCCTCCCTACGAGTCCTCCAGATCACTTGTCCGACACTCCGACCGTCCGGTACCTTCCTCTCACCCACGAAAATCCTTTTCCAGGTCCGAAGATGGGACCCCTGACCCCCTGTTTCTCCGATAAAGACTCTACTTTTGACTCCTTTTCCTTGTCCAATCCCCCTCTATGACTCTGGTAAGACCCAGTGTCATCCACACCCTCCAGGGTCTCTGAAGATTTCCTCAGATAAGTCCTCCGACACCCTTGGAGTCCAGACCCCAAGTCGTCCCTCCAGTCACTACCGGTCCGTTATCCGTGTTTTTAGTTGCCGTGTCTAAATAGTTGTTTTAAGTAGCGTGACTACGTTTAATTCCTCTTACACTGCTTTGTTGTAGGATAAAACTGGATTCAGGTAAACTTGACGACATTGCCTTCTGGTATCTGATCCACCGAATGTTTATTGCCTTTAAATAAAGAGTATGACGACCTCCGACCCTTCAGGGTCTAGTTCCGCGGCCGTCTACACGACAGACCACTCTTGGACGAAGGACCAAGTACCCACTGGTAGAAACGTGACACAGGAGTACACCGTCGGTGGTCCCGAAGGGACCACGAGTCGCCATTTCTTGTGCGGACGGTTACGTCCTCTACGCCCAAGTCAGCGACCCACCTCTTCTAGGGGATCTCTTCCTTTACCGTTGGGTGAGGTCATAAGAACAAACGTCTTAGGGTACCTATCTCCTCGGACCTCCCGATCTCAGGTGCTCCAACGTTTCTCAGCCTGTGCGGACTCGCTGATTTGTTGACTGTTGTGTACCATCTGTCCTACTCCTTCCAGTGACCCCGGAGAAAAAATACCCGTGATTAGAGTTAATGCTCCCCGGACGGGAGTGTTGGATTAGGGGAGGACTATGTCAATGCGACCTCCAATCCAAAGTTGTATCCTTAACCACACCCTGAGTTTGAAAGTCAGATATCGTCTAGGGAAAAGAATCTAATCGTTCATTAGAAGTGCTACAAGATAATCCTTTTAAGATAGTAATAGGGGTAAAGTATCTACTCCTTTGTCTCCGAGTCCACACGGTGGACATACTAATGTACTTATCCATAAACGTTTTGGAAAAAGATTTTAAGTTGTAGGTAAAGAACATAATTGGGATTTAGTCTATCTTTATCTTCCTTCGACTCGTTCCAATAGTTTAATGGACTAACGATTTCTGTCTACCGTATACCGTCTACCGTTAATTTACGGTTTCGGTAAAAGTTATTTTAAAATATCCATCTCAGGTGTATGTACTTTTTGTCGATTATTTGTACAAGTCAATTCAACTTCATGTGTTTTAGTTGGGGTTTTAGCCGACGTGAAGATATGTGTTCGTTACTTATTAGTCTTTTTCTAAAAATTTTTTGTTAGGATGAATGTTGTTTTTCTCTTATTTAAGTATGTTCCTCCTTTTTCTGAACACATGACTTTTCATGTGTTATAACGACTTTCCTTAATTTCTGAATTTATTTACCTCTCTGTAGGGTACAAGTACTTAATTGTAACAACCGTTACGGTAGACATAATCAAACGATCCCGACGGTATTGTTTTGTGGAAAATTCTAGAAAATACTAACCAAAGACTCCGGAGAGAACCGAACGACTGCTGACGGGAGACCACCACAGGAGTGTCAGAAAGGAGACACACCAGTACAGTGACCATAGAGAAGCGCACAGGTTTACATGAGGAGAATATTTCTGTGGAAAGTCTAACCTAATCCCAGGTGACCCGGAACAAAATTTTATTAGTGGAAAATTTTCTGCCTAAAGTCCAGAATCAACGTCGTACCCCTGGGAGATCAGCAAGTGGGTCCGAATCAACGGTGGGTCGTACACTTTAGAATCAAGGGACGCACAACCAGCAAGTCAGCACAGGTTGAGAAACGTTGGCGTACCTGACATCGGGTGGTCCAAGAAGACAGGTACCTTAAAGGGTCAGTTCTTATGACCTCACACAAAGATAAAGAAGGAGGTCCCCTATAAGGACTGGGTCCCTAGTTTGGACCCAAATGGGTGCAACGTCCATCTAAGAAGTGGTAGGCTCGGTGGTCCTTTCGGGGACTGGTCCCTAGTTTGGATACAGGGGTACGTAACGTTCCGTCTAAGAATTGGTGACCTGGTGGTCCCCTCAGGACTTTTATTAGGGGAAAAATTTCCAGGATGGATTTCTCGTATAATTTTTCGTCTCTATAATGAAACGGTTGTTTCCAGGCAGATCAGTTCCGATACCAAAAAGGTCACCAGTACATACCTACACTCTCAACCTGACACTTCTTTCGACTCGTGGCTTCTTACCTACGAAAACTTGACACCACAACCTCTTCTGAGAACTCTCAGGGAACCTAACGTTCCTCTAGGTTGGTCAAGTAGGATTTCCTCTAGTTGGGACCCTAACGAAACCTCCCTTACTACGATTTCGACTTTGAGGTCATGAAACCGGTGGAGTACACTTCTCAACTGAGTAACCTTTTCTGAGACTTCGACACTTCCTAATCCCCGTCCTCCTCTTCCCCTGCTGTCTCCTACTCTACCGACCTACCGTAGTGGCTGAGCTACCTGCACTCAGACTTACTTGAGGCCCTCTACCACTATCTGTCCCTCCGGACCACACGACGTTAAGTACCCCAGTGTCTCAACCTGTGCTGACTCGTTGACTCGACTTGACTAGAGGTTTATGTCAGGACAAGACTCCAGGACCCCCAATTCCGAAGTCGTATATGTAAAATCCCCTTATGATAAATCAGGTATTGTACTGGGTATCACGATATGTTTAAGTCACGTTAGAGATCGTTTTAGGGTTACCGTTAAAACTTGTAGAATTTTGAGTATACCTTAACGTTCCCTGAGGTTTATCGGTTGTGATGGAACTTTGTCTTCTTGTTTCAACCTCCTAAGTATGAAAGACAAAGTTTTAACGTTTCGATGTCATTAGTTTTGTCACAGACTGACCGTATTTCTGTCTGTATGTCTGGTCACATTACCTTGTGTCTCGAGTTTTATTTGGGAGTGTATATCAGTTAACTATAAACTGGTCCACGGTTCTGGGTAGGTTCCTCTTTCCTGTGAGAATTGTTGTTTACCATGACCCTTTTGACCTACAGGTGTACGTTTCCCTTTTTCATCCCGGAAGAGAATGCGGTCCATGTTTTTAATTGGTTTTAGTTTGGTATAAAGATTTAAATTCCCTGAAGGGACCACCAGGTCACCAATCCTGAGGGGTGAGGTTTACTTCCCTCGGATCCAAACTAGGGACCAGTCCCTTGATCTAGGGTGTACTACGTTGATTCTGGGCCATCTCGGTTTATCTAGTTATTAATTTTTTTTTTTCTACTTTGTTGTTACTAAAATTTTGTCTTCCAAAGATTTAAATTCTTAATTTTGATGGCCCTTAAGGGACCACTAGGTCACCAATTCTGAGTCGTGAAAATGACGGCAGTCGGACCCAAGTTAGGGACTAGTTCTTTGGTTCTAGGGTGTTCCTTGCGTCCTACCCTTTTTTTTCAATTTCGATATTTTTTTTTTATCCCCCTTTAGAAACTATACAGTTACCAAAGAATTCATACTACGGTTTTCATGTCCGTTGTATTTAACTTGGAGTAGTTTTAAATTTTGAAAACACTTAGTTTCCTATGTTAGTTCTGGTTTTTTGGGTTGGGTATCTTATCCTCTTTTATAAACATTTAGTACATAGACTAGTTCTGATGTCATATCTTTTACTTTTTGAAGATATTGGTATTCGTTAAGTTAATTTTTACCGTTTTCTGAGCTTATCTCTAAAAAGGCCTTTTCTATACATTTTATTGGTTATTTGTGTACTTTTCTAGTAATTAAAAAAAATACTTTTCTAGTAATTTTCACGTAGGTTGTAGTAATTACTAGTCCCTTTCAGTTCAGTTTTGGTGTCACTCTATAGGGAAGTGTGGATAAGTCAAGTCAGTGAGTCAGCACAGACTGAGAAACGCTGGGGTACTTAACGTCGTGTGGTCCGGAGGGACGGGTAGTGGTCGAGGGCCTCAAGTGAGTCTGAGTGCAGGTAGCTCAGCCACTACGGTAGGTCGGTAGAGTAGGAGACAGCAGGGGAAGAGGAGGACGGGGGTTAGGGAGGGTCGTAGAATCAGAAAAGGTTACTCAGTTGAGAAGCGTACTCCACCGGGTTCATGACCTCAAAGTCGGGGTCGTAGTAAGGAAGGTTTCTTTTGAGTCCCGACTAGAGGAAGTCTCACCTGACCAACCTAGAGGAACGTCAGGTTCACTGAGAGTTCTCAGAAGAGGTTATGGTGTCAAGTTTTCGTAGGTAAGAAGCCACGAGTCGAAAGAAGTGTCAGGTTGAGAATGTAGGTATGTGCTGGTGTCCTTTTTGGTATCGGAACTNTGGTGTCAAGTTTTCGTAGGTAAGAAGCCACGAGTCGAAAGAAGTGTCAGGTTGAGAATGTAGGTATGTGCTGGTGTCCTTTTTGGTATCGGAACTGATCTGCCTGGAATCAGCCGTTTCATTATAGAGACGAAAACTTATACGATAGATCCAACCAGTATTGAAAGGAAGATTCCTCATTCGCAGAAAATTAAAGTACCGACGTCAGTGGTAGACGTCACTAAAACCTCTGGGGGTTTTATTTCAGACTGTGACAAAGGTGACAAAAGGGTAGATAAAGGGTACTTCACTACCCTGGTCTACGGTACTAGAAGTAAAAGACTTACAACTCGAAATTCGGTTGAAAAAGTGAGAGGAGAAAGTGAAAGTAGTTCTCCGAGAAATCAATGAAAAGTGAAAGACGGTGTTCCAACCACAGTAGACGTATAGACTCCAATAACTATAAAGAGGACCGTTAGAACTAAGGTCGAACACGAAGAAGGTCGGGTCCCAAAGAGTACTACATGAGACGTATATTGAATTTATTCGTCCCACTGTCATATGTCGGAACTGCATGAGGAAAAGGATAAACCTTGGTCAGACAACAAGGTACAGGTCAAGACAACGAAGGACTGGACGTATGTCCAAAGAGTTCTCCGTCCAGTCCACCAGACCACAAGGGTAGAGAAAGTCTTAAAAGGTATAATAATCACTACCAATATTATTAAATTTTTACTGTTGTCTATGTCGATAACCGTTCCTATACTTCTTTGACCTTGGGAGCATACAACGACCACCTTTACATTTACCGAATCTACGACACCTTCTCAAACCACCAAGGAGTTTTACTAATGGGATCTGAATGACTCAGTAAGTCGTCTAGGTAAAGACCTATATGTTGGGTTTTCATAACTTTTATACAAGAGTTTGTTCATGTACATATATGTACAAGTATAGTCGTGATAAGTGTTTCAGTTTTCCACTTTTGTCGGGTTTACAAGTAGTTGCCTACTTAACCATTTCGTTTACATATAGGTGTGTGACCTCGTAATAAGTCGGTATTTTTCCTTACTTCATAACTATATAAGACGTTGTAGATAATTCCAGTTTTGGTATTACCGAAAACACTTTCTTCGGTCTGTAGATTCCAGTACATAAAATTCTATGGCAAATATACTTTATGGATCTTATCCGTTTATGTGTCTCTGTCTTACGTCTGACTAGTAATGGTCCCCACTCCTTTTTCATCCCTTACCTGTTGTTGTCGAATTCCCTCAAAGAAAGACACTACTACTTTTACAAAACCTCCATCCATCTCCACCCAAAAAAAAAAAAAAGTCTCCACCATAAACGTGTTGTAACACCTATATTAACTGTGACTTAACAAGTGAAATTCTACTAATTAAATACAGTCAAAGTGGAGTTGTACTTTATATATGTATATATATATATTACATATGTTTTTTGTCATACTATAAATGGTTCTTATTTATAAAATTTTCGTCATACCCCGAAGGGACCACCAGAGTACCAATTCTTAGGTGGACGGTTTCGTCCCCTAGGTCTTTGTAGGGTGTACGGTGTCTCGTCGATTCGGGTACATGGTGTCGATGACTCGGTCGTGGGATCTCGAGAGCTCAGTGTTGATGACTCCGGTGCGCTACGTTGATGACTTCGGGCTTGCAGGACCTAGGACGCGAGACGTTGTCGTCTTCGGTAACGTTACTCTTCGGACACGTACAGGTGTTTCTCATCGGGGACGAACGGTGTTGATGTCTTTTGGGCGTGGCTCGTTACTTCCTTTTTTTTGGTCTGTTTGTTTTTCTGTTATACCATAAATACTTCTTATTGATATCCGGCTATCTTATATTACTTACTGAATTGTGCAGACTAAAGACTTCTCTAAATTATATTCCATATTTACGAAAAGTATAACCACTCTTTCACTATCGAATAGGTTATTTACCAAGACTTTTTTTAACGGACACTCCTACTATAGTTTAAATCTAAAGTGTTGTATACGTTTTTAATTAAGTTCACAATTTTTTTAATGTACACCTTTTGTGTTTATGAAACGGTTCTTCAAAACCTCTTATAAACAAAATGAGACTGTACCGTTCTTGAAGAATTCGTTTTATCTTTTATACCTTAAGTGTTTCCCCTTTTTGTTCAGTACTTCCCTTTCAAAGTATTTAAACTGATACATTTTTACTTTTGAGACGTACCGTTTTCTACCATTTATTTATTATATATATATATATAAGTCTTTTATTTGTTATCCGGTTTCCTTTATCAACGTTGTATATACTATTTTACAAAATAGAGGTTATTCGTCTTCCCTGATATTTAAAAATCTTTTTACGTTATTAGGACTTCTTTTAAAATCTCTTCTCCTTTAATTTCACAAATTATTTACTTCCTTTCCCAGAGTTGGAATAATCATGTGTTTAGGTTTGATTTCGTTGTTGTAGTCGTTATTTTTTTTTTTTTTTTGGTCACGAACAGGACATTGTCTGACCATTTTCCTTTTTTTTTCAAGATTTCGGATCATCGGCACTATGGTAGTCGTGAAAGTAACGATCACCTTGACACTTGACGATGTTGAAACTTTTCGTTAGAATACTACAGATAATTTTACTTTTTATGTGGATAGAGTTGAGTCATTAGAATTAAGGATCCTAGACAGGGAATCGTGATTTTGTTTACATAAGTTCGTTTACGTACATTCTTAGAAATTTTTTTGTTTTTGGACAGGTGGGTAAAATAACTCTTTACTAAGTGTATGTAGGGACATGCAAATTCCGTATGTCGTGCTACCAAACTATACGTATATTACACTTTACTACTGGTGTTATCCAGGTCGATTGTGGGTAGAAGAGTATATCTGTACTCCATCCTCTGTCACCCGGAGAGTCGACTTGTGGTCCTTAAACAGTTCACCTGATTTTAAGTTCGAAACAAGAGTGGGTCTGAGAGGTTCCTGTTTCGATCACCGTTTTCGACTCGAAATGATTTCGTTTCTCTGTTCCACGGATGAGGACTCCAGTTTTGTCTGAAGGGACAGGTGTGTACGCGTCCTTCTGAAGAACCCCCAGTTTTTCCTTCCCCCGAGGTAGGGTATTGTTTATTCCTATGCGTGGGTGTCCGGAGACACCACCCTAGGTAGAATCTTTTTTCAACGTCTCCGTAGAACCTGACGTCGTACGGTCCGAAGGACAGGAAGTGCTAGAGGGACTCAAACGAGTTTGAGTACAGGTGACACAGTCACTACGGTAGGTTGGTTGAGTAGGAGACAGTGGGGGAAGAGGAGGACAGAAGTTAGAAAGGGTCGTAGTCCCAGAAAAGGTTACTAAGTCGAGAAGCGTAGTCCACCAGTTTCATAACCTCGAAGTCGAAGTCGTAGTCAAGAAGGTTACTTATAAGTCCCAACTAAAGGAAATCCTGACTGACCAAACTAGAACGGCAGATTCCCTAAGAGGTCTCAGAGGAGGGTGTGGTGTTAAGTTTTGGTAGTTAAGAAGTTCCGAATTGGTAAAAATACCATGTTGAGAGTGTAGTCACGTACTGATGACCTTTTTGGTGTCGAAACTGATGTGTCTAGAAACAGCCGTTGTACTACAGAGACGAAAAATTATGTGACGGATCCAAACAGTGTCGAAAAGAAGATTCCTCGTTCGCAGAAAATTAAAATACCGACGTCAATAGTAGGTGTCACTAAAACCTCGGGTTCTTTTATTTTAGACAATCACAAAGGTGAAAAGGGGGAAGATAAACGGTACTTCACTACCCTAACCTACAGTACTAGAATCTGTAGTACCTGACTTAGGGTGGTCCGAAGAGACAGGTACCTCAAGAGGTCCGTTCTTATGATCTCACCCAACGGTACGGGAGGAGGTCCCCTAGAAAGGGTGGGTCCCTACCTTGGGTGTGTGAAATACAGAGGACCGACCGCTCAAGCAATGATGATCACGGTGGATCTAAAAAAAAATGACGTGAGGAGTGAGACCTACAGGTTTGAGGAGAAACCCATACGTAAAAACGAAACGAAGACAGAATTTGTTGGACAAAGAGACACGGGTGGATATGTACAAAGGTCCTCCGTTTTTAACATTTTTGTTCACGTTTCAGAGTCATGACAAAAATGTCAAAAACGGAGGACCTTTGTAAGAATGAAAGTTCACCCTCTTTTTCGGTCCCGGTGAAACGAAGATGGAAGATCTGGGGTCCACCGGATTCCCTATCCTGATACAAGTCAAATCAAGTCAAGTCAAGTCAGCGAGTCAGTACAGGCTGAGAAACGTTGGGGTACTTAATGTCGTGCGGTCCGGAGGAACAGGTAGTGGTTGAGGGCCTCAAGTGAGTTTGAGTACAGGTAGCTCAACCACTACGGTAGGTCGGTAGAGTAGGAGACAGCAGGGGAAGAGGAGGACGGGGGTTGGGGAGGGTCGTAGTCTCAGAAAAGGTTACTCAGTTGAGAAACTGGTCCAATGGGTCCAGATTAGGGGACCGTCTCTTGATTCTAAAAAGAAGTCCTGACGAGTAACGAGAGAGAGACTCTAATCTATATCATTTTTCTTTCTTTTTTCCGTTTTGTCAAGAGACACACTACTCTTGAACAGTCTACATCAGAGAATGGTTGAAAGGATATATAGTATTTCGTCATAATCGACGTCAGTATACGACATGTAATGTAAGGTTAATATATATTGATCTTTAAACATGGAAAACTGGTGGAAAGAGGTTAAGGAGGAGTGGAGTTCTTAAAAATAACGTTGCGAACTTTTACCGTTTGTTTTTATTGGTTTTACAGTTACCCTTGGTAATTTACTTAACACATCAGTGTAACACCCTATAATACGTCGCAAAAAAAAAAAATTCAAAGTCTTTATACAGGTAGTTAGAGGTCTCTACAGAAATCGAATGACGATTTTCGTACCACGAAAAATCTTTTATACATATCATGATTATACTACGTCAAAAAGGAATTTCTGAAAAAAAAAAAAACTCTGTGTTGAACCCTTAAGGCACTGCCAGGTCACCAGTCTTCACCCACGAAAGTGAATCTACAGGGTCCAAGTTAGGGACTAACCCCTCTAATCTAGGAACCGTTTATCCGACCCGCCCCGCTTGGCGCCCCCGCCCCCGCCATAATCGGGTCGCCTCGCACCTACTTTCTGTGTTAAATAAATGTGTGAGCAAGTAAGTAAGTTCTTTGGAACAGAAGGAGCGCGACCCTTATGTCGTCATTTTTCTTGACTATTTATAGGGATGGAGAATACTGTAAAATTTACTACCTTCTGTTCACTTAACTCTTTTTCATCTGCAATTTATCCGTCCCCACTATATCTACCTCCTTAGTCCCCATCTTCTAATCTTTTTTTTTTAACCCTTAAGGGACACAAGAAATCTTCCTTACTACGATTTCGACTTCGAGGTCATGAAACCGGTGGAGTACGTTTCTCAACTGAGTAACCTTTTCTGAGTCTACGACTCTGCCTAACCCCCGACCTGCTTTTCCCCTGCTGTCTCCTACTCTACCGACCTACCGTAGTGGCTGAGCTACTTTCACTTAAACTCACTTGAGACCCTCAACCACTGCCTGTCCCTCCGGACCGCACGACGTTAAGTACCCCAGCGTTTCTCAGCCTGTGCTGACTCGCTGACTTGACTTGACTTGACTACCACCTTAAATTCGGTAATTATGACCTACTAAAAACATTTCAAATACGCATAAGCATGTTCGAACCTCTTTTACACCTTTCTACGTAACTCTTTGATCACTCTTTCTTGATCTCAGTTTAGAGTCGGCAATTCAGAGAACCTTCAAATGGGTCAGAGAGTTTCGGAGAGAAGGGGGACATTGTACCCTTCTTATTGTCAATTAGTTTACCGAGGTGGTGGCGGTGGAGAACCACATCTTTCATCACGGCGCGCCCACTTTAGAGGTTCTGTGTCTGGAGTCCCACTTCGGCCACGCCGGTATAACCGATACCCTTTACGCCTCCGCAACGCTGACGACGGTAAAAGTTAATCCCGTTCCCCGCTGAAGGCCAATGGTAAAACTCACTGTCATCTCCGCCTTGAGACCGACTGTTCGAGTAATTCCCGGCCCGAGGCTCCCGTAGAGGGACTCTCGCTGACTCGCGATTTGGGCCGCCCGCCTCCGTTTGGTAGCATCGGGGCGGGGGCTGAATCCCGAGGTGGAGGGCCGGGGTGAAGGCGGCCCACTCGCAGCCATCCGCAGCGACGGCATTTGGCCCGACAGCCAAACGGCGTAGTGCCTTCTACCGCCGGTGCCGCCACTTGCCCCACCGGCCGTGGAGCTCGAGCCCCTGACGCCGCCGGAGCCCGCGCTAGGACGTCCGGCGGCGGCCGTACATGCTCGTCGAGTTCCCGCTCACCTTGGCCTTTTCGGGATTAGAATCGTTCACGCCCCTTCTCGACCCGGCAGAGTTCCATTCCTAGCCGGCCCCCACGAATCTCCCCAGGTCTGGATTGGCTCAAAGCGCGAGTCCCCCTTTGGCGCGCTCCTGCCCTGATTCCGCCTGACCCGATAGATTATCCCACTTCCTAAGTCTCCTCGGCTCCACGCCAAACCTCCGTGCATCTACACTCTCCCTGGAGCTTGCCTGATTTACGCCGGGGTGCCACCCCCCACTACCTCTCCCACAAAGACCGTGTGGCTCACTCTCCAATTTTAAAACCACGAACCTCCGGATCGACCAACCTCACCATCCTACCCCGACAGTCGAAAACACTACATCCCAAGACCGGCGGTGGTTTACCCTTTACTCCTGACCTGTCCCTCTACCTTCTTCCGACTCTACTATCCCAAGCACCAATTCTTGTCCGATTCGACCCCAGGCTCTTTAGACCCCGAATCCCTATCTAGAAACCTATCTCCCCGGGTCGATTCAATACTCCCGTTCTGACTTCGACCCTTTTTATGAGAATCTCGTCTCCTGGAATTACCCCGAGCCCAACGAAGTCCGGTCCACCTTCCCCATGTTTATGTCACCCGACCTGGTGCAACGACTCCCCTCACCATAGACTATTCCCTACTACACACTCGACCTGGTATCCTTCTCTAATCGGGGGAAAGGAGGAACCACATCCAACTCCTCCCATCGACCAGGGTGGGGTTGTTCCACACCCTTTCACAACGGTTTCTTGGCTTCCACGATCACAGAGGGGAGGGGGAACTAAGGTGACCCAGTCCGTACCTCAGCCAGAGGGGTCACCCAGATAATTATGAACATTGTACTTCAGTAGGATTCACTCGGGTGTAGTACACAGGTCCGGGACTAGACTGACTGAGGAAGTTATGAGTATTGTTGGAATACTCAGTCCCTACTACCGATCAAGGTAAAAGATCCACCCTTTTACTTCCGGATCTATTTTCATTTATTGAGTATGGATTTCAGGGTAGAAGAAAGAAAGGAAGGGGACGGGAGGAGAAGTCGACCAAAACAACCTCGAGTTGAAGGACGGTTGGTGTCCCTGGTTTGACTGGTTCGTCGTCGAGTAAGACCGGGCACTCACAGTGACCTCAACTACCCCCTCCAAATACCCGAACCCAGCACCGTCCTTACCATCGTCACCGCTAGTTCCAACCCTGAGACCAGTGGAGGACTCTTGAAAGAGACAACGGATGTCCACTGTATGACCTCTAGCCCCGAGTCACCTCATAGGATGCGTTCCTGTAGGGGAGGAAACTCGCCATGTACCGGGTCGAGTTTACGATGATGAAGCTAATGTTCACTCCTACCTGGACCGGGGATTAAACCCCACACACATACATCGTCGAAGGGACCACCGAGTCACCATTTCTTAGACGGACGGTCATGTCCTCTACCCGTTTACGGACCCAACCCTGCTAGGGGACCTCTTCCCTTACTGTCGAGTGAGGTCATAAGAACGAACCTTGTAGGGTACCTGTCTCCTCGGACCGCCCGATGTCAGGTACCCTAGTGTTTCTCAACGTACGTCGACTCGTGTGTCATCACACACACAACCTCCCCCACCCACCAAATGTACCGTCGAAATATAGGAACAACGAGATCGGTGAACCCTGTAGAAGGAAGTGGACCCTTAAGGGGGAGACGTATCGACACACGGGTCTTCGGAGTCCCAAACACCAACCGGACCTCCCGGACTCAGACCCTAATACGGTAGGTCAGAGTCAATGGGAGACCAGACAAAGGAGGAAGTGTAAGGGTAAACTTTAAAGGTGAGGGGTTCCATCGGTGGCAGGGCAAAATGGACGGAACTACGGTCGAAACGGGAGAAGGTAAGTAGGGAGGTACCGTCGACCCTCCTAGAAGCACTGTGATTTTAAACTGGTACAACTAACGGACGACTCTTGGACAGTACTCAGAGACATCGTGAGTCCAAAGTCTGGTTCGAGAAAGGATACCAGAGGTTACCCCATAGTCGGGACTGAGGAGACACACAGAGGGTAGGGTCGGAACAGAGAGGATGACCTGACACTCAGAAGATCTTTGTCTTCCCAGAACCAGTGACGACCCAGGGTCGTGTCGGATCATACCTCGGACCGGGTCTCGTCTCTGAGTGACTAACGTGGAACTTATACTTCGACTTACCAAAGTATTGGCTTACCCCAAAGGTACCTCTGACTACCAATTCTTAAACTGTCTTCGTCGATCTTTTTGGCTTAAACTTCGACAAAAGGGGGGAAGGACTAATATACTAGAACCCGTTCACCGAAGTAGAGAGATTGAGAGTCAAAAGGGGGTCTTCACTTCCATTACGAATAATTATATTAGTATTAATCGTGAAGACACCATAAACAACCCCGGTCTATGGTAAGATTAGTGACATGAACCTAATTTATTGATTTAGTCAATTGGGATAAGTAAATTGGGTGGAGATAATGTCAATCCCCTTACTCCGAATCAGTGAAATGACCTCACTCCAGTGAAAGATCCCGGGTATACTAACACTGAAGAAATACAGAGAAACTCGGAGTCAATATAGACTTTTAGGTCCTTGATCACGAGGAGGTTCCTCTCTCGTAGCCCGTCAGTAGTCCCACCTAGGGACCATGGACACCACACCTCTCGAAACAACCGTGGATTCGGGAGGAATGGAACCTAAGGGTGAGACCAGGTATCCCTCGTCGAGGGTCTCAGTCGGATGTACGTGGTCGAGGACCCGGAGTTGGAGGAGAAGGACGACAGGGTCTTGGCCCACCGACTCAAGGTGTGTCTCAACCTCGCCGACGGACGGTTCCTGTAGGTCTGGTTGCACATGTAGTTCGTAGGTCACAGGGAACTCGTTCACTCCGACTCCTTCACCCTCCCCTCCCGGACCGATTTCCCTCGTCGCGTCCCTCTCTGTGAGCCCTCCCAAAGGACCTTCTGATCCGTCCCGAGTCGGACACCTGAGTAAACGGGTAAACAGGTTGTTTATAACTCGGGATCAGTACATGTGTCCGTGAAACCAACCAAAAGGCTGACATGT
This sequence comes from Capra ibex, assembly GCA_006410555.1. Classification (NCBI taxonomy): domain Eukaryota; kingdom Metazoa; phylum Chordata; class Mammalia; order Artiodactyla; family Bovidae; genus Capra; species Capra ibex. The sequence goes on from SJYO01050415.1 coordinate 42,548,246, forward strand.
CACTTGTTTTGTCTAGTTTAGAGTCTAGAATACTCCAACTGCAAGTATACTCCTTCGTCTATCATTTCTTTTACTCACACACACACACACACACACACAGACACACATGTATGGTCCCTCCCGAAGGATCTTCTCCTCCTGGGGTAGACGTACCCCTTACCACTGACATACCGTCTCTCCTAAGACCGTCTCACATCTAATACCTCCGTGACCCTAATGTCACTCCGGAGTCACCCCTACGGAGACACGACGGAGAAGGAGTGGGAGAGAAGAAGGGGTGGGCAAGAGATGTCATGGACTACCTCCCGTCGATGTTGTTCCATAAGGACCGGTTTCCGTTGTAAGGACGGCTCTCGATGTGAAAGAAGTAGCTGTAGGACGAACTGTGATAGTCCACGCACCCCCCGGTCTCGGGACGTCTCATATCTTTCTCGAACCTGAGGTCTCAGTCTGTCAACAGACAAACTTAGGGTAAACCCGGTGAACACTAGACCCCTCAGACCCGTGTACTCAAAGGAAAAGACACTTGACCTTGACCAGTACTCTACCACCATTCTCGGGAGGAGAGTGAGACCCGGCACACACACATACCCGGGTATCTTAAGCTAGGACTCGTACCCGAACCACGGGTTTGTCACGAGTCGAGTCGCGTGTCTGTCTCTGGAACGACGGAAAGAGTACCTTCATGAGGAACTCAGTAGACCGAAGTGGAGTCCAGTGGATTTGACACCTTGGAGTCAAAAAGCAAGAAATCTTATCCCGGTGGTTTAGGACGGTCGAGGAGCCCCCAACGACACGCGTGTCCGTCGTGACGTACCCGCCTACCCTTACTGCACATGTTCAGGTGCACAAGTCCACCGTAGTGTCAACCAAGTGCGCCCGTTTCGTGGTCTAACTCACCTCAAGAGTAAGGAGGTCACTGTTTCGACCCGGGTCTCTCCACGCCCCTCACTCCTCCCCGTCAACTCATCCAAATCCAATAAAAATTGAGACTTTATAAAGATGAGAGACGTTACGTGTCCCTTATTATATTACTCACGGGTGTATGGATGGTGGACCGGATTCTCTATAATTATTTTATGAGTGTTTGCCCGTTCGAGGAGGAACAGTGACCAAAAACGGGTCTCGATGGGGGAAGAGGGTAAAGTCACCGAACTACAGAACGACAAAAAATTGAAATCACAACTGGAGAATTTTACCCATGTTTCTTGGGGGAACCCTAACCTAGGACACCCCCTCCCACAATCCACTTCTCTAGGGGAATACACTTAGACTCTGAGTCAAAGTCGCTTCGGACTTCAGGAGTACCGATCCTCACTCTTAGACTCGGACGCGGGTCCTCAGGATCTCTGGACTCACACACGAGACGACACCGGGATCCAAACGTTGAGATCAGTTCGATGAGGGGACTCGGAGCTACCCTATTTACCCCGTCCATTGTATAAAGTCGGTATTCACGACTTGACTTCCCGGTCCGGGACAGACACATGCTATTACTCTGAGTAGAAGAGGGTCCCTACTCTAACGACCAACATAGCTCTTCCGGATACTCTTTTAGGAGAAGTGGCTCCGGTGGGCCTAGGAGAAGAAGTTGTGTGGGTTTTTCTACTGTCTGATGCGGTTCTTCCACCGACCCCACCTCCAGTTCCCTGGTATCCCAGGTGAGCGATTGTCGTCCCACCCTACCGGACCTCCCTGTGACCTCGTTCTGAGGTCAACACACTGGAGTCCGTTCACCGGTTTGAAGAGACTTGAAGTCAAAGGGATAGACATCTTTCCCCGATCCCAAAGTACACACCCTACTCGACTCGGGTCGTGGACCGTGGTCGGCCTCCCCCTCCGAATTGCGAACTACCACCGACAGGAGTCTTAAGGAACCTCTCACGTCGAAAAGGGGTGTTCTGAAACCAAGTAACCGAGACCCCACAAACACACCCTCGTCCCAGGGACCTCCACGACGACGAACACCACCTCATCGGGACCACTGACTGCTCCCAGTGCTAGTCTGACCTTATCCACTTGGACTTGAACCCACTACCCCTGTCGACTATAGATTACTAACAAATGAGACCCGGTTTGTAACAAGAGTCATGAAAACTAAGTAAATTTAGGGGTGTTGTCTGGGTCTCTCCACACACTAATCCCAGGGTAGAGTTTGTACCTCTTTGTCCCCGTGTCTTTTCACTTTAATGAACGGGTCCCAACCACTCCTTTCACTCGGTCCCGGATGTACCCATTCACGACCGAGCCCCCGGACCCCTCCCACACACACTAGTGGGGTGAGTAGAGGGTAGAGAGAAAAGAACGTCGCTCCCACCCAGGACCCGGAGTTGTTGATGATGTCGAAACGGTCGGTCGTCGTCTTCGGCCTTCTATGGTGGTAAGGAAGGTGCCTCGACCGGTTTGTCCAGTAGCTCATACGGGCCGTCGACCTCTACTAGCAGACTCAGGTGGTCCGTGACCCCACCCCGTGCCGAACGTAATAAATTCCGTCAACGTCACGTCTCAGCAGGGGGTGGGGGCGGGGGGGCGTTATTTCTACCTAATTGTAAAAGAAAGAATCCGGGAACAGCGGGGTTCACCTGACCATCCCTGTATTCAAGAATAATGGAGACTTCTTGAACCTTCAAACGCCCGTGCTCCTTCAGACTCTATTGGAACCTAGTCGGAGAAAGGTTACCGGTAACGAGTCTCAGAGGTTGTGTCTACCGGACTCCCTCCCTGTCCGGGGTTATCTCCCTGAGAACTCCGATCGACACCTGCGAGTTTCCGGTCCGGTCCCATGGTCACAAGTCACTTCCCCCGCTTTACAGGACTATAACTTTTTATGAACGTTACTAATTTGGTCAAAAAATTTTACTGTACGATTTAGCTGGAGACACTTTGTTTTCCGTGTTCCGGGACCGGACTCACCCGGAATGAGGGTGAGAAGACTCGGTCACGACACTACATCCTGGAGACATGGAGGGTCGGATACAAAAGACGGGAACTTCAAGAGTTCCACAACTTCCGTCTCAGGTTTAAACTGACCCGGTAAACACCCTACACCCTAAAAGTTCTAAAAGAAACTCAGTCAAAAGGGTCGACGTATTACCCTTACTAGTAAGGACGAAAGGCCTCACTAAACCCGATTTGGGACTCGAACTGTGGTCTAACGGACCTTTACCCCAACTATAAATCCCCTCACTCTTGCAGAGTGGACGCCCGAGTAGTCAGGTGTACGACCTACTTGTCTTGGAGGGAATAACGACCCCACCCAGGTCGAAGAACAAGGGTCCTACACCACGAAAGTCCCTCTGGAGACGGGGTGGTGTCGGGAGGTTGGGAATCGACCACTGACTATCCGTAGAGTCGTAGACCTACCGAAAATAATGGTTCCTCCCCACCGTCTCCCGTAACTCGTCTGACGTGAGTCAACCTTACCCAGCGGACGTTCAGTATCACGAGGTCGGGCCGATGGTCCCTCGGCCGGTTGAACTACCACCGCTGGGTCCCACCGAGTGAGTCCACCAACCACCCGCAGGAGTCGGATGTCCCTCCCATCTTAGTAGTCTTGGACACACCGGTCCGGAAATGGGTAAGATCCGAGGTGAGAGAGGTAGACATATTCTCTGGTACTGACTTATAGGGTTTCCCTCAAATCTAGTCCCGACATAGACTCCTTGTTTGAATCATCCTTTCTCCCGACTCCCGACCACTATTACCAAGGGGGTTGAGGGGGAGGTCCGGGGTCGACTCGGGGTCTCCAAGGTTCCCTCTCCCAGAGGGACACTGAGTCCTGGGTTCCAGGTTGTCTGGGCCTACTACTGGTCTAAACTCTAATTCCCCACTTCCTCTCCATTGGTCTCCTACGTCACAGAGGGGACTTCGACGTCGTAGTTCCCATTAGAGACGTCCTGTTCCTGACCCTGTAGTCGCGGGAGACCACCAGTTTCTGACCTCTCCAGCCCTCAGACTCCCTGATCCGGACCCCGAAGGAAACCTTCGGACGTAAATATTGGTGAACCAAGGTCTTCTGGTAGTAGAGAAGACAGGGACTTCTCGAACTCTGTACCAGGAAGAATTACAGTAACCCCTGTCCCAGTTCCTTCATGTATCCTAGTCCGGTCGTCCCTGGTCATGGGGACTACCGAGGTCTCTCATTGTTCCCTCCAATAGGCAGTCTCCAGACCTATGATTCCCCGACCCGGTTCCACAAGAGACAGTCCCTCGTCACACGAAAGTTCCGAGGATAACCAAGACTTTCTAACCTCAAGTCAACCCAAACTATACGTCGGTTCCCCTCCCAGATCCCCGTCGACCCCAGTCCTCCGGTTTTCCAACTTACCCCGGGAGGTCCTTTCACTTTAAGTCCTGAACCTCCCCATAGGGGAAAGGGAGGGAGGAGGGACTGGAGGGGAGTGGTCCGTCTGTGCAAAGAACCGTCCGCCGCCACCGCACCGACCACCGCCGTCATTGTGAACGTCCCTGTCCTCAATTCGTGGACCTTCCCACCGGTCACCGCGCGCCGCGGGCTCAATCGACAGGGGCGGCCTTCTCGAGGCGACGGTGGTGGGGGACGTGGTGGCGACAGTCAGTGTCATCACCGACATGCTAGCGCCCCTGGTAGAGGCCCCCGCGGTAGGAGTGCGCCTTGGCGCGCCCGACGTGCTCCTGGGAACAAGGACGCTCACGCCCAGAACTGCCCGCGCCCGCGCCCGTGCCCGCGTCCACCGTTACCGAGCCGGTGTCACCCTCGACCTCGGCCCCTACCCCGGCCCCGGCCCCGGCCCCGGCCCCGACCCCGAACCAGCCGCCGGTTCCGCCTCCTGTCTCTCCCTCGGCCCCGCCCTCAGTGCCGGCTGAGGTTCACCGGGACCCGACCGCCCTCGCAGTGCCCGTCGCCGCAACCGACCTAGTGCCCGCCGACGCCACACCCTCCGCCGCGACCTCCACCGCACCCACCACCGCACCCGCCGCCGCCGCCGCCGCCGTCGTCGAGGCCGCCCGGCCCTCCGGGACCCGCGTGTCCGAGCGGTAACCACCCGCGGCCCTTCTACTTGTATCCGCCGCGGTCGTTCCGCCCACGCCCGGAGGCCCTGGGCCCTCGTCCTACGTAGACGGGACCTCGTCCACCACGCCTCGGGGTCCCGGGACTCTTTCGCCGACGCGCAGCAGACCCGCGGGGCTGCGGAGGCGGTCGAGGTAACTTCGCTTTCACCGCAAGTCCCGGTAGTCCTCCCGAGTGGGTCAGTTTAAACCCGAAGCTCGGACCCTTCCACCATATTCCACCGCCGCCTTCCCAGGCCCGCACCCTGCGTCCGCGGCTCCCCCCAGGTCTTGTGGGGAGCGGCAGAGGTAGTGGCGGGAGACGAAGGACTCAAGGGGCTCCGTGGAGAGGGCTCCCCGCTCTCCGGGGTCCTCGCTCCCCGGGGACGAAGTCCTGGAGTCGCATCCTCTATCGCGGGCTCCGCCGCTTCTCGGGCGGCGGCGGGGGGTCTCTCCGAAATCGCCGATTTCTTGAGCTGCGACGGCGTCCCCGGTCGACCCCGGGGCTGAACTTCCACTGAAATGTGTTGTCTGAGTCCGGCCCGAGCCTCCGGCGTCCGGACCGGTAAAGCGGGAGCGGACGAACCCCTCCACGGGGGGACGCCCGGGGAGACCGGCAGACCGGGAGCGACGGCTCAGACCGGACCCAAAGACATCCCCAACGCCGCGCACACCGGTCTCGTCCTCACTAAGACGCCAGGCCCCCGACGGGCAGGCTTCCACCGCCATCACCGCCGAAGGCGCCGAGGTTCCCGCCGCCTCAGCCTCTGCCCCGGGAGCCCTGTCCCAGATCCAGGAGAAGCCCATCAACGGCCCTGCCGCCGCCGTCGCCCGCCTCCGAGCCTCCCAGTGGGACCGGCGCTACTGAGCGGAGGTCGTCTGGCGCCTAGGCCCCGTGGCCTCACGGGCACCCAAAAGCGGTGAATCTGCCGCGCCCGTCGTCCCAGGGGTGCCCCCCGCCCCCACCACACCTCTGGCGCCGGCGTCGGCGGAGGAGACTTCCCCCGCAGTGACCGCTCCCGTCAAGATTCCAGTCCCCGTCCCCACTCCCACTCCGGACCCCGAGGCCCCCATGGTCCTCAGGGCCCCCGCGCCTCGACGGTCCCTTGGTCTGCGGGTCGGGCGCTCGGTCCGCGTACCGGCCCCTCCTCCCCCAGTGGAGCCCGAGGTGGTCCCTACAGGCCGCCCTCAGCCTCCTGGCCAGGCTCCGGACGAGAAAAGACCTCGGGGGCGGGCGCCTGCCGAGGCTGACGTGCAAGGGGTAAAGACTGCCTCCAGCCCCTGACACCAGTCTTTTTGAAGGCGGTCAGTTAGACGGTCCCGACACCCCTTGGGGGGCTTCGACCGACTTGAACCAGGACAGGCGGTCGTGGCTGAGTTGGGAACAAGGAGTTCTGGATGAGTCCGTGACCAAAGAGGGGCGCAAGGACAAGGGACTGAGAACTGCAAGTGCGGAAGAAGGAGTACCGGGGTATCTCGATCGAGGACGAGTCTATGAATCAGAGGGTAGGAGAATCACATGATCCCAGGCCATAGACACAGAGACCGACCAGGGAGTATAGTGTAGGAATGTGACACCGGTGCAAAGTCCAGAAATTCGAGGTTCTATATCCAGAACGGGCGAAGGGACCGTTAGTGCGTCCGGCGCTGTGAGTACTACAGCCGGAGACATCGGATATTCCGGATGTTTCTCAAGTTCGAAGAAAGGGTCCTGAATTTGACCCGAGGACTCCGGGTTCGGGGCGGGGGCGGGAGAACAGGGCGGGGGCTAACAGTTTCTTAGCCCGGAAGAGTTCAGGGGAGGGTGGGGACAGGGTCCAGACCGGGGCGGAGGCGAATTGTTAAAGACCATAAGAACAGTCAGATTGGGGAGTCAGTAGTGGAGATTGGGAGTCTAGGGAGAGAGACACAACTAGTAAACCAGGACAGGAGAAGGGCCGAAATTAGGATTTAAAGAAAAGGGCGAGGATCAGATCTCCGTCCGGAGTGTGAGTCCGGGGTGGGGAAAGGGGTTCGAGGAGGAACCGAGGAGGAAGCGAGCCTCCTACGGTGAGTGGTTGAGGAGGTCGACTGGTTTCAAGTCTGGCGCCGGGGGACCCGGGTCCCGTCCCGCCCCTTGCCGGCATCGTCTTTTATTGGCTTTTCTTGCCCCCACGCCCACTTCCGTTCACCCGCTCTGTCGCTCCCGCCTGAGGCTCTAGATCCGGGGCGGGGGCTCGAGCTCTGAGGCGGGAGGACCCTCGGTCGGATCGTGTCGGGGAATGCTTGGACCTAGAGGGAAACTTTATGAGGCCACAGAAGAAGGGGCGGGGGGTCTGGAGCATCAGGATCCGGAGTAGGGAAAACTTGGAAGAAAATCGGGGCGGGTAAATGTTACGGGGCGGGGAGGCAATAATGGAGAGGGCTTCGGGGCGGGTAATGCTTGAGACGATGCATCGAGGAGGGAAAACCTTGAGAGGCAGCAGGCCGGGGATTTCTGTTAAATGAATATTCGAGGCGGGAAGATTCTGGGCCGTTGGAGAGAAGGGTTCTGGGAGAGGAAGGAGCCCGGCCGGATCTTCCGGGAAGGAGGCACCCGGGCGGGGAAGGGACTGCGTTCGAGAGCAGGCGCGGAAGCCGCAGGCGTGGGAGAGGAGATCCGGGAGGCTGGGGCGGGGGAACGCTTCCGAGGGAAGAACGGGGTGGGGAAAAGCTTGGGTCAGTCCGTGGGTCGGGGAGGGTAAATCTTGGTGTTTGCATCTGGGATCGGAGAAATCTTAGAACTCTGGTCCGAGGCAGGGCCTGGGGAAGAGGTATAGGAGTTCCCGGTTACCGCGTCTACCCACCTTTTCATCCCCTAGGAGAGACCTAGGACTCTTTTACGCCCGACCCCCCGACAAGCGATCTCGGTGACGGCCCGAGATCCTGGGTCGCCCGTTCACGCGGACGGAGCGCAAATGGGGAGGGGGTTCGGCGGGGGAGGGGGGGTGGGTAGAAGGTCCAAGGGGGAGGGAGGGGGACGCGGGGCCGAGGGCCACGGGCAGAGATCGCGGCGGCCTCGGTCGCTCCCTCGGCCTCGCTTGTCCTCCTTCTCCTCCTCCTCCTCCGGTGCAGCGGTGGCGAGCCTCGGGCCGGCCTCGGAGGGTCCGTCCACGGCTCCCCCGCTCCCCCGCCCCCGACTGTCTGGCGGACAGTGCTACTCCTCCGCCGGACCTGGCGCGACGCGGAGGACGGGTGGCCCCGCGGGGGGTCTGGGACCGACCTTCCTTTTCCTCCACCCCCGGGGACTTGACGCGCCGTCGGTAAACCCCATAGCCAGTGGTAAATCCCCCGGACCTGAAGGAGGCTCCTGAGGGGTAAGTATTTTAAGGCATGACCTGGGAGTGGTAACTCCTTGAGTCCCCTGGTGAGGGGGGGGCCCCTTGTCGACACAATCCTCGCATCCCGTAGGTCTTTAGGGCCGCAGGGTAGGGTCATCCGGGACCTCTCCTGGGGACGGGAGAAAGAGACAAAGTGGACAACAGCCCCCTCCGCCCGCCTGTTTCCTTCGTCGCAGTGCACTGACGAGTAAGTGTTTTAGGGTAGGGTAACTCTTTTCCCCCGACCCCCGCGACGTCGGAGGGGGAGGGGAGGGCTTCCTGACCCCTTTGGGCCGTCGGACGACCATCCCCTTCCCCGATCTCGAGCAACGACCCCAGGAATTCTGGCCCCGAGGTACCAGGGACGCGATCCACCATCACTCCCCGACCTGCGACTAGGGCTAATACCCGCCTCCCGATGCAGGGGACTCGACCCCCCGCCCCATTTTACCAAGACTTCCTACGACCCCGCCCCTCCCTTTCCTCCTCCCTAGTCAAGGAGTTGGGCGTTAGAGAGGGGGAACGGAAAGGAGCCGTCCCCGGACTCCCTCGTCCGAACTAAAAACACTTACTTTACGAGAGACCTACAGAGAGCTAGCGGGCAAAGACCGAAGGAGACGGAGGTAGAGGGAAAGCCGGACAGAGACCGGTAAAGACCAAGAGAGGGACGAGGAACGGGTAGAGGGCAACGACCCACTGAGTCACTCGAAACGTAGGCCAGAGTAAGTATTTAGGCCCTTCCCCACCCCCCCACCCCTCCTTCTGTCGGACCCAAAGAGTGGGTCGGTCACCGGACCCACCGTCCCACGCCTCCGTCACATCCCCCCTGACCTCAACTCAACTAGCCGAGATTCTTTTATGTATACGCGTCCGTGGGTCGACACTCCCCCTGCTACCCACCCCGACACCCATGCACGACTCCCTCCTCTTCCTCTATCCCAACTATCCCCTACTCGTCCTCCTTCTTCCCTTCACCTTCTCGCTTCGAGACCCCCACTCCTACCCCTTCTACCCCTTTCCCTCCGTTCCACTCATACCTCTTTTTTCCATCTATACCTCTTCCTCCATCCGTACCCTCTTTTCTCTACCGTTCTCCTTCTTTCTTCGGTACGACCTTCTTCCACCCGTATTCTCTCCACTGCCCATACCCGTCTTCCACCCGTACCCCTTCCTCCACCCACATCTTCCATTCCCCTCACACCCACTGATTCCTCTGTCATCTAGCCCGACACTCCCTACTTCTCCCCGCCACTCCCGACCCCTTTGTGACTGATCCTCTCGTCCTTACTGCGAGTGACTGGTACAACAGGGACAGGGGGATGGAGGAGGTCCATGTACCAAGCCCAGGCTCGGCACCACTACCGGGCTCTACTGAGGTCACCCCCGACCGACGGACACCCCCCGCCCCCGGAGTCGGTCCACTCGCATACAGCCCAGGCTCCCCGGTCCGGGCTCCCCCCCCGGGCGGTCCCCGTGATGCAGTAGGTGCCCCTCGCGGAGGCCCTGGTCTTTCACTCGGTGGGACCCCGCACCCCCACCCCACCCCCACACCCCTTCATCCCCCTACCCCGACCCTTACGTCTCCACTCCAGTCCAGTAGAGGGTCGGCTTTAGTTTGGGCCCACACCCTACCTCGACCTTCACTGAGACAGGAGACCTACTCTCACCCCTCAGACCCCTGATAACTCCCACAGTTTGTCAAGGGCAGGGGACAGTGACGGGTGACCTGCCGGTGTCGTCGGACGAGTGACCAGAGGAACAGGAGGACGAGGGAGGGGGTTGGAGTCGGACAAGGTGACCCCGACCCGATTGTGGACTGAGTCTAGTATAGGGAGAAGTCGACCGAGTCTTGGGAGGGGGACCGAGGTAGAACGAGTCTCTAGGAGTGGTGCCCTTAAAATGTGGTGGACGGGGAGACGGGATTCACATACCTCCGGAAACCACCCCCCTGGTAGACTTTCACAGTGTATCCCAAATGGTAGGACAACACCCAAGTCGTCCTTATAAGACCCGACAGACCGTACTTTACCTTTCTCTGACAACTGCAAAGTCGACCCCTACATCATCTTTCCAAACCTAACAAACTTTTCCGAACCCCATTCCCAACGTAAAGTCTCGTCCCCAACCTTCCTTGTCACATCCCCCTAAACTTTACCACACCTTTTTTATGCCACTACAACCCGTTCTTCTACCCTCTTGTAGATCCCACAACTGGTCGTAGACTCCCCTTTAGACACCCTAAAACTATTTTTTTTAAAACCCTCCACCATAAACCCCTCTAATGACCCCGTAGTCTTCCCCTAATTGTAAATCTCTACAAGTCATTTCGAACCCCTCATGTTAACTCAATCTACCCACTATGACCGATAGTCTTCCTCCAATTGTAAAAAACTCCGTAGGTTATTTTAAACCCTACGGGTGACTCTATAGTCTCCCTCCCTCTACAATCCTTTTACATCTCTAGTTCCCAAACCCTCCTTTATAATCGAATAGTCTCCACACGAGTCATGACCCCACACTAACCCCAAGTTCCCACGTGGATCCTACCCCTTTACTCTAAATACTCCACGAGACCGTCCTTCCCTTACAGACTGGACCTGGGAAGGACGGACGGAGGTGAAGTCTAGTGGAACCTCACATGGGACTCCGGTCCGAACCAAATGTTGTTCCACTTGGGGTAGAAAGTAGTGACCTCGGACCCACTGACGTTCAAACCCGACTGCAAAGTCTCGGGCCGACTCCGTCTACTCAAGGTCTTCTCGGACGACCGTCGCGAACGACGAGACCCAGCTCCACTCACCACGTCCACCACCCCCGACCTCGGACCCGACCAAACCCAACCCCCACCCTCTTCGGACCGGGGTTCTTGAGTGACGAGACGGAGAGAGGACTGGGGTCCGAGCGAGTGGGGGAGGAGGAGGAGGAGAAGGAGGAGGGGAAGGGTCCTGTGGCGTCTCTGGGGGACGGGAGACTGCCACTCAGAGGACCCACGTTCCGACGACCCTCCCGGCCCCCGATAAAGATAAGACGTTTGTAAGAACTCGTGGATGACACATAGACCTTGGTACGGTGCACGACCCCTGTGTTTAAGCCCGGTTTTGGATAATCACAGTCAAAGTAAGGGTCACTAAAATCAAAAAGACAAGATAGTACTAAATGGGCAAGTAGGTTCCCATAAATAACTTGTGGAAGGTATTCTTCACAAAATTCGTGACCCCTATGTAGTCACTTATCTTATTTCAGAGAAAGGAGCACCTCGAAGATAAGATCACACCTTTCCGTCTTTTTTTAAATTCCATATGATACTTTTACCTATTTATAATTTTCATTTATCCACTTGTTTAGTTACCCTTTAGGTTGGAAGATCCACGAGTTTGGAACCTCAGTAGGAACTGAGGAAAGGAAAAAATTACGGGGGAGTAGATCAGACAGTCATGTATAACCGAGGTGAAAGAAAAAATTTTTTAAACCGGAGTGGAGTGTCGTGTGTCCTAGAACCAAGGGGTTGTCTGTACCTTGAACCCGGACAGTCACTTTCGTGGTTCAGGATTGGTGACCCCGGAGGTCCCTTAAGGGACCGAGATGAAAGTTTTAATAGTCTGACACGGAGGTTGGACCACTGATCAGTTGGAGTAGAGGGTTAACCTGACAGAGTAGTCGACGAGTAGTAGTTGACGGGGGGAGGAGGTAGAGGAAACGGGGGTGTGTCGGTCTCCCTGGGATGACTGTAGATTCAGACTAGTGCCTATAGGAGGCGAATCTTAGGATGGGCCCGAGGTAGAGTGATGACCATTTCCTGTTTCAGAAGTGTCTCCGTGTATTCTGGGGTGTGGTCGACCGGGGGATAATGACAGGGAGTACGAGTGATCCGAGGTCGGTACAACCGAAGGAGTGACAATTCAGTTTTCCCTTCTGTCTAAGGACAGAGTCCCGAAAACGTGACCGACCAGGAGAACAGAACCTTGTAAGGGTTTAAAGGTGTACCGAATAAGAGAATAAAGGAAGTCCCGAAATGTGTGCATCAGAGGAGGAGTCACTCCCGGGACGGACAAAAATAAGTCATCGATTCAACGTAGACTGAGAAACGCTTGGACACCTGACATCGGGTGGTCCAAGAAGACAGGTGCCCTAAAGGTCCGTTCTTATGACCTCACCCAACGGCAAAGGATTAGGTCCCCTAGAAGGGTTGGACCCCTAGTTTGGGCCAGAGGACGTAACCGTCCACGTAAGAAATGGTGACTCGGTAGTCCCTTCGGGACTCCGGAAGGGACTCATTGGATACATTTTGACGTCAGAGGATTACGAGGAATAGAACAAGAAAGGGGGTAGAAGATTCTATCAAAATAAAGGAGAGGGTTATCTGTCAAAAGAATAGATACTGAAATGATAGGTGGAGGGTACGATCTTACAGACGAGGTCCTCCCGTTCCTAGAAAACAACGAAAGAACGACGTAGAAGTTACGAATTTTGTCACGGACCATCTGTCATTCACAAGTCATTTATACACAACTTATTTAACTAACTTACTTATTTACGTGTATTACAGCCTAAGCTAAACCGGGAACGACCCTTGTCACCCTTACAGAGTTCTCGTGTACATCCTTGTTTGAACCAAGGGACCCGTCTTTCCCCCCGAAGGGTCATATTACCCTCTACATCTCCCCAGATGTTTTCAGTGGGTCTGTCTAGGGTAACTCACGAAAGAGTCCTTTCTACGACACGAAAGACACGAGGTAGAGTATAGGAGGGTTACCGGAAACGTTCGAACCGTTCAGTACCCACGAGTTACTTACAAATAACTCCTATCATTAGACAACTCCATCCTTATTAAGGGTTCAGTGTCTTTCCTTACCTTCCAGACTCTTCACTACAAAGTCGAACATCTCCTGTGTCGAACCAAACCTACCCTTCCTTGTGTAAGATCCACCCACCTTGATGGGGCGATTTCCACACCACCATCCGTCCTCCGTCCTTCCGTCGACTACCGGTTCCCTGTCCCCAAGACTCTTCCCTCCTACTAAACTACAAGACATCCAACCATTCGACTCGTCTATTCTCCCTCAGGTTAATAGTATTGGTAAAGGGTGAGAAGGACATGAAGTCCGTACAAATACGGGAAATGTCACCCAGGATTGGTGTAGGAATACTTATCTGTTATAATACTAGGGGTAAAATGTCTCCTCCTTTGACTCCGAGTTTCTCGACTCGAGTGAACGGCCTCCAGTGTGTTCGTCAGTCACCGTAACGGCCCCGAACTTGGGTCCAGACGGACCGGTGTCTCGGGAGCGAGCGTTACCCTCCCCCAGATATATTCCCGTAGCCGACACGGTCTCCAGGGCCGAGACTCCGGCGGTTAGAGGGGGTCAGGGTGCACCTGTCGCTGAGGAGGAGGTCAGTGTCGGTGGTCCTCTGCGGAGGGTCGCGTCGCCGCCGGGGGTAGCAGTGGCACCTCAGTCGAAGGCCGAAGCCCGGCCGGTGCGGGGGGGTCGCGGCGGCGAGTAGTCGAGTCCACCCCGAGGGCCCTTTTCCTCCGGCCCGCGGCCCCAGGGCTGCACCCGCCCTCGACTCCGGCGTCTTCCCGTTCTTTAGTGCCTAAGGTTCCTTACCGACTGTACAGAACACCGCTCCCTCGAATCCAGACCCTTCGAATCAAGGACCCTTCCAACCCACTCCCGAAGGGCGCACAGAGGACGTGAGAACCTCTAATCTTGCGAGACTTAAGGTCTCCCCAAATCCCCTCCTGAACCTGTTACTTATATATAATCCCTCAACCACCATGAGTACCTTCCTCAAGAAATCATGAATTGAGTGCTCCTCACTCTGAGTCATAGGTTTCCTCATTTTCCCTGGACCACTGGTTTGAGGACGTCCTCTTCCTCTTCCTCTTCTACCGACCCCAGGTCTTAAGAACTTAGACTCTTCCCGACCCATGTCCTTAGGACCTAGAACTCTTTCCTGTCCTGACTCTCGGACCGGGTGACCCAAGAATTTCAGACCCGAACACAGACCTCAGAAGACAGACAGGGACCCTCACCTCACCCGACTCCTGAATTTTCAAGCCCTGGGGTCCGTTAGTCCTAGGGTCATGTCCTACGATTCTATTTACTCCGGACACCGACCCAGAAACCTAAGAGCCCAGAAGATTCCGGCCCTACCTAACACCACCGTACAACCCCTAGTGTCTCGGGCAATTGGACAAGAAGACATAGAACCAGGGCGTCTCGATGGGAGGCGAGGATGGCAAGTGCCCCTAAGGCCTCGGAAGTCTCGGGAACCGACCCCGTCCCCCGGGCCCGACCCCGCCGGCGCCGATACTCCTAATGGCCGCGCGCCCCGGCGGGCGCGGGGAGCGGGACAGGTGGACGCAGCACGCGAAGCGGTTCTGGCCGCGAAACTCCCCGCGTCGGGATCCCGGGGGGCGTCAGGATGGGCGGGGAGAGTGGCTCCGACACGGAGGTCGTGGGGGCCGAGCGGGTGGGGGTCCGGGACCGGGCCGGGGACGAGGTCGGTTCCGGAGGGGCCTCCGCCTCCTCCGCCGCGCGACGCACGTGACGGCGCGCGAGAAGGCGGCAGCGCGACTACCAGCACCGCCGGCGACGCGGCTCCGGGGCCTAGGCCCAGCGGACGAACACGCGGCAGAGTCGACGGACACCACGCGACTCTCAAACGAGATGGTGACGGACAGCCTACGGCTCCCGCTGAAGAGCCTGGGCACGCGGACGCTCGGCCCGGTGGGCGCGGGGCGGCGCGCGACCCGGCGCGACCGACGCGAGAGCGAGCGCCACGGGACGGAGACGACGATGCGCGGGGACGCACGTACGGTGACCCAGCGCCGCGCTACGCCGACGCGGCCGACGCCTCCAGCGGTG
Source organism: Capra ibex (assembly GCA_006410555.1). Taxonomy (NCBI): domain Eukaryota; kingdom Metazoa; phylum Chordata; class Mammalia; order Artiodactyla; family Bovidae; genus Capra; species Capra ibex. Next base: position 42,563,481 of record SJYO01050415.1, read on the forward strand.
CTTCTCCGACGCGCCACTCCTGCCGGACTACCCAGGTCGTCGGTCTGGCTCCTGGGTTTTAACTCCCAGGCCCTGGGGCCTGAGGCAAGCCTGGGGTTTGGGTTTGGATCCGTGTGGGCCTTGAACCTCGAACTCAAACCTAACTCTCTGGGGTCTGGACCTTGGACCTGGGGTTTACATCCTGACTCTCTGGGGTCTTGGTCGAAGTAACCCTACAGACAGGTTCTCTAAGGTCCGGGGAACTCAAGACCGAAGGGGCAAGAGGTGAGGGTGGGGCTGGATCTGATTCCTCTAAGGTCCCTAGGGGTCTGAGAAGTGGGGTCCGTCCGTCCCTCGTGTGCCTAGGGACCCTCGGGCCGAGTAGGACTGAGGGACAAGTCTAATGGTTGGATCTGGGGGAAGTACGGACCGTGGTACTTGGGACAGTCTAATGTCGGGTTATTAATCCTCACCGGTCTTGCACTGGGATGGACATATGTCAATGAGGGTCTAGAATTTGGTATCCTGGGCCTTAGTGGGGGGTCACTAAGAACTTACGTGGATTTTGGACCCCATGGACATAAATTCTACAAGAGCATCGGGGTCCTGAAGAATCTGTGGTTTAGGAGAATTCTACGGGACTCAAGAACCTACACGAGTTTACCGACAAAAGAGTGGGGTTTACTGAACCCTCTAGGTGGAGTCTCGGGAGGAAGGGTGCACGTGTACCGGGTTCTAGGTCTTCAGTCTGAGGCTCTACGAGACACTCGGTTCCTAGTTTCTGGAGACATCTGGGTGGGTAGGGTTCGACCACCTAGTTTCTGGAGACATCTGGGTGGGTAGGGTTCGACCACAAGGGTCCTTAAAAGTGAAGGTATATATCTTGAGACATTCAGGATATATACATCCTGACTTCCGGTGGTCATGGAGTCCCAGATTCTGCATGCAGGGTTGGGGAGTCTATGGGAAGAAGGCTTGGAGGAACCTGAGCCTAAAGTTCGGGGTCTAGTAGGACCTTAGAAGTCGAAGAAACATGGGTGTATAAGGGTCAGGGGTTTTCCGATCCTCGGGTCAAGGGTCTTCTACCCTGCAAGTACCGTTGAGTCTGGAGACTGGGGAACGGGGACTCACCGGGGTCTCATGAAATCCTCGTGAGTTAGGTTCTGGGATTCCACGGTAACTGGGAGGTTTAAGTCTTGAGTTCGGATGTGTCATAACCCTAACAGGGACTGGGTTCTGGAACCAGGGAGGTACGGTCTCTGTTTAGACTCCACGGGACCTTGAAAGCGTGGAAGTCTATGGTCTAAAAAAACCTAAGGTTGGAGAGATCGAACTATAAAGGGTCCGGGTCGAACACGTAGAGGACTCTGGACGACGGGCAACTTAGGACGGCAGGTGTCCAGGGACTTTGGGGGTCCAGGGTCTGAGAGCTTTAAGATCAGGATTCCCGGGGTCGGGTTCAAGAGTCATAGTATGTCTTAATGGGGAAATGGGATTTCCCTTTTGTTTGTTTGTTTTTTTTTTGTAAAACTCGATTACAAGGACCTAAGGTCCTGGTGGGTTCTCGAGGGAACGAGGGTATAGATCCTTGATCGTAACGGTATCTACTCACACGTCCGACAAGTGATTTGTTTCCGAGTGTCGGTTCCGACACTCGCCCCGACCGGTACGACACGGGAGTCACCTTCCACACGTAAACACATTCAACGTGTTTCCGTTGATCTATACCGAGATAACCGTGTTTACGGGTACCCACGTGTGAGTGTGGATATGTGTGGGTGTGGGTGTGTTAAGGGTTCGGAACGTCTGAGAGAGGGTTCGGGTTGGAACTCAGGATCGGAATCAGGTTCGGAAAGTACAAGACGGGGAGACAATTGGGGAAGTGTAGGTAGAGTCTCAACCCTCAACAAAGCCTTTCAAACTTTCGGACCAAGTACCGGAAGACTCTGAGGACCCTTTTCCCCTAAGGTTCTAGAGAAAGAGAAGTCACCTTACCCTGAAGATCACATGGTGCCTAGACTGTCGGACGTACCCCCTCTAGTGCCAGAACCTCGTTGTGTTAGAGTTACAACATACCCGAACCCTGGATGTAGACCAGGATCCGTAGAACTTCACACGGGAATGGAAAGGAGTAATGGGTCTGGACCTACCGGAACACCCCCAAGTTCCCTATCCAGTTCCCCCGGTCTCCCTACCTAGGAGGACAGTGAAGGAAATTTAATAATTGATAAATAATGTAGGCCTTGGACACTCTAAGTCGAGAGAGTTGGTCTGGGACCCTACCCACTCTCTTTTCTCCCCACAGGGAGGGTAGGGGTGAGACGGGTCGAGAGTAGTCACAGTTTGGGTGGTCTCGACTCCCGCCTCCCTGCTCCCCGACCCCGTCGGACCCAGGGGTAGGGGGAGAGACACGGAGCCAGAGGAGGGAAGGCACCACCCGCCCCCCTTCGAGGTAAGAATTGGATGGAGCAAAACCCCTCCCCACCCTGCCCCCTGGTCTCACGACATTCCACGACACCCTAGACACCGACTTCACCACCCCCGACCCCCTTCCAAGGGACCGAGGGCGGAGGGTCGTGGCGGAGAGGGTCCAGAGGGTCAGGACGAGGGACGATTATGGGTGGAGACTAGGTACTAATGAGAAGTAGTGGGGATTTGGTCCCCACATACCTCCCTACTGGGACCCTCGGTCCTTCTGGAGTTTTGGACCTCGAGGGTCCGGGTTAAAGGGTCGACGAACGGGGAGTCTAACCTACGAACCGGGGGTCCGAACCCCCTTCGTGGAGCTGTAAATAGAAGGACTAGAACTAAGATTCGGTCAGACACTGGAGTTATAACAATAGTCACGTCCGACTTCATCACCCCCTCCTACCCCCGGCTTCTGGTCGGAACAGTAGTCCCCTCCCCCGTACTCTATAGCCGAGGTTCTTTACAGACACTGTTTCAGAGTCGGACACAAGAAATAAACGTAACTACGTGGGGTAGGAGAGTGGAAGGACTCAGTGGTCTGGTCTGTTTAGGAGGAAAGGGGAAAAGTAGGAAATCAGGGTTCGTCTGGGAGACCGACTTAAAATATGTAGGTTAGTGATGTGTTCATGTAAATGACTTGTGAACAACATGTGGTTCGGGATAAGATCCACGACCCCTATTTTGTCACTTGTCTTTTTAAGAAAGGGTGTTCCTTGAATACTTGAAACATCACTTCCTCTGTTGTACACTTCCTCTATCGTACAATCACTTCCTCTCTTGTATAATCTTTACTATATACGCACGTACGACTCAATGAAGTCAGTACAGGTTGAGAAACTGAGAGACGTTGGGATACCTGACATCTGGTAGTCCGAGGAGACAGGTACCTTAGGGGGTCCGTTCTTATGACCTCACCCTTAGGGGGTCCGTTCTTATGACCTCACCCAAGGGTACTAGAAGAGGTCCCCTAGAAGGGTTGGGCCCCTAGTTTGGTCACAAAGAATACAAAGGACGTATCCATCCGTCCAAGAAATGGTGACTCTTTACTGTATAGGATATTTCTTTTTCACTTCTACCCCCTATGTCTGTCAATAACGGTGCCACCAGTCCCTCCGGGGTACCTCCTCCGACCTTGGGACTTCCACTCCCTCAGGACCCCTACAGACATCCTTCTCGTAAGGTCCATTTTTCCTGTCAGTACGTTCCGGGACTCCCTCCTCGTACAAACCATTCAGACTCCCCACAGTTCCCTGGACCTCTCCCCTTCCTCGTTCTCGTCCTCCCACGAATCCACTATCTTTCTACTTTCTTCCCCTTTCCCCCTGTCCCTCCTAGAGACCCTGGAACGTTCGGTAACGTACCTGAAACGACAAGTGGGACTCACTGTACTTCAATGTCCTTCAGAGGTTCGTACCGTCGAACCTCGAAGATACAGTGTCGTCTACACTGGTCTGAGTCAATAAGTGTCCAAGGGAAACCGACGGACACCCCTGTCTAGGACCACCCGACCACCTCCCCACCCCCTCCGAACCTCTGTCCCTCCTCCGACGATCATACCAGGTCCCCTCTGTCACCACGTGTCCTGGTCCCACTCTTCTCACCTCCGGTCCTCTTCACCCGTTCTATGACCTAGACAAAACTTCCAGCTCAAGTTAAATCCATACTTTCACTTTCAGAGTCGACGAATCAGCATTTCAGTAGTAGGGTGGAAGAAATAGGATTCTCCACCACCAACAAGTGACTCAGGACAGATTGCGAAACACTGGGTTACCTGACATCGGGTGGTCCGAGAAGACAGGTACCCTAAAGGGTCCGTTCTTATGACCTTACCCAACGGTAAGGAAAGAGATCCCCTAGAAGGACTGGGTCCCTAGCTTGGGTCCAGAGGGTTTAACGTCCGTCTAAGAAATGGTAGATTTCGTGGTCCCTTCGAGTTAAATCTACTCATGTGGTATTTCTCAGTTCCAATACTGAGGCACCGAAACCAGACTTGTTAAAAATTATAAAATAACTCCAGTTGTTGACGACGGCGGGGGGGGGGGGGGGGGTCATGGGTCGGTACCTCATCTGCCCTGATACCTCCTTGGTCTAATTCCCATCTGAGGGGGGGATTCTTAGTCCAAGACCGAGAAAAAGAGGAACCTCAGAGATGAAGGTCAGATAAGATTGAGGGTGATCTTGATAGATCTTTGATGACCTCTAGTCCTGTCTCAACCCTTCTCTCATTTGGACCTTTTTATTATACTTGTTGTCGATGTTTTCGTTTTCGTCATTATTGTTATCATTGTCCAATTCACCAATTTTCGTGTCTGAAACCTTAGTAGACTTAAACTCAGGACCGTGGTGATACGTTGAGTGAGACACTAAGTAGGAAAGAGAAGGTATTTCACCTCTATTTTATGGATCGGATCATGGTGTATGCTTTACGTGATCCACCGTATGCTATAGAATCAAGGGTTTAATCTCTAATTTGTTCGCAAGGGAGGTCATCTTCCCGCCTCCGAATTGGTGACCTGTCGGTCTCTTCAGAGAGACAATCAGTAAAAATTAACTCATGGGGAATCTACAGACGATTCGTGAATGTATGTCCTGATTAGGAGTGTTTGTTGACATTCTCTATTCGCAATAATGTCAATAATGTGTCTACAGTTTGTTGAATCTTCCTTGTGTTGCTACCACTTACCACTTTAGTTTATGGATTGGAAACGGACGCCTGGTTTAACGTGACCATCTCACGTCAGAGAATTAGTGGTACCATATAACGGGAACGAGGGAGAGACTTTCCGAATCCCTCCGTCTCCCCACTTCCACGTTGCGCGCGTGACAATAGCTACCTAATTGAGCCGACACACACACGCATTGACCCTAAGAACCAGGGACTGTCTTAAGGTCGAGATTTCTCCTTTCCTCCTTTGCCCAAAGACCTGAATCTCGCCTCAACCCTCTTGTTATAAACCATACCCTACGAAATTCTCGTCTCCCGTAAACCCCCTCAGCCTCCTTTTCGACGAAGATACAGCGTCGTGCTCGCTGTAACGACCAGACAGCGCTGTCGGCCCTAGGTTTTGCGGACGAGACCTAAAAATGTTTCGGTCCACCCAAAAGGTCGCGGGACTGACCAATGCGCTTTCGTGCTCGAGAACATAAGCCGATTCCGCCGCTTGGACCCCCGCCCAAGATGGAGGAGGATGTGGTCAACCTTACTGCTTCCGGGAATCGCTCTTCTTCGACTAACCAGTCAATATCCCCGGCGCGCGTGCGGCGAGGACCCCGCCTCGGAGGGTGGCTGGCCGTCCCCCGCGCGCGGACTTCTTCTCCTCTGTAAGCGTACCTCCCCCGCCTCCGGCCCCTCGTCCTCACCCGGCGTCACCGGGTCCTGGACGACCGGGACCCCATTCCCCTCGGCCCACACCGACCCCCACATGCTTCCCCGTCCAGAAGGGAGTCTTTAAGGATAATTGGAGAGGGTGGGCGAGGGCGAGGGAGCTGGCGCGGCGTCCATACTCCCAACGGGCCCCCGTCGCAGCGGCCCGTGGAGCACGGGTCTGAAGTCCCGCGACACGCGCGCCGACCGCCGCCTCGACCGCTGAGACCCACGGGACCTCGCCCTCGCTCTCCTCCCGTGCCTCCGCAACTCGCGGCCGCTACCATGCGTACCTCCCTCCAGCCCTCCAAACCTCGGAACCCACGGCGGCGGTGCGGGACTGGTATAGGGCGGAAGTCATCCAGGGCCGCGACTCCTCCTTAAGGACGCCGTCAACCGGCCGGACAACACCCTGAACGTTACAGGCCTGGCGCTCGAGACGCCACCCCTGACGCGCCGGAGTGACGCCCTCGGGCTGCGCGCGGACGCGGACGACGCACTCGACCCCCGGTCCGGCCGTACGCCTTCACCCGCTCCGATGTCAGAGCTCCCCCCGCCCGAGACGTGCAACTCCACCTCGGTCCTAACGGGGGCGGAGGTCCCCCGCACCAGTAATTGACTCCGCAAGGTCGGCCCGCCTCCTCCCACCTCCCGAGACCCCGCCCGATTCCCGAGACTCCACCCGCCCCGATCCTAAGACTGCCTCCAAAAACTTCGAGTCCATCTAACCTATTGTGCCTCAGTCTGTCCCACCAAGGCTTCACTCGTCCCAAACTTAAGACGTCTTCCTCGATCCAGAGCTTCACCCACCTCGAATAGGACCACCACCTCAGTCCCGAGATCCACCCACCTTGATCCTCCGCCCTTCAAAGCTTCGGCGAACTTGACAAACTGGGGCCATCCCCCAACCGCCGGGAGGAACAAACGTGACGAGAAAAAGGGATGAAAATCCGAAAGAGACGAGGCTCCAGGTCCGGCGGGCGGAGGAGGCGGACGCGAGGGCTGACCTAGGGTTGGGGCTCGGTAGGACACCCCTCCCCCGTCTCCGCCCTAGACCGTACCAGGTCCTTGACTAGGAATGAGAGGTTCGGGACCCCGACGGGTCTGGGTGCGCCCCCTGGGGTCGGACAGTCGACGAAGCCCTGAACGTACGGTTCCATCGGTCTCAGGGGAGGTGTGGCACCGGTGGGGTGGAAGGAGCATCCCCCTCTCGGGGGAGAGGTTTCCTCCGACGTCCTCCTCACGGCGGCGGAGACTACAAAAGTAGTCCTCTTAACACTGACGGTAAGAACCAAGATACCGGCCCCAGGAGTCCCAGTATCCCTTGACCCTAAGTGACTCCTCAGATAGGCTAAAGAAGCTTCAATTGAGATAGAAGGAGGAAGAGGGTAGTCTAGAGGCTCGACGACGGAAGGGACGGGGGTCTCAGGGACGTCGGGGAGGAGTTGGTGGGTGACCTGCGTGGGTCTACCCATTCCAACACATACCGACATTCACTTGTCACAAGAGTAGGTCTCTACCCTCACTCCCGCTGGGGACCGCACTGACTCTGGAAAAGGGGGTCCTTCGCAACCGTAGAGACAGGGTTTCGGACGCCCTAGTCATACCGACGGCGGCGACGGAGGAGGAGTTCGCGGAACTGGAGTGGTGTAGACGAAAGGTGACCTCACTAGCCCGACTCCATACCCGTCTTCTGGATCCGCCCTCGTCAACGCCCTCGACGCCGATGTCGTCCCTCCTTCCTTCCCGGTCCTTATACTGGGAGAACGACTAAGACTCTGGATCCTGTAAAATCTTAGGACACTCCAACCCCTACACCTTAGAGACCCGGGGGTCCCGTAAGGTCTTAAAGGACCAGACTCGTCCTTCCCATAAATCTCGTTATGAGGAATAATTTTCTACACTCCCGGGAGGGACCGTCGGGTCACCAATTCTGAGATACGAAGGGAACGTCTCCCGTCCCCAAGTTAGGGACCAACCCCTCGATCCTAGGGAGTACGACGTACGACGCACCGTACAGAGGAGGGGGCTTTTTTGTATGTATTTTCTACACCCTTCGTGTGTTGAAACATTCAGTTGATATGAAACTATTCTGTTTGTTTTTAGCATTACTTTATAATTTCTTCTCTTCTACACCCGGACTTGTCCCTTCTCTCTCCGAAAGTTCCAATGTCCAGGGTAGACCACTCACGAGTACCCGTACAAGAGGGTGATGGAGCATCCGGGTTCCTCTCCGGTACTTCCGTCACGACTAGGGTTAAGCTCTCCGAGACTGGAGTCTTAGTCTATAGAGGTAACGTGTACACGACCGACGGGCTCGACTAGACAGAGCGGAACAGGGTCGGTGATCGTTCTGACGGGCGGCTCCCTGAACGACACGATAGTTGTTCCACTCGTGGACCCCTACCCCTTCCCGCGGTTTGTGGGAACCGGAAGTGTGACCGGAAAGTCAGCGGAGACGGGACCTGGTCGAACAGGAGGGGACGGACCCGACGACGGGACCGGAAGAGGAATCCAAGGACCGGAGACCTGAGTGGTGGAGACAAGGAGGGAGAGGTGTACCGTAAATCTTCCTTTAAAGGTTGAGTTTTTAGACTGGTACAGGAAGGGGTCGAGTTTTGGGAAGATACCGAGGGGTCACGGAAGTTTTGTTTCTGGTAGACAAATGACTCGGGAACGGGTGGAGAGCACGAAACCGAATTTTAGGAGGGGATAGTGGGGTCAGACAACAAAACCCAAAATTGGTAAAAATTTTCGTTTTGATGGGAGACAAGTTTACTAATCCGAGTTTAAATCGGAGAATGTAGAGACAAGTTTGTCAGAATATACTGGACCCGAAGGATCGACCGTGATCACCATTTCTTGGACGGACGGTTACGTCCTCTGTATTCTCTGTGTCCAAGTCAAGGACCCAGTCCTTCTAGGGGACCTCCTCCCGTACCGTTGGGTGAGGTCATAGGAACGGACCTCTTAGGGTACCTGTCTCCTCGGACCGCCCGACGTCATGTGCCCCAGTGTCTTAGTCTGGACTGACTCTGATGACTCGTGTGTGTACTAGGAATCCCGGATTTTAGGTCGTGTCGTTTTTCACTTCGTTTTAAAATTCCTTTTTTTGGTTTTGTGACTAAACGACCTTTACAAGATGTTTCGGGTTTATACTTTGTCTGTTTTCGACTTCACGGGAGTAAGTATAACGACCCCTACACCTGGAGATAGTAGTGGGAGGGGACATAAGGGGGAAACGACTCCGGGGAACTGACTTTCGAGGTCCTGACGTAGAGGGTGGTACGTCGGGGGTGGTGACATGGTGCGTCGTACGTCCTAGAACCAAGAAGCTGGTCCCCAGCTTGGACACGGGGGAAGTGACCCTCACACCTCAGAATTGATGACCTGATGGTCCCTTTAGGGGTTTAGACGGGACGGGAGGGACGACAAGAGAACCCAGAGACCAGGGGAACAGGTTCTATAAAAAGAAGAGAGTTTGAGTTCAGATTAGTAGAGAGTCCACGAATACCCGTCGCAAGGTCTGGCCCCCCCGGCGGGTTTACTTGACCTCCGGGGGTACGGGTCGACCGTCTCGTCTTCTCTCCTACCTCCGCCCGCCTTCCGTCCGGCGGTCACGACCCCGGCCTTCTTCTTCTTCTTCATTTCCCCCTGACTACTAACGCCCCTCCCAAGGAAGTACGCTACGAGTAGAGACTCCTCAGTGAGACTCCCAAAGAGAACCGTGGACCGTAGGGTCGGGGTATAGGGGACAAGGACTCCGGGGTTTCAGGAGGGACGTAGACGGTAAGTTGTGGTTCCTGGTACAAGAGACCTTTTATTTACATTAAATATACTGTCGGGATCCTGGACAGAGACACCCCCGGTCCAGTCCCCACGAGTCTAAACTCCACTGTAACCTGCAGAGACAAGGGACCCAGACTTGTCCGGGGATGACGAGACTGGGAAGTTTAAGGCAAGAGAAGTCGTTGTTGGAAACGAGGACACCCGTACCCCGTGCTCTGTCCGTCCGTAACCTGTTTGTAGACAGTTATTGGTCACACACGGTCGGGACAAGATCCGTAACCCCTATGTCTATTATTTTGAGGGACCAGAGGACCTCGATGGAAAGACCACTCCTTCCCGTCTGTTCTTTCAAACCAAACAGTCTACTTCTTTCCCGAAACCTCTCTTTCGTCCTTCCGTCCTAACCCCCTAATACCCCCCTGACGTCGAAACACACTAGGCCCCTCCGGAGTGATTCTTCCACTATGAACTCGATTTGGGGTCTCTCCCTCGGTGCACCTGGGGGAAGGGCCGTCTCCCTCACAGGACACGTTTCCAGGACTCCATCACAAACCCCCGTACTAGTCCCTGGTGACCCCGGTCACATCGACTTCGTCCTACTCACTCCCCCACTCACGACCCTCCACAGTCCCCGTCTGGTACACCCCACTCCGTGTCACTCTTGAGACCAAAGGGACTCACTCTACCTCGGTGTCCTCCCGAGACTCGTCTCCTCCCCAAACTAGACTGAATCCAAAGTCTCCGAGGGAAGGACAAGGTGGGAAAGAGACTGGAGAGGGTGGAGTCTCAAACCTTGAGATGGGGGACAGGGGAGACCGAGGACTGGGTATGACTGTAGTCATATGACCAGTCATCGAAGGTACACTCTCCGTCTGTTTGACCCATACTCAGGACTGAGAATTGTGAGTGCTCAAGACGGGGGAAACCACTCGTCAAACTGGAGTGACTCGGACAAAGGAGTAGACATTTTACCCTTAAATTCCTGAACCGTTCTACTACTACAACAAATCAGTGAGTTAGCACAGGTTGAGAAACACTGGGGTACCTGATATTGGACGGTTAGAGAAGACAGGTACCTTAAGAGGTCCGTTCTTATGACCTCACCCAACGTGCCTATAGTGTACGTTCTTTTCCCTTATGTTAATTGTCGGTGAGACTACGTTTTCTTCTTTTATTGAAAGAAAACCTCATTCTCTACTGTCTTCGAAGTTGTTTCCGTCACACCTACCCTTCCTCTGCCTTATTGTCCTGAACTCTGACTGAGACCTCCTCCTTCACCCCTTCTCTGCTCTGGTTCCGTTGTAGATCCTCAAGTCGAACCTCCTGAACCACCCACCACTCCGGAAGTGACCGTCTCCCTGGACCTTCCTCCTACTGTACCCCACTGCACCCCTCACATGCTACAAGTCCAAGTGACGCCCTCTCGGAGGGCTGCACAGTTTCACTTCAAAGAAATCGAGTAAGACTCTGCGAGAAAACTATTCACCTTAAATGAGGTTATAAATAATTACAGACTAGACAAACCGGAACTAGAACTGTAGAATATCAAAAGAAAGACAAAAAGAAGGATTTGAGTGAAAAAGAAAACATGATCCCCAATGGGGAAGGGGAGGGGTGGTTATATGACTTTAACGACAGTTGTAATTTTTAATTGGGTATAGATGTGGGAGGGTGGGTTCGTCAACTCCTGAAAACGTAGCAAAGTGAAAAGGACACGAAGGGGTTCAGACAGACCCAAGGGGGTCCGTTGATCCGACCAGAGGGGCATAGGTCGACTCCCATCTCCCGTCAAGGAGGAGTGGCAGAGACCAAGGGTCCTCCCCACACCCCTGAGACAGACCCAGGTTCGTACCGCTTGCACCGTGGGTCAGAGTCCAAGGTCCCTATCGCACATCCTCTCTAACAGGAGCCTCGGACACACATCCCCACGTCCACCCTCCCTGCATCCATACTACCCTTTCCGGAGTACTAGAGCCTTACTTAGGGGTAGGCAGGTGGTCCTGGGGAAGGGTCCTGACGGTGTGGGACCCAGAATGGTGTCGACCGGACCCCTTGACCTCACCCACCCCGTCCCCGAAGACCCCCTGAGGGTAGCGGGAACCGGGGACCGGAGAAGAATGTAAGGTGGAAGTGAACCAGAGACGTCACAGACACCGTTGTGTCGGGTGTCAGACCCCCTTTAAGTCTCCAATCACGGTCTCCGGGTCAGGTGCAGGGGGTAAGAAGGTCGGACGTCCAGGATCTAGGGGAAAGAGATGACTACGAGGTGAGTGGGGCTGTCGCCATCGGAACGAACCACTGTGGGGTTTCGACCCTTCTCTCTCGTCTTGTCCAATGGATCCGATCCTCTCCCTCCCGACACTAACCCCATCCCTGTCCCTGACAGACGTCCTTTGGTAGGTCCAAAACCTTCACGGGTTCCGATCTCCGGAGACACCCCAGACCTTCTGATTTCCTTAAACCTCTAAACAGAGTTCAAACCTCTCTGTGGATACTATACTCTTAGCCTGTTTTAGACCTCTATTATTTTGTATGTAAGATACCCGTCCCCAACATAGACAAGACAAAGACGGACAGGGAAAGGTGGGGGTGGGTCTCGGACATTGACACGGATCGCGGGACCTCCACGAGTCACAGATAAGTCACTTGCTTTGTCACTTAAACCTTTCGTTAGGTTCCAAACGCTTAGCCAGAACCAAACCTTCACTCTCTAGACAGGTAAGGTGTCTGACCTCCTATCTAAAGGTTTAGGTTGACCAAAACCTTTAACATGTCTCAAACTTAGTAGGCCCCGGATCTCTGAACCCTCGGACTAAGTCAAACGTCTATTAGATGGGTAAGTCAGGTCACGCACCTACGAGTCAACATAGACTGAGAAAAGCTAGGGTATCTGACATCGGGCGGTCCGAGGAGACAGACACCCTAAAGGGTCCGTTCTTATGACCTCACCCAACGGTAAAGGAGGAGGTCCCCTAGAAGGGCTGGGTCCCTAGTTGGAACACAGAGACCACAGAGGACGTAACCGTCCGCCTAAGAAATGGTGACACGGTGGACCTTTCGGGAATAATAGGTCCTAAACCGTCAATAGGTCCTACCTCTGACAGACCCTAAACCCGTAACAGATCTGAAGTCGTAATAGGTCCCACATCCCTTATCGGTAATAAATCCCAAAGACACTTCACAAACAACAATTCAGCGAGTCAACAAAGACTGAAACACTGGGGTACTTGACTTCGTGCGGCCCCACGGGACACTTCATGCCCCTGATAAACTCCGACCTCCTAAAAGGATTTATACCCCTAATAGACCTCGAACCCCTGACACTCGTGCTGTCCCCTCCCAACCGAAAGGGTCGGGTCCGACACTTCTCAATCCCGCGAGGTCCTCCCCAGGGAGTCCCACTACCACCCGTCTTACGAGTGCTTCGGTGACGTCGACAGTGTCTTCCACCCGAACGCCTTCCACTGGAGGACCTTCCACACGTCCTTCCGGTCCGGGTCGAACCTCGTTTACCGTGACCGGGCCTCGTCCATAGGACAGTCGAGGAGTGCCGATTTCCTCGGCGAGGACCCCCTCTCTGACGTGAAATCGTCCGGACCGGGACAAGAGGGTCTGGGTCCTCGGGACCGATGGGGTACAGGAGTAGAATTCCCTTGGGTCCTCAGTCCTCATGGATGGGGACCGCCCCCCCACCCACTTCGGGCACCGTCCGCTTCCCCTTCAACGGACTCTCAGCGAGTTTCAGGAGGACTCTCTACCACGGCGCCGGCAGTCCCAGTATCAAGAACTTGTGTCTGAACCCTCCTCGTACCCTTCCCCTCTCATTCCAGTCTAGTCCCCGGGGTGGTAATAGAATAAAAAATTAGAAGACAGGTGTGGGGTGCCGTACACGTTATAATCAAAGAACTGGTTCCCAGCTTGGGTACGGGGGACGTAACCGTCACACCTCAACATTGGGGACCTGGTGGTCCCTTCAGGGGCCCCAGGGGTGTCAGAATCTAGGGAGGAGGCCGAGTCCCGAGGAGGAGTGGAGGTGGTCGACGAGGTGTACGGCTGGGTCTCACTGACACAGTCCGAACCCGCAGTGTGGTCCCCGGGTGAGGTGGTGGTCCCCACGGAACTTCCCCCTCCCGCCGACCCCGTCCCTGTCTCCCCGTGTCAATCAGTCCCGTCTCCGAACCCGACCTCCAGTCTCCAGTCCCGACCCCAGAGTGGTCTGAGAACCCTGTCGCCCCGAGGGCCCGTATCCTTTCGAGTATCTAGAGCAGGAGGCACATCTTCTCTAGGTCCCTTTCGACCCCTACCCGTCCTACAATTCCTGGGAAGAACAGAGGTAGGAGGAGGGACGTTCGATCCTGACGGGTCTGGGGGTTAGAGGAGGAGAAAGGTTTTGGGGAAAGAGGACCCTGGGGGTACCAGGAGAGAGGGTGACTCGGGGGTAAGTGAGAGGTATGGCGACCGGAGGATCAGGTCTTTGTGGTAGAAGAGTAACTCCACAAGAAACAACAAACAAACAAAAACTAGGGTAAATCTTAACGTTTGGAGATAGCGAAAGGTAACAGACAAAGACGACATTAAAAGAGATATCGTGGATAAAGGATTTTCTGGTATGCCAAATGAATAAATGAAAAAAGTGACCGATAGAGGGGCTCCTTCAGTCGGGGTGCTCTGTCGTTAAAAAAAAAAAGGACTACGCGTGTGACGACACTCGGATTCACGGGTTTCATTACAGATCGAGTGTCGGCCACGAGTTATTTATAAACCCGACTACCGGAGTCTCGGTCGTTTCGTACCTTCGAATCCGTGGTTAGTAGTCTCCCGTCCTGGTCGAAGTCTCCGTCCGTGGTGTGCATCTTCCCGGAACCCAAGTAAATTCCGGGAGACAGTGGGAGAACTTTAAGAGTTATTAAAGTTTGTTCCTCTGGGTGTAAAAGTTAAACGACCACTAGGACTGAATCCTAGACTTTCAGTCGAAAAGTCGGAAACTGATGTACCAGGAGGTTTAGGGTCAGAGACAGTTAAATAGTGAGAAATCTTTCTTTAGGAGATAGAAGGATAGATAGATACATTTTATTTTATATCGGTCTTGACGTGTGAACGTCAGAACCCTGTATCACACTACCAATTGTATATAATTGTGAGTACAAGACTTCGACCGGACGACACCCTGTCCCCCGCTTACTGGAGTGGAGACACCCGGAGTCAAAGGGTTAGACATCTTACCCGTTTATTCCCAGGGAAGGAACATCCGCACACTCCTACCTTACTTCACGAGAGACCTCTGACAAATTGTACCACAGACCGTGTGTCTTCTACTAATTATTGAATAATAGAAAAACGAATCTAAGGACTTATACAATATCGAACCTTAAAACTAGACAACCACACTCTTCGAGTCTTGGAACTTCAAGACTCGGGTTTCGTTAAGACCTGGATTCTAGTTACCTATAAAGTCAAGGAACCACTTAACCCCCTTTTACGGTCCAGAATCAACACCGTACACCCTAGAAATCAGTGCCGCACGTCTGACAATCAACGTATACCCTAGATCAAGGGACTGGTCCCTAGCTTGGACCCGGCAGGACGTAACCCTTGAACCTCAGAATCGGTGACCTGGTAGTCCCTCCAGGGGGTTTTACGTAATGAATATATGTCGAGTGACACAAGGTCTATGACAAAATTCATGAAACACACTTGACATACTCACTATAAATGTACTTAATATAAGAAAAGTTGGTGAGAGACTTCATGTAGGATAATCATAAGGGTAAAACGTCAATTCCTTTGCCCGACTCCTCAATTCACTGAACGGACTCTAGTGTGTCCTTTTTTGTTTTTGTTTTGAATGTTCGAGACCGAAGTTTTGGGTACGTAACGTCACGATGAGATGATAAGACAGGACTGGGAGTAGGTGGTCCTGGGATTTAGAGTCCCGGGATGTCCGCGTCAGAGACCCTCGAGTTGGTCCCGTCGAGTCCCGTCGAGTGGCACTCGTCCACGTCTTCCAGGAGCGACCGTGACGTGCCCCCCGCGACAACGACGTCACGACGGTCGAGGACGTCGGCGTCCATCTCCGACAACTCAAACCCGTCCACGTCCGCCGGTAGTCCGTTGGACAGTCCGACGCGGAGCAAGTCCCGGTGGTCTAGGAACTCCACGTGTGGGTCCTGTCCGTCGGCCTTCAGGCACGTCGGTCGGGTCCATGCCGCCATTGCCCGTATCAACAACACCCGACGGTCCTCGAGGCAGTCGAGGTCGTCCCGGACACACCCTCCCCGTACCTTACCCCCTCCGACCGAGACAAGGGAGTCGAGGGACTTCCCCTCATGGGTCGTCAGACACCACACCGAAGCCTGGGGGTCCCCGGGTCACCGTAAAACCTGGAGAGGGGTTCGGGAGGTACAGGGTGTGACCGAAGTCGTAATAAGTCTGACGAGAAAAAGAACCCAGGGGTAGAGTCTTCCCGGGGTGATAGAGGGTAAGGGGTCGGGTCTCACTAAAAAGTTTTTGGGTTGAGACTAGTACCCATGACAGTAGAAAGGATTGAGGGGTGACGGGAGATCTATTTCTGGTCTGTGGAATCGACTCGAACGTTTTCTGAGTTATCTTAGGAGGAACGGGGGAGGGACCCCGTAGAGATAGGATTATAGGACAGTGCAGGACTGGAGTCGGTGTGTGGTCTGAGTACCTACTGCGTGAGAGGAATTCTGTGAAAGTCCTGTGGGGTTGGGTACGAGGAGGGTACCCATCGGGTTTACAACCATAGGAACTCCTGTACTAAAGTGAGGGGTGGATCTGACGTTCAAGAGACGATCGTAGAGAGTAGACAGAGGGCGGTCACGACGAGTCCTGGTCTGTGAGTCATCTCTCAGCAGTCGTGGTACCCACTTCTCCCTCCTTCTCACTGTCTCCTCCTGTTTCGGACCCCCAGACAGGCTAAACCTCCTCGTTCCAGAGGTCCCGGGGACCCTTCCCCACCTCCCCCAACCCTTTTCACACTCCCGAGTCCTATTAACTAGTGACCTTGAAACCCCTCCCGTCACCCTCAAGTGGAACCACGACAGTCCCGAGTCCACCCGTACCCTCAGGAACTCAGACCTCTACCGTGATACTGTCTCCGGTGGCCACTGACGGTAGTCGCACAACTTTAAAACGTTGACCTCCTCGAAGATCCCTCCCTTCCACTACGTCTTCACCACCCATGGTGTACCTCCTGTCCATTTAACCCCCAAGTTCACTGTCGTAGGGGGGTCGACTCTACTTCAGAATTCGTACACACACACACCCCACGGCACATCCGTAGTCTATCCACTCTACATGGTCCGTCCTCACCCGGCGTTCGTCCATACACCCGTAATGGTCCCCCAGTACGTCTGCTATCTGATTACACTCCAGTCTACTTTCATCCCCCTCAGTCCTCTCATACCCCTCAACCTGGTCAAACCCCTCAGTTGTCCAGACACAGTCCGCACCTCCTAAGTTTCTCAAATCCCACAGTCCGTTGATCCGCCAGAGACGGGACCCTCAGTCTGTCCACTCTTCCCCGTTCTTCCGGACACGAGACCCGTCCTCAATCCCCGGCCCGTCTCCACTTACCTCGGTCTCAGTATGCCTCCCCAGTCCATCTATACTCTCTGTCCACGCCCCAGTCGGTCAGTGGTCCTTGTTATCGGAGTGGGAGGGGAAAAAGTTCAAATTCTCACCTCCAGCGACCCCCCTCTTCCACCCCGGTTCCTTCTTATTCTACGCGTCTGACTCCTCTGGGGTCCATCTCCGGTCTTGAAGATTCGGATCGCCCGGTTTCTCCCCTTCGCTCCGTACGTCTCTGCGGTCTCCTTCCCGCACCAGACGCTCCTTCATGCGTTCCCCCGCACCGGTGCGACCCCCTTCCTCCCGAAGGGAAAAGAGATCTTCCCTCCCTTGGATCCTCCTCCCCCCTCCCCTCCTTCCCCCAACCCCCTCCTCCCTTGTCGCCCCGGATCCCTGTGGGGTTCACTACCCCGGCCTACGACAGTAACAGGACTTCCCCGTCGACCCAGGATCCCTGGCCCCGTCCCCTACTGCGCTTCCACCTCCGTTCTTTCTCGGAGGAGAAGGCAACGGGACCGCTGTCTTATAAACCCGCATCCCGAACCCACTGCCCCAGTCCTGCTTGCAGCAGTGGACGGTGGAGACCCTTCCTCACCCCGGTGCCGCCCAAACGCACCACTTTAGTTCCGGCCCCTTCTTCATGGTAGTGTCAGGACTCAATCTTGCTACCCTGACTCCGGAGACCCCGTACCGGTCCCACCCTGCTTTACGACGTCCCGCCCTGGTCCTCTACCACTGCAGTGTCCGGCTCTCGGGGCGCCCCGTCCACAAGTCTTCCGCCCGGAGTGGACACGGTGCGCCTACTTGAACAGGTCGTGGACGCGAGCGACACGTCCGGGGCCTGCCGAGTCGTGGTACTGGACGTGGGTCGCCCTATGCGACAACGACTCTGGATGTCTAGGGAGATCCCAGCCCGTCGGTGCGTGTCTCGGGACGTTTTGCATCAGGGCGTCCAGGACCCCGACCCCCTCTCCACCCGCAGTCCCACCCGGGACCTTTCGAGTCCGGGATTGGGAGTGAGAGGGTAGGGGGGTCGTCAGTGCTGGAGGCTACAGGATCGGTCCGGTAGTGTACAGGGACTGCAGTGGTACCGGGGAAAGTAGACTCCTCTCTGCAAATTTCTTTCGACCCGAGACAAGACTCAGGAGACAGTGTCGGAATGTCGTTCGACTACTTATGATATACTAAGGGTAAAATGTCTACTCCAGTGACTTCGTGTCTCTCCGATTCATTAAACGGGTCCCAGTGTGTCCGAGTTTAGTGGAACCCTTGAGTCAGATAACGGGAATTGTCATATGGACTGAACATATGTCTTCTCCTATGTCTTGATTGACGATAAACAAGACGTGTTCCCCAGTTGTAATGTATGGGTGCAGGTGACGTCACATGTCAGTCCTTTAAAAGTGTAATTCCTTGGTCTAGGGGTGGATGGGAGTTTTACTACAGTTCTACCGTTATTGATTTATGTATATATCAAACTTACACTTCAGCGAGTCAGTACAGGTTGAGTATCAAACTTCGTAAAATTTATTAGTAAACTCATCCATTTTATACAGTTTGATACGGTTAAAGTATACGAAGTTGACCTACCGTAAATGTGACCTAGTCTGTGACTAGGATACTTTTACTCACAATCAGCGAGTCAACACAGGCTGAGAAATGCTGAGGTACCTGACATCGGGCGGTCCGAGGAGACGGGTACCCTAAGAGGTCCGTTCTTATGACCTCACCCAACACCAAGGGAAGTGGTCCCCTTTAAGGAATGGGTCCCTAACTTGGGTCCAGAGGACGTAACGTCCACCCAAGAAATGGTAAACTCGGTGGTCCATGGATACTTCGTCCTTGATTCGGGGGGAAAATGTCGTTTGTCCGGTTTCGTGTCACATAAATTTACGAAGAGTTTATTTACTTGTTAATTATTTTTATAAAACTCGTGAATGATACACGGTCCGTGACACTGTTCGGAAAATCTTTATAAATAAATAAACCGACGTGACCAAGAATCAACACCGTACACGCTAGATCAAAGGACTGGTTCCTAGTTTGGACTCGGGGGACTTAACTTTCGTCTCAGAACCGGTGACCTGGTGGTCTCTTCAGGGGACACTACTCGTAAAAATTTACCTGTATAATCAAATTAAAGGGGTTACTCGGTTACTTGATAATACTGAAAAAAAAGTGTGTACTCTTTTGAGTCAGGGTCTCTCCAACTCTTTGATTAAGTTTCAGTGTGTCCAACCTTCCCCGACTACCCTAAACTTGGGACCCCCGAGACATGAGTCGGTCGAATTGAATAAAAGGACATGGGAGATCGTGGGTTCAAACTGTCAAACCCAGGAGAGTCAGGACGGTCCGGGACGAGGTGGGATTCGGTAGGGGTCGACCCTCCTCTCCCCAGGAATGACACTATCGGACCTTCCTGGCCTTGAGGTCCATTCACTCTACGAGACGGTCGAGGGGTCAGAGGTCCACCAGTTTTTAGTTCCTGTGAAACGTGAAGAACGGGTCCGGACCCGACGAGTACCCTACACCCCCCGGACCCGGTGGGCCCGATTCGGATACCCGTTTCTCTCCGTCGCATAATCTCCCTGAGTCCCACCCTCCACAGCCCCACACCTACCCCTCCCCTTTCCTGACTGAGTGGCTGACCTCTTCAGAGGATCCGAGAAGACCTGACTCAATGGGAGGACGAGGTGTCACCGGGTCTTCGCCGGCTATTGGAGAAGATTGACCCCCAGGACCACGTAGCAGAGTCCCACAACCCAGTCGGTCATAGACCCCCACCAAATCTCCACCATCCTACCCCGACGCCCCTCCCTGCGTCCAGAGACTTTCCCCAGAGCCCGACTCCCTAGAGATCCACGACCCGAACCCCCACCACTGAGATTTATACATGTCCCCCTAGAGACCTTCCGGTCCCAAGTCTCTCCGTGGTCCGACCCTCCTCGAGACCCTCATCCCGACCCCCGGAGAATAATGTCCGACTGTCTAGATACCTCCTATCTGACCCGTTAGAACCCTTCGCCAAGCCTTCGTGTTATCAGCCCCACCCAGAGTCCCTCATCCGACCCCCGGATACTCCACTCTAAAACCCCATTGTCCCACTCACCTCAGAATCTTCGATCCACTCATATACCCTCCAAAGTCGTTAAAGTCCTTAGACTCGACCTCCAGAACCCCATGATCGACCCTTTCCCAGGTATCATAGACCAGTCCGTAGAGATTCTCCACTCCCAAGATTCCTCTTGACCCTCCAAAATCCTTTCTTCGGTCCCCCAAGAGTCTTCACCCTACATTCCCTCATCCTGACGTATCAGAGACCCTTCACAAAAAAAATCTCTCACCGTCGTCCCACTTCTAGGACCCAGTAGTACCCGCACCTCAGAACCGGGTCCGGATGGACTGGTCCACTGTCTAGACGTCGACAGAGTCGAGGACGCACGAGGGACACCGGAGGACCATGAACTCAAACCAGTTCCGAGCCAGTAGGTCGTAGAGTCTGGACTGACGAGTGGGGCCGGGGTGTCCGAGAGTGCAGAGACAGGAGGCGGGAGGTGGGTGACGAATACCGGGTTCCTCCTATATTCCAGTCGTCTGCCCGTCGTTTCACCCGTCTTCCGTCGTGGGTTGACACGTACCGTTCATGGTACAACTCTTGCACCAGGGGTGCCGCGTCCGACGGTCGGCTCAGACGTCCGTCCTCTTCCCCTGAGACCCAGTCTTGTCGGGGACGACCTGTCGGACCAAGTTTGGGGTCAAGATGGTCACTGAGCACACACTCGAGCCCGTGTGTCGGACCGGAGGAACACGAGGTCAAAGGAGCAGACCTGACACGTACCTGGTTGTAGCACGGACCGTTCAGTACGACTTCTACCTTTATTCTCAGTCTGGGGGGTGGGGGGCGGTTGGACGACGGGGCAGGTACGTCCAGTCCTTTTACTTTGTGTCCATAGAGAACACAAGGCTGATGTCACTAACTCTAAGTAAGGTGTATGAGGACGAGACAAAAACATGGGGAGTTTAACTCGGGCCTCTCTCCACCCACGGACCGGGTTCGAGTCTGAACCCCCTCCGACCGGTCCCTCCCCCTTCTGAGTGGTTTCCTGACTTACGTAAAGAGGTCGTCGAGTAGAAGCGACGTCGGCGGGAGCAAGTCGTACGGGTCTCGGTACCTTCGGTATTGGAACGACTAAAGGGCCCCCGACCCCGTACAGAACACCGCCGCCCGGCCAGCCCCGGCCGGGGCGGGGGGACAGAACGGACCCGTAAGGACCACCCTGAAGGACACCCTTGTAGGGGACCCCTAAGTAAACTCGGGGAAGGAAATCCGTCTGGGGGTCGCAAGAAGAACTGGGGTTACGGGGTTCCGTTGGACCCTCTTCGAAGAATTTCCGTTCCCCGACCGTAATCAGGACTGGATGTAACCTAGGTATCCTCTTTTGGGGTCATCAGGTCTAGTACCCTCGGTAGAGGATGTCCATTTGAGGTTCCCTTGGTCCCCCTTTTGGGGCTTCCGATGGGACTAACGGGAGACTCCCTTAGTACCCTCTTCTGGGAGGTTCCTGATCATTCCTGGGTGGTCCTTAGTATTCTTGAGAGTGGTGGTTGGTGACGGGGACTTAAGAGGAACTGACACACCAGGGCTCTGGAGTAACTTCTCTGAAGGACAACCGTCTGCCCAATGAGGTCTGGAGGGTCCCTTAGTACCTCTCTTCTAGGGGGCTCTTGATAAGAGCAGGAGGGATCCCCCTAAGTACCTTCCAAGACGGAGGTCCCGGTGAGGAGTCTTAAGGAGAAACGTCCCGAAGGGACAACCGAGTTACCTATTCTCAGGTGGACGGTCACGTCCCCTGAGGTCAAACTAGGGGTCTGGCCCTTCTAAGGTGTACGGTACCTCTTTGATTCGGACACATGATGTTGATGACTCGGGTACGTGTTGATGACTTCGGACACGTGTGTCGGCACGAGACGTTTCTCTTCGGTGATGTCACTCTTCGGGTTCGTGGGGGTAGTTCTCATCGGGGGACTAGATGTCACTCGTGGGGTTAGTTCTCATCGGGGGACTGGCGGCGTTGATCTCTTTCGGCTACGTTTTTTCGTTACTTCTGGGTCACGTCGACTTTTATTTAATTAATTAATTTTATTAACTTAAAAATTTTAACCCCCTTTTTTTCTGTCTTTTTTCTTAAGGGGAAACGGAAGATTGTCGGTGCGGAGGAGGGGACTCGGGAGTCCTCCCTTCGTCTGGGGGCTCTAAAGTAAGGAGAGAAGAGAGGGAGAGGAACTAGGGTGATTCCACTG
Organism: Capra ibex; assembly: GCA_006410555.1. NCBI lineage: Eukaryota > Metazoa > Chordata > Mammalia > Artiodactyla > Bovidae > Capra > Capra ibex. Next base: position 42,585,973 of record SJYO01050415.1, read on the forward strand.
TCTGGGGGGAGGGGGTTCGGTCGGAAAGTCGTCCTGACCTCAGAGTCGATACTCGGACCCAGAGATCTAAACCTCGGACCTCTCTTCTATGCCCACGTTGCACCGGAGTAGTCCCGAGAAGTCTCGACCCACGCCAGGGAACCCGATTCCGTCGAAGTTCTTCAAATTTTTATCAGGAGTGAGACGGAAAACGGAGAGACTCCGAGGACAAGATCAACCCCTTCCTCCCATTACCCCTCTGTCCCGACCACTTCCTTCCTCCCTCGTCTTAGGTCCGTCTTTCGGAACCGAAGGTGTCCTCAGTCTATTTTGACCCAACCTTCCTGAAGGGACCACCAGGTCGTCAACAGAGACACGAAGGTGACGGCCCCCGTATTTAAGTTAGGGACCAATCCTTTGATTGGAGGACGTACGGATCTCCGGTTTTTTTTTTTTGGGGGTGGTTTTTGGTTTTTTGACCCAACCTCTTTAAACACGACCGACACATTGAAATACAATTACTGTAGTAAAGAGACCTGGAGTCAAAGAAGTACACTTTTTACTCTCAGTAGAACCCTGGAAGGGGTCCTTAAATAATACTTGTAAGTTACGGGACGAGAAGTTTTCACGATTTATTCACTAATTCAAACGACTCCGACAATTCACCGGTCCCCACCCTTTCAATCTAAACTCTACGTCTCTCTCTTACACTACCTCGTTTGATTTTCGGTCCGATCCCCCTACCCCCACTTGTCTTTAACCCTTTGAGAGTATTGTTCCCGTGACGATACAGGGACCTCGTAGGACGATTCAGCGAAGTCAGCACAGGCTGAGACACACTGGGGTATCTGCCGTCGGGTGGTCCGAGGAGGCGGGTACCCTAAAAGGTCCGTTCTTGTGGCCTCACCCCACGGTAACGGAAGAGGCTCGTAGGACTCCCGAGTCATTTAGTCATGACTTACAACAGCTCATTGTCGACCGTAATAACTCGTGGGTGACGTATGGCCCGTCTCTCCATTTGTGGATAGATATCTAGTCCCTAAAAGTTTCCTCCAGGTTAGGGTTGTCGTAATGGACCCTTGAACTGTATTTATCTTTAAGAGTCCGGGGTGGAGTCTAGATGTAGTCTTTGGAACCGCCACTCGGGTCTTCGGACACAAAATCTTCCGGAGGTCCGCCGAGACTACACACGGGTACGAACTCTTGGTGTCCAGATCCGACATGGTGACTCCCGAATACTCGGGTAGACTCCTCCCCGATACTAACTAGATGACTGACTTCTTCTTTGACTCCGTGTCTCACCCGTTCACTGACTGATCCCAGTGTGTCGGTTTCTTACTCCGTCGGTCCAGAGGTGGTGACTTGAGGACCTATAATATCCCCTCCCCGGAAAACGGTAGTCTCTGTTTGACCCCCTCCTTCCTCTTCGACGGATTCGATCCCTGTGTCGGTGGTAACGGGGACACTCCTGTCCTCCCGTTCGAAGAGGTCCAATATCCTTCGGATGAGATCTTAGACGCCCGTGTTGGTCGACGATCCGGGAATGGAAGGCTGACAGACCGGGGGTGGAGGGGGCGTCATCGTAGCCCCCTGTCGGTCCTCAGCGAATTCTCCGTCCCTTCGGCGGAACGGGGAACCGTGTGAGGGGAGGGGATCCCATCCCGGGACGTCCTCAGACCTCAAAGGTCAGGTCGCCCGTCGGTACTTTTGGGGGCCCTCCTGTCTCTGTGGGTCGGATCCCTCGGTCCTACTGACTCACCACACTTCCCACGCCCCCGCTTACCCTAGTCTCGTCGAGCATACGGTCGTCTCGATCCTATTCTGTGTCGGCGGGCTCGGTTGTCGGGGTCGGACTCGAAAGAGACCTGTGGGGCTTCGTAGAAAGGTGGACCGCGGGGGACGAAGGCGCGGCCGACGCTCTCATCGAGCTGTGGCACGGGGGGAGCAGTCTTGGAAGGACTGGAAGAGGACGTCGGGCTCTCTCTGGGTCCCCGAGTGCCTCGAGGCCCAGAGGAACCCCTCCCAGGAGAGTGGAGAACGACAGAAAGGACAAGTACGAAGGACCCCCCCTTCCCCCCAGAATATTCTCACTCCGAGTCGAGGAGGGGGGAGTGGTGACGAGGTCGAAGAATCGGGGAACCCTCGACCCCGGAGGAGCCGCGAACCCTTCCTTTCTCCTTGACGGGGAGGGGTGGGTCGGGGTCCGGTCCCCCTTCCTTCTCCGACCCCTCTCTGGTTTCCAGGGGGGAGGGGGGTGAACCCCTAGGGAAGTCCGACTCCAAAGGCCACGACGGCCGGGGGTGGGGGCTAGTGGGTGTGGGCCGCCCGAGAGAGATAGAGGGGGTAGAAAGCTAGAGGTCTGGGCACTAAGAGACAAGACAGTGACAGTACGAAGTTATTTTCGGGAAAAATTTCTTTTATTCGGATTATACTGTGTAAATACATGTGTGTGAGTTTTCTTTTCAGACATAAAGACAGTCCTGTATGAATGAATACGTGTCTTCAAACTAACCTTTCAGTGTTATATACCATAAAACATATAAAGAAGAAGATAAAGAAAATAAAGATCGAATCAAAATTACGGTAAATACAGGGGTCTTTTGTAAAAGTGAGATAACGAAAATAACATTCTTTTGGAGTACGTCGTGGATGACATACGGAGTGTGACAACATTTCCGAATATGATTGAGTAAATTAACAGTGTGTTAGAATTTCTGACAATAATAGTTTTGTAACGTCCACCTTCGATTGGGGGACCCTCGGGGGTGGGATAGGGTGACAGGGAGAATCCGTCCCGACTGTGTACCAACCGAAAGTAGACTGGACAAGCGACACTCAAACAAATTTATGTGTTTTTGTACGAGTATCTTTGTCTGAAAAGAAAACTCATACACACGGAAAAAAAACAAATGGTTTTACACAGTACGAACCGTATAAAAATTTACCTTCATGTTTCTTCTCAGTTTAGTATTCACAAATCCAACGACTTACCACCGTTTGACTTATGCAGGTACACAATGTTTAGTTCCCTCTCTTAGAAAGACAAAGGGTATTCGGGGGAACACAATGGTCGTCGGATTAAAGATCGTTTCATCAAAACGGACCAAAACTCGATATATATTTGACTTAGTTGATAACACAGTCCGAAGGAAGTAAATTGGACCACAGAAACACTAAGAAGACACAATATAAATCAACATCGAGTAATAAAACCAACGACATATCAGAAGGTAGCACACTAATCAAGTACTAGATAACTGACCAAAAAGACAGTACCTGTAAACTCAACAAAGGTGAAACCCTAACGGTACTTATTACAACGACACTAGTAAGATAGGGGACAGAAAACCACTTACTTCGTCACGCATCAAGACATCACATCTATAGGCCCTCATCTCATCATCAACGTTATACTAAGACGGTTTGGATCATTTACTCAGCTAAGTTGGTTTCGAGAGTATATTCAGATAAAAAATTTTTATAAATATATAAACCGACGTGGTCCAGGATCCAACTCCGTATACCTTAGATCAGGGGACTGGTCCCTAACTTGGGTCCTGGGACGTATCCTACACGTCTCAAGGTCGATAACCTGGTGGTTCCTTCAAGGATCCTCAGATAAAAACAAGGAAAGAAAAAAGGTGACTCTCTTCAGTGGCACCTAAAAAAAAAAAAAGGTTTGACCTTGTAAATCTGTTCATGTCTCACGTAAGAGCATGGAAGAGGTAAGGCACGGTACGCTGTGCCAAAGTCTGGGAGAGGTCGCAAAGGGAGGAGGACGTAGAAGAAAAGAGAGAGGAGGTCAGAGTTCCCACGAGAGACACTACACGACAAACACTGAGAGTCGGTTAGAGGAACCGGGGACGAAGAGTGTTCCACTACATTGTCGGGACTGACTTGACTCGAGCATCACTCTTTCACAGAGGTCCGGAGGACCTGAGTTTCTTCCTAGTTCCTCACTCTAGCCTTTCGAGACCCGTGGTCATATATGCACACGGTAAGGTACCGGGAGTCCCTACCAATTATGGTCGTTATTGTGGTCGCTGGTATTTCCTTTTCTGAAGAGTTCGTTTGGTGCTTTTTGAATACTCCGTCTTTTTCCCACGTAAATTATTGTAGGTTTATTTCTAAAGAAAATTAACTCCTGTGACACCTTGTTTATAGCTTACTGTCTCTCCTTTTTGATATAAATTTTACAGATTTTAGTTATTCTCCTCGAAGGGACCACCAGGCCATCAATTCTTAGGTGGAAGATTACGTCCCCTACGGCCAAACTAGGGACCAATCCCTTGATTCTAAGGTGTAAGACGCCTCGTTGATTTGGACGTTGGCGACTCGGACACACGAGATCCCGGGTACGCGGTGTCGATCTTTTTCGGGCGTGTGACGTTGTTTCTGGGTCGTTTCGGTTTTTATTTTTCCATTTTAGTTACTCTTCTTATAGATCTTACATATATTTTTTCCTTGTCGACGTTCAGTCGTTCTCTTTTTCTATCGGTGAGACCATCTTCTGACCCGTCTCTCCTACTCGTCCACTCCTCCTCTGGGTTTTGAGACTGTCCGTGGACTCGTCTACGATCTTTAATAACCATTCCCTAGTCCCTTCCCGTTTAATTTTCTTGTCACTTAGTGGGATAACCAGACCGTTTTTAATCCGGAACCTTTTTACGGTTTATCTCCAACCCTGACACCCCTGGAGCCCTGGGAGGAACATGACTATCGTCTGTCGGTAAGGACTCCCGGTGAACCGTGACTTCCACTTTCACAATCAGTAAGTCAGCACAGGTTAAGAAAAGCTGGGGTACCTGACGTCGGACGGTCCGAAGAGACAGGTACCCTAAGAGGTCCGTTCTTATTACCTCACCCAACGGTAAGGGAAGAGGTCCCCTAAAAGGGTTGGGTCCCTTACTCGGGCCGAGAGGGCGTAACGTCCGTCGAAGAAATGATGGACTCGGTGGTCCCTTCGGGGTTGAACCGTTATGCCAGTTTAGTTTGCACACGTATCTCGACACTGGGGGAGTGAATCGAGGACCTACACGTAGGGAGCCAAGGTGAATCCCTGTGTATGATCCTGTAAGTGGTGTTGTAATAAACCCCTCTCGACCCCCGTTGGACCCACAATGGAAGGGTCTACTCTCCCAGTTATTTGTCTTCGTCTGGCAGTGGTCTTCCCGGACGTTTTGAGGTTGTCCGTATCTGTTCTACAGGTGCCTCGTTACACCCACCCAGGATTTTGTGCGTTACCACTGATTGTCCTCTTTCTTTACGATAATTATAGAATACTATATTACGGGTTACTGTGTCTTATTAAAAGACAATATATGTGTTAAGATTCCTTTTAGAATCTATGAATTATATGTTCGCACGTAATTTATCACATGTTATCTATTTGTACATTAACCTATTGTATTAATGTAATCGGATTTATAGATTAATATATTAATACGTAATATGGTAGGTTGCTACACCATGATCGAGCACACGGTATATCATGTCAACATAGTCATTTAACCATAAATACATTGTACATCGTCAGGTAATATGTGTTGAGAGATCCATAGTGATATTAAAATAACTTGACGTTCTATAACAAAACATATCGAATTAACTATGGCAAAGTACAATTACTATAAAAACAAAGGGGACGTGGTATACCGTACACCCTAAAATTAAGGGACTGGTCCCTGACTTAAACACGACGGACGTCATATCCACGTCTCAGGATTGGTGACCTGGTGGTCCCTTCAGGGGGGTTAAAAAAAAAATTATAAATAAATAAACCGACGTGACCCAGAATCAAGGTCGTACGTCTTGGAAAATCAACGCCGTACGTTGAGAACCTACACCGTATACCTTAGATCAAGGGGCTGATCCCTAACTTGTGACCCGTGGGACATAACCCTCGTGTTTTGGAATCGATGACCTGGTAGTCCCTTTAGGGGGTTATTATTAAAATTATCTAGGGAAATAGTTAGTCAATGGTACACCATCCGAGATTAACCAAAGGAGTACCTTAGAAGTGTTAGGATTGATAGGGTTTAATTAGATCACCTGTCTACTTCTTTGACTCCGGGTCTCCGTTCTTCAATTGACAGGTCGTCCTCCGGATCCACACACACCGTAGGATGAAACCCTGAATTCAGGGGTGTCCTCGTCCTTCCTCGACCAACGGGGGGAGTCCCAAGGGTTTGAATGTTTCGGGTCCCGGGAGTAGACGTATTTCCCGCCGGGTTAATCACCGGTACCCACCGAGTTCGTCGGGGACCACTCTACTCCTAATCATAAGACCCCCTACATCGGACCGAGACGATTTCACAGAAAAACGATATTGATTCTCTAAAATACCTTTATATTCTCTGTCATATCATTTTACCAATTCTTGGGACCGAGACCCCAGTTTAAGGACCGAGTCGGAGACATACTGGAACCCGTCCAACGAGATGGAGAGACACGAGTCAAATAGACCTTTTACTCGTGGTATTTTCATGACTGAAGGGTTCTAATAACACTCCTGATGTCAGTAGCGAGTCGTTGACATCCCCGAACCAAGGGTCTGGAGGAACCTATTCTTTTAGACAGGGTAAAAACATATTTACCACATCATAAACGTACATTGAGTGTGTGTAGGAGACCGTTGTAAATTTATTAGAAACACGTACACACGATTCAGTAAAGTCAGTACAGACTGAGGAACGTTGGGATACTGGACATCGAGCGGTCCGAGGAGACAGGTACCCTAAGAGGTCCGTTCTTATGATTTCACCCAACGATACGGGAGGAGGTCCCCTAGAAGGGCTGGGTCCCTAGTTTGGGTTCAGAGAATACAGAGGACGTAACCGTCCGCCTAAGAAATGGTGATCGTGATGGACTCTTCGGGTTTAGTAGAAATCTAATGAATATTAAGGATTATGTCACATTTACGATACCTTTATCAACGTCCGGACACGGTTTAAGTTCAAAACGAAAAGTCTTTGAAGAACTTAAATTTACGTACGAGTCAGAGAAGTCAGTAGAGGCTGAGACACGTTGGGATACTTGACGTCGGAAGACATCCAAGAAGACAGGTACCCTAAGAGGTTCCGTTCTTATGACTTCACTCCACGGTACGGGAGGAGGTTCCCTAGAAGGGCTGCGTCCTTAACTTGGGTGACTCAGAGGACGTAGAAGACGTAGTGTCCGCCTAAGAAATGGTGACTCGGTGCGTCTTTCGGGGACTTAAATTTATATATACATATATATTAAATTCATATACATATATTGAATATATGTTAACCAACTTAGACGTTTATCCTTTGGATGTCCATACCCCTCGTCGACATGGAATAAACAAATCCAGTACAGGAATTTTGGTATGTACCGTTCTTGATGTGCAAATTAAAGAGGAGATTTGTTACATTTATCATTGTCCTAACAACACTCTTAATTTTTTACTGTACGTCACTTTTCCAGGATCGAGTCCCGGTCGGTGCGTTGTCCACGTGTTTTCTGTAGACGATACCGATCATGGGGAAGGGGTAGTCAAAAATATTATCACTACTACTTCTACTAAAAGGAACATATCCATCAAAAATTTATGTTAAAATTTCTATAAAGGTACATGTCAATAATTTTTTATAACCGATATAATGGGTACACCATATTACAGGAACTTGGACAGAACGTGGGTCGTCAATCATGGAGGATGAGGGGAGGAGAAACAACGGGGAGGGGGTGATCATCGGTGATTAAACAAGAGACATAAGCACTTGGAAGAGAAAAAATATAAGTGATCGAACAGCACGAAAAGTCCAAGGTGTACATTCACTATAGTATGTTATAAACAGAAAGAGACAGACTGAATAAAGCGAATCGTACGACGACGATTCAGCGAAGTCAACACAGGCTGAGACACGCTGGGGTATCTGCCGTCGGGTGGTCCGAGGAGGCAGGGACCCTAAGAGGTCCTTTCTTGTGACCTCACCCAACGGTAAAGTAAACAAATCGTATTATGGTAGGTTTAGGTAGGTACAACGAAGTTTACCGTTTTAAAGTGAGAAAAAAATTACTGACTTATCATAAGGTAACACATATATATGGAATAGAAGAAATATATAAGTAGACTACTACCTATAAATCCAACGAAGGTAGAGAACCGTTAACATTTATTACGATACTTATGACCCACGTACATAAAAAAACTTAATCACATAAAACGAAAAAAAACCTATGTTTGGGTCCTCACCTTAACGACCCAGAATACCATCAAGATAAAAATCAAAAGATTTCTTTGAAGGTATGATAAAAGATATCGTCGAAGGGTACACAATCATGTCAAAATTCACGACCTTTATTAGATTAAATTATGAACGTCGTCGGGACATTCCATCCACGATAATTATAGGAGGAATGATTAACTCCTTTGATTCGCGTCTCTCCACTTCACTGAATAGGTTCCAGTGTGTCTTCTGACCGTTCCGTCCTTAAACCTAGGTCAGACCGAATAAGAATTAGTAACACACGCTACCAAAGAAACATTTTCCTTAAATTTTAAAAGCAATAAATAAATAACTGACACGACCCAGAAACAGCGACACACCTGAAGAGATCAACGCCGGTCGCCACCGATGTGAGATCAACATTAGACGCCCGAAGAGCAACGTCACCGAAGAGAACAACGTCTCGTACCCGAGATTCCTCGCCCAAAGTCATCAACGACGTGCAACCGAGTCATCAACGTCGAGGGCCCGAAATTTCATGTCCGAGTCAACGACACGGGGTACCTGAATCAACGAGGTGTCGTCCACCTTAGAAGGACCTGGACCTTAGCTTGGGCACAGAGGACGTGACCGTCCGTCTAAGAAATGGTCTCGGTGGTCCCTTCGGGACATACTACTAAAAATTTCGGTCCTCTTGGCCCACGAGTAAGACTGAGACGACACACTGTAGTTCGTCCCGGAAGCGGTGAGTCTCGGAGTCAAACGAAAGACGCTTTATTCTCTTGCTACCGCGATACCGCATCCTCCTGTCTGCCATCGATGGAATATCTGTGAGGGGGACTCGGAGGGGTGGGGTTCGTGTGGAAACCGTCTCCAAACCTCACACACCCGCCCTGTGGCAGACCCCCGCCCCGGAACCCGCGGGACCAGGTTACCCTCGGGCCCCCGCCCCTGGAGGAGGGTCGAGACAGGTCGTGTCCTCAGGAGGTGCGTCAAGGTAGATGGGGCGCCCACGGAGACCGCAGGGGTCTCCAGAGGCTGGGGTTGGGCGGGGGTCGGGTGGGCGGGCCGGAAGTCGGGGGAGGAGAATCAGGGGCTGAAGTTAGGCTGAAGTCTGCGGAGCCCGAAGCTGTAGTACCCACTGCCTCCTCTCCCGCTCCTACTCCAGGTCAAAGACGCCTGCCACGCATAGAGACACAACCCCAGAGACCCTGAGAGAGCCCAGGGAGACTCACGGACAAACAGAGACTTGAGGGACAGGACTAACGAACACCTGTGACTCTGAGTGCCATAGAAGGAGACAGGGAAACTCACTGACAGTGAGAAAGAGACAAAAAGAGAGAGAGAAGGGGATGGAAGGAACGGTCTCTTGGTCGTCTTAAACCCTGACGTTTTACCCCTCATCCTCACAGAAGGCGGTGGAAGAGACTGTGATCGTTAAACAGGGTCTCTTGCCCCGGCGACTCTCTCGTGGGGGGAGGGTGGAGAGACCTTCGTCCGTGAACCCCTTCCACCAAGATCAAGGACTCGAATTAAATCGACGGGGGAGGGGGTGGGGGGTGGATCGGGATTAAGAGAAGAACGAAGTCTGAGACTGGATAAATTTAAGAACCCTTCCCCCGACCACACCCAACTTCCTGGCTTGAGGAAACTTGAGGGTCGGGACCTCCCAGAGGACTCCCAGGGAGACCAAGGCCCAGAAGAAAGAAGGGGGTGAACCAGAACCCCTCCTCCCAGTTTATACCTACGATTACCAGAGACCCACCACAGAGAGGCCTAGACAGAGAAACCCAACAGACGCGGAGACAGAGAGAGGTAGAGACAGAGGGACAGAGACCGAAACAAGAAGTCGAAGTCCGGTAGACGCAAAGTGTGGCGCAGAAGTCACAGTTTCTGACACAGAGAGGGGCGTAGAGACTAGGAACCGACCCCCACCCCCCGTCCCGTCTCTTAACCTCGTTGTCCACAGGGAGGGTCTTATCTGGCAAAAAAACCCCGGACCCGTCCCCTGTCCCTCTCTCCTACCTCCTCCCCGACGGGTAGAGTCTCAGGAAGGGTAAAAAGGAGGGTCACCAAGACGACCCGCACCCCCACACTCCTCCCCTCCCCTACAAGAGCGAGGACCCGGTCCAGACGACTAGGACGTGATCGGGAAGGGGTGGGGGAGGCCCGGGACCCTTTACGACTGTGTCGTAAGGACGGGGTCTTATCCTGGGACCACTCGGTCGAGACCAAAGGACCCTCCCTCCTTGCTTGTCGACCCCAACCATCACTTCCTACCCCCGTCGACCTGTAAGCCGGTGCCATCCTCCGGATCGAAGTGGGATCTGCGAACGGGGTTGGGGTCGGGGAATCGTCTGTAGTACCCAACCCGAGACGGGACGAGGGGTCGGGATTATTCTGGTACCCGTACCGATACTCGGGAACTCGTCGGTGAGATACAGTCCGCGGTACGGGTCCCGGAGTCGGAGGTCTCCGTAGATTAATATAGGAACGACGAGATAGAAGACTCCATCCCGGGATAGAAATAGAGGGACCCCCAAAACTCCCTTTGGCTCCGGACTCACCGTCTCACTGACTGGTTCCAGTTCCGGTCCTTCACAGTAGAGACCTACGGGGACCCATGTCGAGAGGACGAAAGTGTTCTCCTTTTGACCTGAGGCTGAACGGACCCATCGGTCGCAACTCAAGATCTCCGGACCGGAACCGTAGAGAACCGGGGTCTGACCCAGGTAAAAGGACTTGAAAAAACTCCAATAACCCACTAAAAGAGTTTGAGAGTAGGGTGGCCATTCTTTATTTAAAGTATAACGTTGGGTCATGTACGCAGATATGTGTATATAATATTTTCAGTTGAACTAGCTCAATATTAACTGTCCGTTATTTAACATGGGTAAAATCCACAATATCAACTGTTCGACATGTACGGGTACACTGGTGATAGTATTAGTTCTGTATTCTGTAAAGGAAATGGGGTCTTTCAAGGCAACCCGAGAAAAGTCATTAGTAGTATGGGTAGACGAAATACAATGGTATCTAAGGTAATCAGTGATTGGTCACAAAGCACATTTCATATACGAGTAAACAGAACGAAGATAACGTGTGACATTATAAAAACTGTAATTAGATACATCGTACATAATTCTTAAGTAAGGAAAAAACAACGATTTATAAGGAAACACTTATACGACGTTAAACAAACAACCAAGTGGACGACTACCTGAAAACCCAACGGAGGTCAAGTACTTTAATACGAGCTTAATCCAAGTAAGTGTGTGTGGATAAAAATTGACTTTGTTCAAAGCATTTTACATCCATCGGGATCTTGTGCTCCCCGTACAACGATAAAAGACAAGAACGAGATGAAAATAAAGTGAAAAATTCGTACTACCGGTACCAGGGGTTTAAGGAAAGTAAAGGAAGACTACCCACCGTTGTAGGTCGGGACACGTCCGACCCCGAGTAGTTTCGAACCGGGTCCAGTCTTGGAGGACCCCCGACCAATTACCAGGTCTAAGGGGCACCTGGGGTCTCGATGACTTAGTCCGAGAACCACAACTCCCTCTCTCATCCCGTCGATCCTTCAACGGAAAAATCGGTCGGAGGAGGGTGAAGTAAGACTACGTCCTCTTTCAATCTCTTAGTAACCGTATCCCTAATCCGAGGGACAGAGACCAAATGTAGAACCAAAACGGTAGATGGACAAAGGAATGAAACCCGTTCACTAAAAATAAAAAGAAAGACTCGGAGTTAAAGGGTCAGACCTTTTACTCATGTTATACATGGGATTCCCAAGTTCCCCATGTACGTTTATAGAGAGACTCGAGTAGAGGGTGAAAGAGGGAATGAGAACTTCCGTCGTGGTGGTCCGACAGAGGGAACGAAAAAGATAAAAATTAATTAATAAGTAAATAAACCGACGTGGTCCAGAATCAACGTCGTACACCCTAGATCGAGGGCCTGGTCCCCAGTTTGGAACCCGGGGGACATAACCTTCGTGTCTCAGAATCGGTGATCTGATGGTTCCTTCAGGGAGGGAACGAAAAAGACTTGTGGGAGTCGGGGTCCGGAAACGTGTCCGACGGAGGAAAAGGACCTTGTAAGAAGGAGGTCTCTACTAGTCCGGACTAAGAAAGAACAATAAGTCTGTTCCAAGTCGAGTTTACAGTGGAGGAACGTCTCCGCCAGTGAAGTGGGGGGAGTGCCTACAGTAGAGATGGGGTTCTCGGTGAGTGAATGTAGTGGGACTCAATAAAAAAGGTATCGTGAATAGTGACTTTAATTTTAATATTTAACTAAGTGGACAAAAAAAGGAAGTGGTTCGTCGTACGCCCTAGAATCCGAGGGTCTGGTCCCTAACTTGAGTACGGGGGAGACCACCTTCGTACCTCTGAATTGGTGACCTGGTGGTCCCTTCAGGGACTAAGTGGACAAGTAACGTAGAGGGTATTCCTACAGTCGAGGTGTCGGTCCCTAAAACGGACGAAATAAACGACAAAATATAGGTGCGCATCAGCCACAGATCGTGTCTTGTCTACGAGTCACAAGTAATCTACGTACATTTCGGGACTCGTACTTCAGATCGTCTGTCATCCACGAACTATTTACGTTTGGTATGTTAGGGAAACTTATCTATCGTATACGGGCCTACAGTCCAAACCCCCAATATCTTGTCTCATCAGGACCCCGGAGAGGAGGGTCCGACCTGTCTTTCTTTCTCCCGACAGACACCCCTCACTTCGGGTCCCAAACGACCTTCCTGATCCCCGACACACTGAAGGCCGTCCTGCGGATTGGAGGAACTTGGATAAAGGAACCGACATTTTACCTTATTAGTGACGGAATGAACCATCAATTTGTGACTTCAGAGGTAGTCATAAAAAGGGGGGTAGTCAAAACTAACTTTGGAGACAGTCATTTTCACAACTCGTACGGGGATTCATGTAAATATAATCAATATTTACCTTATATGCGATGAGTTGATTGTATAGTTATTGATCAGATCACAAGATTCTCACTCCGTATAACCCTTAAGGGATCTCCAGGTCGTGAAAGTGACGGTTTCCGGACCCAAACTTACCTCTTTTTATTTCCACCACACACCGTATATCTTGGTGTCGTAACCCTAGTTTAGAGTCGATACGGTATAAGGTTGACACACTGGAGTCCGTTCAATGAAGTGGAGAGACCCGGGCACAAAGGTGTTCAAGTTTATGATCCTGAATAGAGTCTTCCAACAAATAAAATGGATGTAAAAAATTAAATAAAGTTCGAATCTCTTTTCAACACTCCAATCGAGTTTCCTGAGGGTACACCGGAAGTCAGTAAAGGGGGTCTACAATTCTACGTAAGGGAAGGGAAGAGGGAGAGGCAGAGAGGATTACAGAAAAGGATTTGACAAACTCTCATTCAACACCTGTACTATTGGAATTGAGGATTTAGGAAGTCACAGACTAAGAATTTTTTGTTCCTGAGAGAGAATGTTTCCCCTTCTACTACCGAGTCTACCATTTCTTAGGTGGACGTTACGACCTCTGGACCTAAACTAGGAACCCAAGCCTTTTAGGGGACCTCTTCCCTTACTGTTGAGTGAGATCATAAGAACGGACCTCTTAAGGTACCTGTCTCCTCGGACCGCCTGATATCAGGTACCCCGGAGTTTATTAGTCTATGTTGAATCACTGATTGTGAACCAATAACAACCACCAGAGAGTGTTTTGGTGTCGTGCCAATAGTTTTAGTCTAAAGTACCCTTGAAGCGACCACCAGGTCACCAATTTTGAGGTGCTAAAGTTACGTCCACTGTACCCAAGCTAGGGACCAACCCTTTGATTCTAAGGTGTACGTCACGCCGTACCGGTTTTTTTTTTTTTTTTTAGTCCTCTAAAGGATACCGACACTATGGTAGTAGATTAAGTGTCCGACATAAGTGGACAGTGATCGACAGAGATATGGCACAAATGTCGTAGAGGGGAAGTAGGTCCTAGGTCAGGTCCGAGACCGTGACGTCAGTTCTCAGTGATCTGACGTGAGGCATTTACTATCGATGATAATTTTGTTGTGTGTTTTCTCTTCAATCTCTTGTGACTCGAATTTTCGGTAAATTGAGGTCCGCGGGCATAAAGGGTAGGAACACCTGGGGGTAGACCCTCAGGAGACCTCGGTGAACCGCACCCACGTACGATTCAGCGAAGTCAGGACAGTTTGAGAAACGTTGGCGTACCTGACATCGGGCGGTCCGAGGAGACGGGTACTCTAACGGGTACTAAGGTCCGTCCTTATGACCTCATCCAACAGTACGGGAGGAGAACCATGAGAAGGCCTGGGTCCCTATCTTGGGAGCAGAGAATGCAGAGGACGGAACCGTCCGTCCAAGAAATGGTCCCGCGGTGGACCCTTCGGGCCTCTGGCAACCTGACCTCAAGCTTATGGTCAAGGAGGAGAATAGTTGGTAGACCGGAACCTGTTCGGTACAGGGGAGTAACTCGGAGTCAAACGCATAAAATTGTGACCCTACTGTGACCGAGCCAAGAGTACCCCTAAAATCTTCGTACGTCGCGGGAGTTGTGCTCGGGGATGACCTATCGACCTCTCCCACCCGCAATGATCATCATAGAAAAGGTGCTCCCCTTCCCCACCTCGCCCCCCGCCGCAGAACCCTGCCGCGGCGGGGACTGCGAGGCGGGCGGGGGTCCTGCTGCTCCACCAGGACGTCACGTCGCGGTGCCACGAGTTCCTCGTCGAGTTCGAGACGGACCGGCGGCTCCCGAAGCCGTTGGCGGAGACGAAGGACCTCGGGTGGTCGTTGCGGGTCCAGACACGCCCTGTTTCCCTCTCCCCCGACTGCTCATCTCTCCGGCCCTGGACTTCTTCCCCCAGACCCCCCCCCCAGACCTCTCCCCCACGAGAGGGGTGCTCCCTTTCCCCGCTCCAGACTCCACCCGCCTCCGGACTTTTCCCTCCCCGCCCCACGCCTCCCAGAAGTTATGTTCCGTCTTCCCGGCCCTCCCAGTCCCCCTCGATCGTCCCCCGACTGGTCCCTCCCCCGACCTCCGACTCTTCACCTCCCTCAAACCCCAGACTCGGACTCCACATGAATCCTAGACTCCCTCCTCCACTGGACCCCCCCTACCAGAGCCCCGACCCTTTCCCTCCCCTAGACCTCTGACTGCCTCCTCCGCCGACCCCCGGACTCCATGAACCCCACCCTCCGAGTCGCCCCACCACACTTAGACACCTCGATCCGGACAGACGACCACTACTGCCCTCCACCCCCAAGAGACGCCCCTCCCGGTCCTCCTCCGAGGTCGCAACCTTACCCGCGTCACACAGACGCCCTCCTCCCGCCCCCCGCCCCCGCCCGACGACTCCGGAGGATACGGTAATCCACCCCACACCTTTGAAGACACTCCAAGCCCGCCCTATTTCCCCACACGTCCTCCTCCTCTTGTCTCCATAAAGGACCCTACCACCGCCCCTACACCCCACAGACTTCACCCGCTGTCTCCCGTCCCGAAGAACCTCCCAACCCCAGTCCAGCCCCACACCCATAAAGCTAATCCCCGTCCCCCACGTGGTCGTGAAACCTCGAAAGTTCCGGGGCAAGTGGAGAGGGATGGGCGGGGGGTCTTACATGGGGGGCTAGACCGGTAGACAACGAAGCAGGACCTCGTCAGGGACAGACAGGCTCGGGATGTCCTCTACGACCGGTTGTGACACCTCCGGCCGCACCTCCACTCCGAGGAGGCCCGCCCTACCCACCCCCCCTACCCACCCTCCTGGACCCCCAGTAAATGGTAGGAGAGAAGAAGGAGAGAGACGGGACGGGGGGCGTCCGGGAGTTAAACCTATTCACCCATCCAGACCGGAACCCACAGTAGACAAGAACGGTGGAGAGGACTGGGGTCCGGACGGAGAACCCGGGTGTAGGACGTGTATCCCCAACCCCCAGAGGGGGTGGGGCCAACAGTTCCAGACACCTCGGGTCTTTTCCGGTCCGTCCGTCCTTCCTTCTCCCACCCCCGAGAACTCGGGGGACAAGGGGGTGGGCGAGGAAGGAGGAGAAAAGGAAAGGAGGTTGGGGCGAGGGTCGAGAAGAGGCGTACCCTGGAGAGGGGAGTAGTGGAGGACGGCGGGGTTCACACCCAGGGGAGACCAGGTCCTCACCCAGACGGTACACTAGTGCACCGGGGTAGTGTACCGGGGGAGTCTCGTACCCGTACACTACCTGTACACTACCCCCGTACTACAGAAACTCGTGGACCCACATGGGTGGGGAGGTTCTCCCCGACTCAGAGGAACACGGGTCCCCATTCCCCCACCGTGTCCCGTCCAGAGACACCTGCTACGAGGTCACATTGTTGACCGTCCTACTATGGCCACGTGTCTGCACAATACTGCCCACTGTCGTCCCCCCGGTCCCAGGCACCTTGTACTCTATGCCCCCGAAAGGACTCACTGGGATCCATAGACTTAGAGACCTTCTCCCCAAGTCGAGGGACCCACTGAAACCCGGGACCGATTGTTCAACTTCCTCCGCTCCCCCTGTCTCACCCAAAACCCCTTATATTTTGTGGAGTAGGTGTCCGAAGAGTCTCTGGTCTGGGACGAAGGGGTACCTTCGTCCCTTCGACTCCGTCTTTTAGACAAAGACCAGACTCGACTCAAGAGAAACTTAGGTTCGGACTCGTACCACAAAAGACCCCTCGTATAAGGGGGGACCATCCGGTCTACAAAGCTCCCCGGACAAGAGTGAGACTCGGGAGACACGGGGGTGTCAGCAGGGTCCCACCCCCTGTGTCCTGTGAGGACATACCGGTACGGTAGGACGAGGCCGTGCGTGTGTCGCCGTACCACTCACGTAGGTCCTCTCCCGCCCCGTCCCCCGCTCCCCCGTTACGGGTGGTCCTCCGACTGAGGGGCGAGGTTGGGATCATGGACTCGACGGAGTGGTGGAGGGCGAGGTACTGACTGTTCGACCGGAAGCTGCACCCCGAAGTCCTCCTACGTTATCCATGTCCCCGACCTTCTTCTCCCACACTACCCCTGTGCCGTCCGTCACTCAACCCCACGTCTTCCAGACGTGGGGTCTGGAAACCTTGACTCTCAGAACCCCACACCTACCTGTATAAGACCTGCCTCTCTGAACCCATCTGCACCCCCTTGAGATCCGTCTCTCAGACTCCCACCCTTACCCTTTGATACTCCGTCTTCTTTATCCTCTCAAACCCCTCCTCCCAAACCTTCCGAAGCACCGACCCTTACGGAACTCCTCCTCGTAACAATGGACCTTTTAAGGTACCTGTCTCCTCGGACCACCCGATGTCAGGTCCCCCAGCGTTTCTCAGTCTGTACTGACTGACCCGCGTGTGTGTGTGCGTAGGTCTCTCGGGAAGGGTGGGGGTGGGTATCCTCTCCGGACAACCACCTGCTGCGTGGGTCGGAGGTTCGTCTCCAGTCTTCCTCTCTTTCAGGCTCAACCGCTACTGGAGTAAGAACAGTCACAGAGGAGGCTCGCGATGGACCACTCGTCAGGGAGGGGCTGGTGTCGTGGATGACGGGGGTCCCGACCCCCAAGTACCCTAGGTGGGGTAGAGGAGTAGTACCCAAACGAACCAGAGACCGGGGTCACAGGACTGAGGGTCAAAGACCAAAGTAGGTTAAAGACTAAAGGTAGGTCAAAGACCAAAGACTACGGGGTAAAGGACTGAACTAGAGGTAAAGGACTAGACACTGGAGATTAAAAGACAGACAGGTAAAGAACCGAAGGTGGAACCAAAGACTGACTGAGACCTTGATAACAAGTGTGGGATAGTAGAGACTGGGGGTGTAGGACCACCGGAGGTCGTGGACAGCTGTCGGTCACCCCTCGAGGTCCAACTGCGGAGGAAGTACGTCTGTGACACCTTGTACTTGGGGTAGACGAGACCGACACTTCTCCCACTCCTGGGGTGTGAAGATCTGGGATTCGTCTATGGGGGTTTTCGTCTAGAGGTTGTAGTGAGGAGTCTGGGGTTTAGATCTAGAGGGTTAATATTGGGAGTGAGAATCTAGAGGTTGACTGGGGTTCAGACTCTGAGATCTCGAGTTTAGAGGTTTGACTACCAGTCTAAGATTTAAGTCTGAGGTTTCGGATCTACGGTTTGAGTTCAGGATCTCCAGTCTGGGGATTTGAGATTAGGTTTCGAACTTTGTAATTTAAACCTCGAATAGAGAGTCTTAGTTTCGGAGATTTCCGTTCGTGTTCAAATAGGGAGTTGGGGGTTTTGGTCGGGGGGTTTAAGTTTGAGTCTAGAGGTTAGATTCTGGGGATTAAGTCTGGAGTTTGAGTCGGTTTGTTGGAGTGTGGAGGTTGAAATTGAAGTTTAGAGGTTATGCTAAAGGATCAAGTCTGACGGTACGATTTTGGGATTTATTTGACACCGGGGTTTTGAAACTGGGGTTTAGAGTGTGGAGTTTGGAGTCCCGGGATTCGATCTGGGTTCGACTCTGAGTTCAGTGTCTATTGTTTTAAGTCCGGAATTAGAGTCTGGGACTATGAGTTTAGGTGATTGAACATTGATGTTTCGAGGATAGAGGGGTCTGAGTGTGGGTTTTCAATTTTGAAAGTTTGGAGTCTGGAGTTTGGCGTCTGTGATCGGAGTCTGGAGGTTTCATTGTGAGTTTTAATCTAGGGTTGAAGTCTAGGTTGGTGACATGAAGATTTGGGTCCGGGGTTTCGTTCGGGACCTTGAGTCTGGGGTCACAGTCCCTGATAATCTGGGTTTAGAGACGACTGTAAGAGACTGGGTTAGAGTTTTTAGGTTTGAGTCTGGAAATTTGGGGTCTGGACGTTTGGAGGGTTGGAGTCGGGGTGTGTGGGTCTGGGGGTTTAAATCTAGGGGGTGGAGTCTGGGGTTTAGAGTACGGGGGTCGAGTCCAGAGTTTGACTCGGGTTTAGAGTCTGATGGTGAAACATGGAAGTTTGAGTCTACAGGATAACGTCTGGGGGTTTGGGCCAGGGGTCGAAGGGTGTCCCGTCTTCCGTCCGGGGGTTAAAACCAAGGTCTGGTATACCCCGAGGTCGAGGGGAACGAAGAGCAGGTCCGATACACTGGCCACCGGTGCAGGAGGCGGAGAAGGTACCTGTGTACCTACTTACAGACTGGTAAAGGGGACGACTGTCACTCCTGGTCGCGTCCAGACCCGAACCCCTGTTCTCCCAGACCCCAGAACCCCGACCCCCCACCCACCGTCTCAAACCGACCCCCCTGACCTGGGACTTGGGAACTGGAGTGATAGAAGGTACATGGGTCTGAACAGATGATACTCCCCCCTAGACACACATGGGTGCGGGCGAGGGAGACCTCTGACCTTGGTGACTCTTAGTCCATCCCCAACCCAACCCCCTCCGTCCGACGTCCCCATACACTCCCCAAGGACCCCCCGGACCCTCCTCTTCTCGCAAAACTTCCTTCTCGACTCCTTCTCTGACCTCCCAAGACTCCCTTTTAGACCCCAGGGATTCCCTCGTCACTTCCAGGAATCCCCAGAATCTCCACCACTCCCAAGGACTCCCCCTCTAACCCCCACGACTGACTTTGACACCCCTCACCTCCCCTCTTTTACTGTCTAGACCCTTTGGACCCACGTGGTCTTAATAGACCCCTTCGAGGCTCCTTCGCTACTCCCGAACTCTCTTCAAACCCCAAGGACTCCCTCTGGACCCCCAGGATTCTTTATAGACTCCCGAGCCTCCTTCCGAACCCCCGGGGACCTTGTCCCGTCTCCCGAACTCTTCCAAAGTTGTTTCTGACACCACAGGTGACCCTCTGGACCCCCCCGGGAGACTGGGGGTGGAACAGGAATAGGAAACGTCGACCTCACCCTCGGTGGACGCCACCCCGGTCGGTGAGGCGTAGGCCGTACAGTGGTGACCCGCCATGGACCGCGAGCACCTCCTGGTCCCGGAGCACCACCAACTGCGGTCGTTCCGGGTGTGGTTCCGGTGGAGGAAGACGAAGGCGTAGAGGTTCCAGCCACGTTAGTCTTACGGGCGCGAGTGGACCTCGAGATTTAAGGTGAGGTCGGGGTGGAGTGTGAAACGTTAGAGAACAGCCCCCACCCTAAGGGGTAATTTGAGTGTCCGTCTCCTCCGACTGGAGACTGGGGACGGGGACATCCTCTTTGACCTATGCCGAGGGTTCGCCCTGCACCTCCCGTACCCGGGGGGCCTTTAGTTCATACCCCTCAGTGACACGAAGCACGTCGTGCACCGGAGTCCGGACACCGAGTGGATACGACGGGGCCTGGGGTTCCGGGACGCTGAGCCACACGAGTTCTTTTTCCACCCACGGACCTCACCCCTCCCCACCCGACGTCCGACCCCGTCCTTCCCCTGACCCCCACCAGTACGAACTTGGAAGTCCCAAACTCGTACCCTAACTCTCTTTCTTTCTGACTCTCTCTTTGACTCTAACTCTCTGTGTCCTTTTTTCTTTAAAATATATAAACCACCCTCCCTCCAAACTCTCCCTCTCCTTTATACATACGAATACCGACTAAAAGTAACAACATGCCGTCTTTGGTTACGTCGTGACATTTCGTTAATAGGAGGTTAATTTTTATTTAATTTTCTTCTTACTTTTATTTTACTTTGTAAAACCTCCTAAAACAGTTTAATATGGTCTTCGATTTTTCTATACAAAAAACCGTATTCATTAAGACTACAATCTGTAAATAATATTTCCTTAGTTAACCTATTAACATGTTTCTAAACCCATATAAATAGTTACATTTACAGGTCAATTTTTTCTTATATATATATATACTTCTCTCTCTCTTTATATCTGTCTGCGCTTCTGTCTTTTTATCTCTTTCTATCTCTCTGTCTTTATTCTTTTCTGTCTCTACCTTTCTTTTTGTACCTGTCATTGTTTCACTCTTATTATAAGTTGGTTCATAACTCATGGGGTCAACAAGACCTACATACATACCTTTTTATCCGTTCGATCTAACTGGACGAGGGACGGAAGGGGTACGAGTCTGTGACTGATTTGACAGATTACTTCATGTATCAAAATGTTGGTTTGTTATCCTTTCGATAATTATGAAAACTATCTCCCTTGGCGTACACGTTTCCGGGACTCCAACCCTACTTCAACCAGACAACGTCAGTGTCTTTCCTCTAGATCAAACCGACCTCCTCTCACTCGCTCCCTACCTAATATCTCTACTCCCGTCTTTCCCCTACCCTTGTCTAACACATCCCGGAACACCCGACACTACTACCTCCACCCCCCCCTTAGAACTGAAAATGCGACATACTCTACCTCGGTGTTCTCTCGAGACTCGTCCGGACCTCCACCGGACTGATTCCAAGTGTCCCAAGGACTCGACGAACACCCTTGTCTGATACCCTCACTCGTCTCGACCTCCTCCCTCTACCCCGCCCTTCCCCGTCTACCCCCCACTGTCACCTATTGTGTCCGCAAAGACACCTTACTCCTTTCCGTCTTCTCAGACCAACATAAAACTCCCGTCTCGGTTGACCTAAAAGACGGTCTGACCTATAGTCCCAGTTTCCCTATCCCTAATTCCTACTCCGGTAATAAAAACGGGAAAAACAGGACTCGTCGACCTTCTCCCTTCACGGTAATTCACTCAGTCCCTGTCGGTTCACAGTCGAGTCCTCCTGTCCGGGGTCACGGTTTTTGTCTCTGTACGTTATCCGAACGATTCACTTATTCACCCTTCTGCTCTCACCGTGGACAAACATTTTTTGTCACTCCGAACTTCAACCTATGTTCTCGTCTCCTAAATCTCTGTCCGGACCTGGTCTCTTCCCTTACACCCTCACCAGCCGTTCACCTACTATAAATTTCAACGACCTGACCCACCCCAGGACCCCTCCAGTCGAGTCCCCTTTCGGTCGACGACACTACCTGAGTAGAGGGTCTTTCCACACGTCCGTAAGACAGACCCTGTACAATCCAAACCCCACGTGATCCAGAAAGACTACCCCCCTCCACAATTATTTATCCTCTATGTTTACCTCTCCCAGACCGGACCTGTTCTATCTCTGTCTCTCCCTCTCTCACTTTTAGTTTCTCCCTGGTTTTCTCTCTTTCTTTCTGTCTACGAACCTGAATGGACCACCAGGTCACCAATCCTTAGGTGGACGTCTATCTACGTCCCCTGTACCCAACCTAGGAACCAGACCCTTCTAGGGTACACGGAACCCCGTTGTTTTAGGTCCGTGGTGTTGATGGCTTCGGACGTGAGGAACTGAAACGCGAGGTGCTGTTCTCTTCGGTGGCCTCACTCTTCGGGTGTGTGGCGTTACTTCTGGAGCGTGTCGGTTTTTATTATTTATATATTTATTTTAACTTTTCTCTTTCTCCGTCTCTCTCTCTACCTCTATCTCTGTCTCTCCCTCCCTCCCTCTTTCTCTGTCACACCCTATCTGTACTCTCTCTCTCTGTTTCCACCTCTCTGTTTTTGTTTCTCCTGTCTCTGTCTCCCACCTTTTCTCCTCTTTCGATCTCCTCTTTTTTCTCTCCCTAACTCCTACTTTCTGTGTCTCCGTCTACCTCTCCCCACCACCCCCTGACCGTCTCGAGACCACTTTCTTCGCCCGTCAGTCCCCCGATCTCTGACCCACCTCCAGACCCCTCGTACCGGGACTCACTGACCCAGGGGAAGGACTGAAGAGACAAGGTGGTGACGGTCCGGTAAGACGTGGTCCTTCCGGTGTACCTGCTACGTGACAGTGACTGGGCGACAGTCGTGCTCCTCAGAGTCCGACGGGCGTACTAGATGTCGTGACGGCCGGAAATGTTGGTGAAGTAGTTCACTCGGCGGTCGGACGGGACGGGACCCCCCGGTACGGTGCGGGACTGGGGGTACGAAGACCTCAAGAACGCGGACTGGTAATGTAGAGATAGAGACTGTAAGTGTACAGATTGTATCTATTTGAGGACTGGAGATATGTGAACCCCGAAGGAACCATCGAGTCGACCATTTCTTAGACGGACGTTACTTCCTCTGAGACCAAGTAAAGGACTCAACCCTTCTAGGGGACCTTTTCCCTATCCGATGGATGAGGTCATAAGAACCCGAAGGGACCACCGAGTCTACCATTTCTTAGGTGGACGCTACGCCCTCTGGACCCAAACTAGGGACCCAGCCCTTCTAGGGGACCTCTTCCTTCACCGTTGGGTAAAGTCATAAGAACGGACCTCTTGAGGTACCTGTCTCCTTGGACCACCTGTCAGGTACCCCACCGTCTCAGTCTGAGCTGACTCGCTGCCTGGTGTCGATATGTGAACTGGGGATTAGACAGGAGATGGTCAGTACTGAAACTGTAAGGTAGGGACTAGTAATGGACCAAAGTGTGGGGACTGTGGGTCTGGGAGCTGGGATCTGTAGGGAATCGGCACTGGATACGAACGTACTACACAGGATGTGTCTGCGAAACGGAAACCGCTGACACACTCGAGTCCGGCTACGGAGAGATAGGGACGCGGAGGCAGAGGGTGAGACAATTTGTCCACATAGACACCCTCAGGACACCCCTGAGCCCCACCCTCCCCCGCCCTGAGCGTCACAAGGCCCAGGGAACGACTGGTCACGCGCCAGGGGCGTCCCCAGACCTGTCGAAGTCGCCTTTCGGCTCCCCGAGCCCCAGGGGCCGCCCGTGTCGCGACGGAGAGCTCCCGCAGTAGAACTCGGACGTCCTGGAGTAGCCGATGAAACTCGGCGGGAGGCTCCTCGATGTCGTGCTTCTCTTCGTCTCGTTCGACGCGTCGGACGCGTTGGCGGTCTCGGAGAAGGTCCTCCTCCACTCCGGTGTCGGGCCCCCCGCACCAGACACCCGCGCCCCCGCCCCGGACACTCCCCCGCCTCGGACGGCCTGGACCTCTTCGCCACCAGACTCTCTTCGCTCCGTCCTCCTTCCTGGACAGGACGCACTTGTCCCGCCCCGTCGCCCAGTAGTCGCTGTGCGCTCCCCCGCCTCAGAACTCACAGGCCTGACTCGCCACCCGCACCAAAACCACTCCCCGCCCCGCACACCGTCTCGTCCCCGCCCTGGACACTTTCGTGAACCCTGGCCTCGGACCTCCGGGGCCCGTCCTGAACAAAGGAAAGCACCCTCCTGCGACGCGCCACTCCCATTCGAGACTCGGTTCTGTTCGGGCACCTCCGTTCCGGACTCTTCAGTCTCCGACTCGACGACCGGAGTCCCCCGCCACAGACGTCCCCGCCTCGGACGCCTCACTCTCCTGTCTTGGACTCATCCCGTACCACCCCACGTCCCGGTCTCTCCAAAAGCCCATAGTCCACCCACCACATTCCTCACTGAAGTCGAACTCAGTCTCCGACCCTAAAACACAAAATGCTCCGAACCACCAGAGGTGAGCCGCTCTCCAGACTCACCCTCCCCGGCTCTATCCACCCTCCGACCCCGACCTGTTTCCGGGTCCCAGACTATAAAGGTGTGTCACTAACCCCTCGTAAAAGTAAATCCCAGAATGTCGAACCCGGGGGAAGGAGAAGTCCCCGAGGGTAAGACTACTCCCGCCGTCTGAATCTTTACTATTATGATTGTTATTGTTTTAAATACTGAACCCTAATCATATACGTTTCGCAAACCTTGTCATGGTCGTGTACCTTCTACGATATAACTGGTACCAATAATAATGGCTTAAATCGATGACATACAATACCCAAAACATATGGACTATAGGAGGGGTATTGGGGTACCCCCTAACATTAAGGGTATAACGTTACCCTTAATGTTACCCTGTGACTCAGCGTCTCTCTAATTTATTGTTGGTAAATAACTTGTCTATATGGTCTCCCTAATATCAACAGTTGTTTTGTCTTTTTAGGTACAAGGACACCTCGACTGTACCGCATCTCCTATTCACTAGTTATTTTATCTTCCTAATATCCCATATAATCTACTACTATTATTTGCGATTCCTCTTTTTGTTTCGTCCCGTTGTCATCTCTCACGACCCCAACAACGTTAAATTCCATCTTACCAGTCCCTGAAGGGACCGTCAGGTCACCATGAGGGTCGCGTCCCCTACGTCCAAGCTAGGGACCAGTCCCTTGATCTAGTGTAAACGGTGTTGAATTCTAGGGTAAGGACGTTGATTCTGGACCGGTTTCTGTATTTATAATTTTTATTTACTTTGTCTTACCAGTCCCTCCTACTGGACTTACTTCTATCCGTCGATGTGGATGTGAACTCCCTTCCCTCTCTCTTGTTCATGTCCCCGGTACTTCACCCTCACACGAACTCTGAAAGGTCTTATTACTCCTCCGACTTAACTGGCTTCGACCACTCGATCTCCTTCTCACCCTCCCCTACTCGGGTCTCTCCACTGTCCCGGTCCGGTACCACTCCTGAAAACGAAACCCTCAGTGTCTTCTCAATCCAGAAACTTTCAGTGTTGACCGACCCCCGACTTGGTGAGACACACTGAGGTCGACCAACGCAAGAGATGGTGGTCCGTGACGTAGAGAATGGTACTTGGGTCCTACATCCATGTTATCAACAGTATCGTCGGAATAACAGATAATGACGACCTTACTTAGGTGTTTACACCGAATAGGTGTGCTACCGACACCTACGGAGCGTCGTTACTTTTGCTTGTTTACTGTTGACGCACTCTGTTACGAGAAGTAGAAAAAATTTGTTTTATAAATAAAAAAATAAACCGACTCGACCCAGAAAAATCAACACTGTACGCCCTAGATATCAAAACCGTAGACTTGAGAATCAACGTCGTACACCCTAGATCAAGGGACTGGTCCCTACCTTGGGCCCAGGGGTCGTAGTCCTCGTGTCTTAGAATCGGGGATCTGATGGTCCCTTCAGGGTGTCACCAGAATTAGAATTTTAGAT
Source organism: Capra ibex (assembly GCA_006410555.1). Classification (NCBI taxonomy): domain Eukaryota; kingdom Metazoa; phylum Chordata; class Mammalia; order Artiodactyla; family Bovidae; genus Capra; species Capra ibex. The sequence continues at coordinate 42,612,043 of SJYO01050415.1, forward strand.
CATAACTCGTTTTCTTAGGTACATGTTTTCTTATGAATGACATATATAGTTCAAGTTTTTGTCCGTTTTACGGTGATCTGACGAATGGTTACATGTGCATCCATCATTTGTATCTCTTCGTTCCTTCCTTAAAGGTATGTTCAGTTCTACTGTCATTAGGGACCGACTCTCCCAACACATTAGTCCTCCCCGTAGTTCCACTGAAGACCCACCGACCGTTACGAGAGAAAACTCCAATGTGTTCACAAGAAATATAAACAAACAATTTGGTATTAGTGAATTAGAAATAATAAACGTCTATGACAGAAACGTTTATACGGATGAACGAGTTTAAGTAAACATTGGGAGTGGGGGAAGAGGGTGGTTTAGTTATGAACGTCACATAAACACCAGTAAACACCTGTACATGCATGCCTCTCCTTTTTCAAATTCAGTCGACTACGGTACAAAGGTCAACTCCAACTTATCAGACGGAAAAATAAAGTTGAGAGTGGACATTTGTTCGCAGGAAACGTATAACCATATAACTCTCGGTGTGAAGTATAAAAACACGAAAAACAATTAAAACAACTAATTTTACCGGGGAGTCGTGCCACCGTTTCCCGACAGATCATAAAAGTTCACGCTCTACTGACACTACATGGAATGACTCTTTTATGTACTTAATGTCACAGTAACCAACACTAAAATTACAATTACTAGTTGTCGTAGATAATTTAACCACAGAAATTTGTCTTTGTGTGTATTTTGTTCTCACACATAACTAACGACCTTTACAACACGAGTCTCTGAGTCTCTACGGGGGACACAAAGGAGAAGCTCGGCACTAAGAGTCCTAAGTGATTAAGTCACGAGTGCGGGTGATATGTCTTGAATCGATGACACTTTTAGTTCATAACTAACACGTAAAAATACACGAAAAGACATATAGACAATATTAAGTTTTATTTTCTTCTGTTTTCCAATTTTACAAATTTTCCTCTCTCTCTTCCGTTTGTAGAGAGACTACCAATCATACCTCTCACTCGACCCGGTTTACCCTGGTCCTCATCCCACGAACCTTCACCTTTCCTTCTTTTTTTTTACGACGACCTTCCTCTTCGTGTCTAAGTCACGACTACAATTATGCCTACACAATACAACCCCTGTCTCCGTCTCGTCCTGTCTCAGTCCAGACCCCTCGGCTCTCCTCTTCTCCCTCTATCCTCACTTCCACCTGTACCTCGGCCACCGAGGCTAAATTGTAATAAATACGTAAATTAACCCGAAGGGACTATCGCGGCGACCATTACTTAGGGGGACGTTACGTCCTCTGAGGTCAAGCTAAGGACCCAACCCTTCTAGAGGACCTCCTCCCGTACCGCTGGGTGAGGTCATAAGAACGGACCTCTTAGGGGTATCTGTCTCCTCGAATCGCCCGATGTCAAGTACCCCCAGTGTTTCTCAGCCTGTGTTAACTCGGTGATTCGTGTCGTGTGTGCATAAATAAATAAATAAACCGACATGGAATGCTGTAGAATCAAGGGACTGGTCCCTAACTTGGGTACGGGAACGTCACCTTCAAACCTCAGAATTGGTGACTTGGTGGTCTCTTCACGGACACTGAGATCAAATCTAGACTCTTGTGTCTCAGTGATCGATGACTTCCTTACACTTAATCGTTAAGTTCTTTCCATTCCTTCCCTCCCGGACCCCAAGGACACTACTGGGGGATAAAAGAGATAAGGTCCCCTACGAGAGGAACCAGGACTTAACGTAACTGGCGGATTTACAGATGTGGTGACGACGGGTGAAGCGACTTAAACGTCCCCTCCTCCGTCGACTCAGGACCTTTCTCTAACACTTGGACGAGATACTTTAGGACCCATTCCCCGGGGTCAGACCTGAGGGGCACCTCGTGGGGTCCAAGGGTCCGGAAACCCTAGACTGGGGAGAAAGGTGGAAGTCGGAGAGACTAGGCACCGTTAGCACGGTTGACACGGGAGAAGAGATTGTTGAACCTAACCGACCAGTCGTTCGACCTGGCCGATCTCCGGAGGAGTCCATCCTCTCGGGTGTCCCGCCCTTACCCCTGACCCCCTCCCCTCCCGACGTAGGCACAGCGGAGAGTACGACCGGGGACGCGTCCCTAGGACCTCCACGACATGACACAGGACTAACTCTCAGGCCTTCAGGACTTGTAGTAGGTTCTCTTGGTGTAGTTCAGGTAGTAGAGGGAGGACCTGTTCGTACCCTCCTTGGTGTTCCAACCGGGGAGTAGGGGACTTAAGACTTGGGACTGGAAAGGGATACCGGGAGTTTAACGGGGGGAAGGGGTCAAATAGAGAATGGACCTGAGAGGACGATATTCGAAGGTAGAGTTATGGCTCAGAAGTTGAACACCAAGAATTTACTTGAGACGCGGTGTAGTCTACGAAGTAATCTAGAAACTTCGTCAAATAAGTCAAAGACTAAAACATCAGAAGTCACCCTCGACGTGTCTATGGGAGGTACAACGGTGTTCACGATGACCAAGGGTATCTTAATAAAGATTGGTGGAGTCTATGAGCTGACGTTACGTCCTCTATTCCCAAACTAGGGACCCAACCCTTCTAAGGGGACCTCCTCCTTTACCGTTGGGCGAAGTCATAACGACGGACCCTTTAAGGTACCTATCTCCTCGGTCGGTACCCCAGGGTTCTCAGCTTTTGCTGAATCACGGATTTGGTGATTTGATGGTGGTGGGGAGTGTACAAATGCAATAGGTGGACCCGGGACTTCTGTGAGGTGATTAGATTTTCGGAGTAGACCTACGGATACGAGAAAGGGAGTGACTGGGAAAGTGAGAAGGGGACTGGAGAGTGGACAATGACGTCAGAGGGGAAGGAATGTAACGACTACAGAATAGGGTTGAGTTTACCAGGGAGCGAAGAGTGGACTGGAAAGGGAAACTGGGGCTAGAGAGAGTCACTAAGGACTGGAGGGTGCATGTAGTGGAGAAGAGTCACGTTTAGAGATAGAGGGTAGGACCGCGCAGTAGGAAGACCATAGGGTAGGACCCAGAGGGTATCTGGGTGGAGGGAGCGAAGAGTCCACGGGAGTGTGGGACTGGAGACTGGAACTGGAGGTCCACGACCTACACGATACAAGGGACACACACACGTTACCGCACCGGCACGCGAGGTTGGTTCTGGAGTAGTGACTCTTGAACGAGGGACCGGCGCTCGAAGACGACGTCTGTTTGGAGTAGTTGATACAGTGGTCCAGACCGGGGTTGAGGACTGAGGTCCCGAGTCTCGGAGAGTTCGGGGAGGGACTGAGGGCCCACCCACCCGGAAGGAGGTGGGGGCTGGGACCCTGAACTGTGGCCAGGGGTGGCGACAGGGGTCCAGTAGGACCGAAGAGGGTGGAGAACAGGAGAGAGGGACGAGGCAAAGACGGAGACAGAGAAGGAGAGAAAGACAGAAGGAGACAGACAGAGAGAGATAAGGAGGAGGTGGAGAAACACGACCCGAGAGAAGGTGGAGAGAGAAGAGACAGGAAACTACGAGAGGGAGAGAGACGAAAGAGAGACACACACACAGAGACAACGAGAGACAGACGTACAGAGACGAAAAGATAAAAAGAACCCATACCTAGAGAACCAGAAAGAGGGAAGGGAAGGGTGGGGGGTGGTCGGGCCCAGAGGAGAGGTAGAGAGGAGTGGGAGGAGAGGACAAGACAGAGAGGACATCGTAGGCGGGGTTGTAGAAACACCCGGCTCGTCTCCCGTGGTGCGTCATGGAGTTTACCATGAAACTCCACTACCACCTGCTCCACCAAGGTAAGGACTGCCGAGTCCGGTGGGTGGACTCCCACCCGACCCGGGAGTGACTCCCGATGTCGGGGATGGGGCCCCCGCCGCTCCCGACCCCGCCGTTGCCCCAGCCGCTACTGGAGATAAGGATGCCGAAACTGCCCGACGTGGAGACCTGTCCATGGACCTGGGAAGATCCCCTGGGAGTTGGGACTGGTAACTGGGGTCCCAAAGATTCCCAGAGTGACGTGTGGAACCCCAAGAACCCTAGAACTGGGGGTTTGTCCGATTGAAACTGGGGAAATGAGGAGTAAAAGGTTCTGGAATTGGGATCTCGAAGGTCTTAGAACCGGGAGTGGACAAAGAAGTATTCGGGGTCTTGAGACTAGGGTCTCCTTCAGACTAGAGACTGGACTCTCTAGGATCTTTTGACGGGACTAATAATACTGGAGACTAGAAACTGAAGACTGGGGTTACTAAGGTCTTAGGATCGAGATCTTGTCGAAATTAGAGACTGAGGATGTGGAGAGTCCTTGGATTGGAGTCTCCTTTGAACTGGAGACGGGGATTAGAGATTCTCGTGAACTGGAACCTCTAGGATTTTGGGGTAACCTAGGAGATTATAGATGGGAACAGAGGACTCGGGTGACCAAGACGACCTGGAGACTGAAGACTGAAGAAGGGCCACTAGGGCCACGTCCTGTGCACGGTGCGGACCAGTGAAGGGGGCCCGTCGTGGAGGACCGGGGACTCCTGCACCAGTCGACGACGGACCTGGAGTCACACGGTAGGTAGAGAAAGGCGTAGTTACCGACAGGGCACGTCCCCCAGAAGCTCCGGAAGTTGGAACTACCCGAGAAGAAGGGACAACAGTCGAAAAGCCGACCACAGTTCATTCCTGAGTAGGGACGGGGGAACGGTCAGAGGTCTGGTCCCGGACAGGATTCTGTCGAAGACGTCCGTGCGGTACCGGACGATACCCCGGTCCTGGGTCGCCGGATGGGAGTCCTGGATGCCCGGTCTGGGGACACACTCCCAGTGTCACTATGAGAGGTACAAGAGGGTCACTGGAGGCGAAGAGGGGTTAGAGGTACAGGGGTTTAAAGTGGTACTGGAAGATGACTAATTATTCAAAGAGGGTCACTGGAGGGTTTACTTCGAGACTGGGAGGGTTAATAAGATACGGAAAGGTTACTGGAGGTTTACTAAAGTTTTAGGCTTGCTACTAGAAGATCACTGGTGTTTCGGAGGGTCACTGGAACCTGAGAGGGTCACTGAGGTACAAGAATTGTTGAGGAGTTGCTGGGGACGAAACGAGTCACTATAAGATTCTCGAAGTATTAGAGGGTCGATGGGGAGTTACTGGTGTCAATAAAGTTTCTGAAGAGTCATCGGGTCACAAAAGGGTTACTGGGGTTCGAGACACACACTGAAGAGTGTTAAAGTCACCATTAACACCAAAGAGTTCCATTGTGGAACTTTCAGAGTCACTGAAGACCTACTGGAAGAAGAACCAGAGGGGGCTTGGAAGACCATAGAGATTTACGAGATAACTGGGTCCTGGAGGAGGTTTCCTGGAAGGACACTGACACCTAATTAAGGAATCACTGGACCGGGGGTGAAATCAAAAAAACTGAAAGATTATTAAGGATAACGGAAGACTGTCAAAGAAACTGGAATCGGAAAGGACTAAAGATTTTAGTGGAGGTACTGGGTTACTGACAGGTGACTGGAGTTCAGTTGGGTCGTGGAGGGTGGTTAAGGTCCTAACGAGGGAAGGGGAGGGACTCATGTCTGAGACGAGCCATTTGACGGGAGTGATCACTGGGGTGAGAGGGTAGATCTCACGCCAAGGAGGAACCACCGGCGGTACCTCTTAAGTTCAAGGAGGGAGGAGGACCGATGCGGGGAACGGTGCTCCGACACGAGGGTGCTCTCGCTGAGGTAGACCTTGGGTAGTTCCTCATAGCCGCCCTTCCCGGTGCCCCCGGGGTGGACCACCCGGGGTCGGCGACGGAGAGTGTGTGACTGAAACACGGGACGGGACACCTGTGACAGGTCCATGACGGACGAGACATTCCCAAAGGACCTCACCGTCTGAGGGAATCCTCAGTCACCCCACCCGTGGACTCGACCTTCGACCCCTGGAACAACAAACTGTCTACCCCTTTGACTCCGTCCTCCTTCCGTTTCCTTAGAGAGGTCCGTCTTAGAGTCAAAGTCCCCCAGGAATACTATCGGGGGATTTCTTTCCTGATAATAACCCTGAAGGGACCACCGATTCCGAGACGCGAGGGTTGTGTCCCCCAGACCCAAACTAGGGACCAGTCTCTTGATCTAGGGTGTACGGCGTTGATTTCTAGGACGTACGGCACTACTTCTATCTTCTAGGACGTACGACGTTGATTCTGGACCACGTCGGTTTATTTAGTCATTTTTATTCATACATTATTTTCTTTCCTGATAACAACGGGGTTATGTGTCAACTCCTTTCACTCCGGGTCTCTCCAGCTCGTCCAGTACGTTCAGTGTGTCGACTAAACTTGGGTCCGCCAGACCAGGGTTTCGGACACTAGTATAGGTCGTGCTAAACACCTCGTAGAAAAGATAAGGTCCGGAGGGGGTAAGGAGAATAGGGTTGGACTCGAGGGGTGGGAAGGGAGGTTCACACAAGGAGATTCTCCCCTATATTCAGTACAAATTCTCGGACTAGTGCTCCCAGACTGAAGGTCGTACAGTGATACCCGTACGCTGAAGTGAAGAGAGACGGAACCAAGGGAGTGGACACTCCTTTTCCCCTCTTACTCTCTTGCGTGGACTCGCACCAACACTTCAAATCTACTTAATTACATACACTTCACGAATCATACCAGGATTCTTTTACATTCAGGAGTCAACTCAATAACAGTAATACCCATTTCACTCACTCACTTTCAGTGAGTCAGCACAGGTCGAGAAACACTGGGGTACGTGACATGTCGGGTACCCCAAGAGGTCCGGTCATACCTCACCCATCGGAAAGGGAAAAGGTCCCCTAGAAGGGTTGGGTCCCTAACTTGGGTCCAGAGGGTGTAACGTCTGTTTAAGAAATGGTCGACTCGGTGTTCCCTTCGGGTTCTTATGACCTCACCCATCGAATAGGGAAGAGGTCGTCTAGAAGAGCTGGGTCCTTAACTTGGCCCCAGAGGACGTAACGTCCACTAAGAAATGGTCGCTCGATAGTCCCTTCGGGACAGTAATACCCGTCATCATTGTAATACCGTCTAGTTGGACGGTATGGGGACATCGGCCCGGACCTACAGAGGGAAGGGGAGGGGGTGGCCAGTCGGAGTTCTCGACAGGTGAACCAGGGGACCTGTAAGGGAGGGGTGAGGAGGGGAGTGTTGGGTTGGACCAGGTTGATACATGGTCCATAAATATGTTTGATGTCAACTAGGAACCTGTCACGTCCCCCAAATCCCCGGGTTGGGGTCGTGTCAACTTTCGGGGTCATGATGATAAAGACAGAATCTATGCTTTCTCGACCATTTGCTGTGTAATTTCTCGTCCTTCGACTTTGTCAACCCTATCCTACTGGGTTTGGGGAGAAGAAAACTAAGGTGTATAACAATAGAGTTAGTTTGTGGTCGAAAACGGATGGAACTCAATTAATCTCTAGACATTTTACTTTTGTACCCCGAAGGGTCTGCTACGTCACTATTTCTTAGGAGGGCGGTTACGTCCTCTGAGTTCCGTGCCCAAGCTAGGGACCCAACCCTTCTAGACGACCTCATCCTTTACCGTTGGGTGAGGTCATAAGAACGGACCTTTTACGGTACCTGTCTCCTCGGACCGTCCGATGTCAAGCACCCCAACGTTTCTAAGTCTGTACTAACTCGTGTGTGTGCGTGTGTGTATGTGTGTGTGTGTGTTACTTTTATGTCCATGATATAAATGACTTTTTTTAGGTACGTCAAGTTCGGACGTAACAATCTCCCCGATGACATATATTGTAAATCATTGAATACATCTACTAAAGGGACTTGGGTATATTTCATTCATAACACAACCGGTTCTTCAGACAAGCTCAAAAAAGCATACTAGGATACCTTTTTAGTCTTGCTTGAAAGACCAGTTGGGTTACAATACTCAATTGTAACAAGGTCAAAAGTAACATGTCTCTTCCTTTCTCTGGGTAGACAAGTAAGTCGTTTGTAGAGGTCTCGTAGAGGAGACCCGACCGTCCCGACCCCTTTACGACCTCTGTCTGTGTTGGAGTCGAGACGGGAGTGCCTCGAGGGTCAGGTGTCCCCCTCTGTCTGAGTAGGGGTCTATTAACGAACTAAGACTCCTACAGTTCAGGACTCGTAGGTAGGACCTCCGTCCTACTCCACTACCCCTCGTCCCGAACCTACCGTCCTTTCCAGTTTTCTCGAGGGACCACTTGACAGGTCTCGACCACGCACAAGAACCCTTCTGACAAATACCGTGCCCCACCTCCCTTGAGTCCCTGGAGTGCCTACAGGGGACGGGGGTCTAACAGGAAGGAGGGGTAGACCTCGCATAAGCCCTCTTCGACCGGCTCTTGTAGGTACTTGAGACCCGTGACTGAGCGTAGCTCGTCCCGACCTGGATACCGGGCCACTCACCTGTCCCCTCTCTCCGATTTGACCGATACCTCTTCACTCTTGGCGAACGATAACCCCCCCCCCNCGGCCCCGACCTCCCGAGGAACCCAAAGTTCACCGTCTTGCTCCCCATTCTCCAGTCTCCAGTGTCAGACCCTCACGACCCCTCCCTTCTCCTCGGTTCCTCACTGAGACCCCAAAGAGGTCCAAGCCCTACTGTTATTCTCTGACGTGGGGACGGAGCACCTAAAAGTGTCGGATGGCCTCGGACTCTCCTTGATGTTGGACGTCTACAGCCCCCTCTGCGAGTTCACTCCTCCCCTGACCCCTTGTCCCGGGACCCGGACCGGCGACCCGTCTTCCCGTGTCCCTTTGTCCCTCTCACTCTGTCTCTGACTCTCTCTCTCTCTCTCTCTCTATTTTCTCGGTGTGTCCCTCACCCTCCACCCCTGACACTTTGACTGTCTCCCACTCATTCTCTCTCTCCGTATTTCTCTCTTCGAGTCCTGAAGGGACCATCAATTCTTAACGGACGGTTCCACCTCCTGTGCCCAAGTTAGGGACCAGGCCCTCCTAAGGTGTACGACGTCCCGTTTATGTGGACACACGGTGTTGATGACTCGGGTACGTGACGTCGTTGCTTTCCGGCTCACGGGATCTCGGACCCAAAACGTCGTTCTCTGCGGTGGCGACACTCCTCGGACGTGTGGCGTTGATCTCTTCCCGGACACGTCGTTGCTTCTGGGTCATGACGGGGTTTATTTACTATTCACTTATTTATTAAATTTCTGTTCGCAAAGAGAAGTGATCGACACATATGTGACCTTTTGTTTTAAAAAATTCAATGATAATAAATTTTACCAAGGGGAACGATTTATTTCTACGCGTCATTCACCTTCTTTCTCTTTCTCTGTTCCTTTCTTCGTCTCTCCTTTTCTTGTGTTAGTTTCTTTATGTCTCTGTCTCTGTGTCCCTCTCTGTCCTCCGTCTCTCCGTCTCTCTACCCTGTTTGTGGGTCTTTTGGTCTCGTCCTCTGTCCCTCCCTCGACCACTGGGTCTCAGTCGCGACTGTCCCCGGCCCCCTCCTCCCCTCGGCCCGACCCCCTCCCCTCCGATCCCTGTCCCACCGGTACACCCCACTGGGCGAGGGGACCGGGGTGGGGGACGGGGTCCTGAGATGACCGCGACCCGACGGTGCACCCGTACCGTCTGCTCTTCCGCCTCCTGTTGGACTTCTTCTGCTTTGAGGGGTTCTGCACTCACACCCACTGGACCTGGGGTGGACCCCTTATCTCATCCCCCGACCCCTAGGGTGCCACTCCCGACCTCACTAGCTCTCGACCTCACCACTCCGACTCCAGTCTCTGTTTCCCCGGTACCCAACCCCACCTCCAGCATCCTGGTCCCTAGTCCCGACATCCCAGTCACCACTCGTAGGATCCCTCGACTCTTGCGTCTCAATCCTCAAGGACTCTCACCCTCACTCAGTCTGAGTCCCAGTCTCAGAGGTACCTCAGTCCTTTTACTCTCTCGTCTTCAACACAGAGACTCAATCTCTACGCCCCAGTTACCTTTCTCCACTCTTTAACGATCTCAACAGTCATTCCCTAGGACTTTACTATCTACTCTCCAGTCTCCAGGACCCCTATCTACGGTTCTAACTTTTCAGTTCCTGAGGTCAAACTTTACTATCCCAGGACCTTAGTCTCCATTCTTCGGAGGTTCAGTCTCCACTCTCCAGTCTCGTGGGGTCCTGGTCTCTACTCCGAGGGTTCTAGTTCTACTTTCCCAGTCTCCGGTCTCCAGTCACTTCAGTTTCGGGAACGATCCCAGTGTCCTAGGACCCCAGACTCCAGTCCATTCAAATAAACTCTTGGAACTACAGTCTACCCTCAAGGGACCACCAGGTCACCGATTCAGAAGTACGGGGGTTACGTCCCCCGGACCGAAACTGGGGACTAGTCCCTTGATCTAGGGTGTACAGTGTTGACTCAAACGGGTGGTGTTGATTTCTAGGACGTACGATGGGGTACGTCGGTTTATTTATTTACTTACATAACTTTTTCTTACGACGACAGTCTCTAGTTTCCAGTTTTCAAAGTTTCTAGTACCCTAGGATTCCTGGTCCCAGTCTCCAGTCCCCAGGGCACCGTGTCTCGGGTCATAACCTCCGCTCCCAGAGCAGGGTGACCGAGGGGTGGCGGTGGGTGTCCATGTACTACTCGTTGCCCATGTTCGGCCGTGGCGACCTGGACTCGGTGCATTCCGACTGCGGGCGCGTCTGGTGTGACCACCTGGCCGACCGCCTCTTGCCCGTGTTGCACACCCGGGCTCTGGCTCACCGGGTCCCGACCTCGATGTCACGGCACGTCCTGTAGGGACGGGCGGCCTTGGGAGCGGAGCACGGGATGGCGGACGACCTACTCCGGTGGTTCGCGTCGTTGGCGCTGTCGGAGACGGTCCGGCACGCGTGGGACGACCCGATGCCGATGTTGTAACTCGGCGGGCTGGTCCTCGGGTCACTCACGACTGACGTCCGGGGACTGGGGCGGGGACCTGAGGTCAGAGACTGGGTTGAGTCGAGGAGTCACCCGATGTAGACATTGTGACTGTGGAAGGGTTGGTACTGTGAGACAGGGACTCGGACTTGGGCTAGAACTGGTAACTGGAGCTGAGTTCGAGACGGACCCGATACCGACGTCGTGACTCGTCGGTCGGGTCCTTACGTCACTTGAGACTGGGACTGGGGACTGAGGTCAAGGACTGGGGGTCGAGACTGGGGACTGGGGATTGGAGACCTGATACAGATGTTGTACCTCGGTGGGTTGGTTCGTGAGTCTCTCGGAGATTCGTGATGAGGATTGAACTGGAGACTGGATAGTGACTGGGGACTGGGGTCGGAGTTGGGGACGGGGGTTGAGGTTAAAGACAGGGGGAGGGACTGGGACTAAGACTGAGGGAGCGGGGCTAGGACGAAAGTCGGGAACAAAGAATTGTAGCTGGAATTAGAACTGGGAAGTGGCGTCTGGTGCTGGCACTGGCTGGGTTGAAAGAGGGAGGTACAGAGATAAGGATCAAGGAGAGACTTTGAGAACTGACGATCTCCCTGTCGCCTCTTCAGAGTCATCCAGGGAGGATGAAGAGACACTGACGAGACTCTCAGGGGTCAAGAAGAAGAGATTGTGGTTTTCGAAGGGAAAGGGGAGTCGGGGGGTTCTGGGAATGGAGAGGACTAGAGGGGGTGGTTGGGTCGGAGAGAATGAGACGGACCGGGGTGTACGTCCAGTCCACCTCTCGGTCAGAGCGACCCTGGCCCACGCGTAGAAGGCCCGTCTCTTTAGGATACACCACGTCTCACCGGCGACCATGAAGCTCAAGCTCCGCCAGTGGTGGCCGCTCTACGCTCACCCGACCCGCTCCGGGCTCGACGCGGGTCTGCACCTCGACCCTCGCCTACTGGACAGGATACAGAAGTTGCCCGTGGCGCACCCATCGAGGGACCGAGACGAGACGGTCCGAGACACTAGGAAGGTTGTGAGTACGTGAGATCGGGACGGAGAGATAGACACAGAGTGAGACAGGCGGGTAGGGACTTAGATGGAAGGGTAAGTAGGGAGGTAGGAGGGGGGCTGGAGACAGGCACGTATATAGGCAGGTGCAGGTAGAGAGATAGGTTGGTAGGTAGACAGTAAAGTAGGTAGGTAGAGGAGCAGACAGGTTTCTTAGTGAATCCGTAGGTGCAAAGGTAGATAAGTCCATCAACAGTCAAGTCGGTAAGTGGAAAAATTTGATTAAACACTAAGGTAAATAAGTAAGTAGATAGATTATTAAATTACAAAGTAAATAGGTAAGCAGATAGGTTATTAGATTACGTATGTCTGCAGTAGATAAATAGGTGGTGGGTGTGCCTGGATACACAGACAGACATGAAAGAAGGAAGGGAGGCAGTTGCGTCCATCTGAGAGTCGAAAGTAAAGTAAGAAGGGAGGTCGGTATGTGGACGAAGGGTAGGTAGATAGGTAGAGTAATAAGTACATAGACAAGACCCCGTATACCCATATCTACGCATGTATACCCCCTGTAACTATCAATCAAAAAGGAAAGGTAAGGAGATGAAAGACGAAGGGGGTTGGGAGGTTCTGGTGGACCCACCAGAAATGTCAGGGTCAGGACTTTTGTTGTCTCTTGGGGCCGTTTTCCCTACTCTATCTCTCTACCGACCCTTCCCTTTCGTACTTGCGGACTGGGAATGGAAGGTTCCTGTTACCTACGTTTACACCCCTTTCTTCCCCCTGCGACACCCCGACTGGGAAGGAGACAGGGGATGCGTGACCTGGACTACGGAACGCACACACAGAACTGTACAGAGGGGAGCGAGGGTATAGAGAGGTAAAGAGACATACAGAGAGTATGGTACAGAGGGGGAGTGGAGGAGTGTCCCAGTCGCGACCGTGGACCCGTCACTTGGCAAACCCGCAGGGACCGTCAGTCCTCTGCAGCACCCGACGTACTAGCTGGAGTGCCTCTTGTGGTAGTAGAAGTGGGAGTTGCCGCTCCAGGAGTACAGGCTAAGGCCGAGTCTTTGTCGGAAGGCGCTATAACTCTAACCCCTACCACTCCCGGCCGGTGCCCCGGGGAGAGACCAAAAGAAGGTAGAGTGGACTGGGATGTGGCGGGGGAGGTCGAGGGGCGAGCAGGTAGGGGAGAAAGGTACGCGTAGGAGGGGTACCGACGGGGACGGAACGGGTGGATAGGAGTGGGGACGGGTAGATAGGAGAGGGTGGTCCGAAGGACGGACACACGTCGAACCCTGGACCGGTCCACCCAGTGGACTTGGACCCGGTCCTGCACTCGAGGGACGCCAAGAAACGGTAGACACCGGAGGTCCTTCCAAAACTCGGTAAACGGTAGTTGTACGTCGCCGGCCAGTGATGGACCAAGTCGTTTCCGGAGGGAGTTAAACTCCGGCACGGAGGACTCGTGGGCGTGATACTCCACTCCTGACTGGGGTGAGTTGTGGGAGTCTAGACGAAGGTGTGGAGTAAGAGTGGTGCCAAGAGAAGGGGTTCGAAGAGAAGTAGAAGGCAATTATACAATCTGGTGTTTGGAACATCTTCACTCACAGTCCGACCACCTGAGGGTCCCGACGGAACGTCCCATAGTCAAGTCTACGACACAGTTCGGTTTGAGAACCGCTGGGGTACCTGACGTCGTACGGTCCGAAGGGACAGGTAGTGGTTGAAGACCTCGAACGAGTTTGAGTACATGTAACTCCACCACTACGGCAGGTTGGTAGAGTAAGAGACAGCCGGGGAAGAGGAGGAAGGAAGTTGGAAAGGGTCATAGTCCCAGAAAAGGTTACTCAGTCAAGAAGTGTCGTCCACCGGTTTCATAACCTCAAAGTCGAAGTCGTAGTCAGGAAGGTTATTTATAAGTCCCGACTAGAGGAAACCCTAACTGACCAACCTAGAGGAACGTCAGGTTCCCTGGGAGTTCTCAGAAGAGGTTGTGGTGTCAAGTTTTTGTAGTTAAGAAGCCACGAGTCGAAAGAAATATGAGGTCAAGAATGTAGGTATGCACTAATGACCGTTTTGGTATCGAAAGTGATCTGCCTGGAAACAACCGTTTCTTTACAGAGACGAAAAGTCATACGACAGATCCAACCAGTATCGAAAAGAAGGTTCCTCGTTCACAGAAAATTAAATCCATTAAAATTAACATCCCATATTGGAACCGTTTTTGTGTGGAAAGACTCGAGGTCCATCGAACGGATGTTTTACCCCCTTCTCTCCTTTCTCTTCGACTTAATCCACTGGAGTGACCTTTAAAAGTCGGGAATATTATTAAACTAGGATGGTTGCCAAAGACGAATTACGAATTCAGTGAAGTCAGCACAGGTTGAGAAACGCTGCGATACCTGACATCGGACGGTCCGAGGAGACAGGCACCCTAAGAGGTCCGTTCTTATGACCTCATCCAACGGTACGGGAGGAGGTCCCCTAGAAGGGTTAGGTCCTTAACTTGAGTACAGAGGACACCGAGGTGACGACTGGGTTGTTGTTCCGAATTTCTTTATATTTAGGGACCTGTGTAAAGCCGTGGAAGGAATGATTGACAATAGATCCCACCAAAAAACCCCCGCCAATGAACAAAACCCCCTCCCCGACACGAGCCAGAAACAGCTCCGTGTATCGAAGAGACCAACACCGTGAGTCCGAATCAATGGGGTAACGTACACCTTAGAATTAAGGGACTGGTCCCTTAATTCCCTGACTTAGGTACAGAGGACGTAACCTTCCACCCAAGGAATGGTGACCTGGTGGTCCCTTCAGGGTCCCCAATGAATAAAAAATCATTGAGAAGTAATTAGACTCATAGGATTAAAAATCTGGGATTACGGAAAGAAAGAGTTCCAATTTGAGGCGCAGTATAAGACTGGAATTTTTGAGGTATATCCGGTTTCACTACCAGGAAAAGAGTTGGACCCTTCTTGAACTTAAGGTGTACCGACTCGAAGTCGACCATGAAATATTAGTCTGTCCGGAACTCAACCGGAAAAGGGACAAAACACTGGACCCCGTATACTGAGAAGAAGACTATTAGTCAAAAGAGAAGGATCCGTATCGGGACTAGAGGGAGAGTATGTGAGAGAGAGAAAAGACTTAATGAATCTATTCAACCTCTGTAGAACGGAGAAATAGGGATTTATAAAGTTATACGTAAAGAAGTCTTGTTCCATATGAGAATGTCTCGTCGTCTATACTTTTATCCCTTTAAATTGTAGGTATGTATAATAATGGACTAAATATTAGGTATAAGTTTGACACAAGTAACACCATTATTACAGAGAAAAATAAAAAGACCAGGTTTTAGGTTCGGTCCCAAGGTCAATCAACAATACAGAGAAATTACATATATCTTACGAAACCTCAGAAAGTAACAGAAAATACTGTGACCACAAAAACTTCCCACGTCTGGTCAATAAAACGTCTTATATGGAGTTAAACCCATCCAGAGTACAGAGGAGCCCGAAGGGTCCACCCTTTTTTGGACGGACGGTTACGTTCCTCTGTATTCTCTGGACCCAAGCTAGGGACCTACCCCTTCTAGACCTCCTCCGGGACCGTTGGGTGAGGTCACAAGACCGGACCTCTTAGGGTACCTGTCTCCTCGGACCGCCCGATGTCAGGTCACGTACCCCAGCGTTTCTCAGTCTGTGCTAACTTCGATGAATCGTACGTACGTACGTACAGAGGAGTGCTAACCCAAGTCCAATGTGTACGAACCGTCCTTGTAGTATCGTTACTCCAACACAAGACGAACGACGTCCTAGAGTTCTCTCCGTGTGGTACCGTGATACAGAACGCCGACTAATATAATTGAGACTGAGATACAAATAGTAATGGTGGTAGTTCAATCACACAAAGGGAAACATTAATTATTTATTAAACACCCCTTCACAAAATCCGATACATTTTTGTCTTCCCACAAAAGAAAAGAGAAAACCGACTCGAAGTTTCGAAGGTCTGAGAATCAAGGGGTTGGTCCCTAGTTTGGGCCCGGGACCATCACTTTCGTGGTTCAGGATTGGTGACCGGGTGGTCCCTTACGGGGGTAGGGACTGATAATAAGATAAAAAAAGTAGAATTTATCTTCCCAAAATTTGTCCCCTGATAGGTCAGACCTAAACTCAAAACCTTTCTAAGGAAAACTGTCACTCAACATCCATCTCTCTTACCCCCGTGTTTCTGATCTCTCCACGGACCCCACCCTCTCCTACCACCTCATCTGTACGCACGATTCAGTGAGGTCAGCACAGGTTGAGAAACCCTGGGATTCCTGACATCGGGAGGTCCGAGGAGACAGATACCGCCAAGAGGTCCGTTCTTATGACCTCACCCAACGGTACAGGAGGAGGTCCTCTAGAAGGGCTAGGTCCTCAACTTGGGCTCAGAGAATCTAGAGGACGTAACCATCCGTCCAAGAAATGGTGATCGCCGGGGGACCCTTCGGGTTGTCCTTGGAGGGTTATGAACGGTGACGGTCTACCACAAGAGTTGGGGTTCTTGTCTTGCAATCTGTCGTCACTCTTACTTAGTTGATTGGGTCGGTGCCGGTGTGTCTGCTTAGAGTGTCGGTATTACAACTGACTCTCTTCGGTCTGTGTTTTCTTGTGCATGACATCGTGGGGTAAGTATCCGTGAAGTTCCTACTACCTGCGATGAGACCATACGATTCAGTCCTCCCACAATGACACTCACTTATTAGTCTGTAAATCAATGAATCGCATGTTTAGTGTCCTCCTTCTACCAGTCATCTGAGCGGTTCTTCGTCTCCGTTTTGTCCCAAATAAATTTAATTAATTAATTAAATAACCGACACAGCACACCGTGCCCCCTAGAAACAACTCCACGCACCCGAGGTCTCTCACACCCAAGACATCAACCTGAACACCCGAATCAACGGGGGTCCCGTACACCCTAAAATGACTTGACCGGTGAGTTTAGTATTTCTTAGGTAGACGTTACGTCCGTTGTTCCCACGTCAGGAACATAACCCTTCTAGGGACCGCTTCCCTGACCGATGGGTGAGATCCTTAGAACGGACTTCTTGGGGTACTTGTCTCCTCGGACCACCCGATGTCAGATACCCCACCGTTTCTCAGTCTGTACTGATTCGTGCGCGCGCGCGTGTGTGTGTGTGTGTGTCTCAACCCTAAAATCAAGGGGTTGGTCCCTAGCTTTGACACAGGGGACGTAACGTTTTTCCTAATTGGTGACCTGGTGGTCCCTTCAGAGGTCTGTCTTAAATATTCTCTCTTTCCTCTCTCTCCTATCTTTTTCTAAGACGTCTGTCAAAACCAACGTGTCAAAACCCCACTTAAGTAACCGACTGTTCCTCGTGTCTCCAGACAGAACCGTTAACCAGGAACTACTCCAGTTGAACTCCACTCCGTAGTTTCTTTCCCGTGACGAGATCAACGAATACCTCAGAGGTCTTTTAGACTCAGAACAGAAAACCCAAGTGTCTGGTCCGTGGACAGGGAGAGAGTCGAGGACGGGGAATAAATCCGGTCCAACAACGTAAAAGGAGTAGTCTGAGGGAGTGATAGAAACTCTCCCTTCACTGGTTTGTCCGTGACTCTTCCGAAGGTCCCCCTGACCAGCACACCAGGTAAGGAGGTAGACTCACACCCTCTGTGTCCGCACAGAGAGGTCTTGGAGTGTCACAACACGTGAATACTACATACGTAAGAAGACTCACAACATAAAGGTGTTTACTGTTTAAATTGTTTTTAAGTAGACCCCTTGGAAATTTTTTTGTGAGACTGGGAAGACCCGACGAGAGGGGTTCTCCAGAGGTATTCTTTCGTCCTCCCACCCCGGGTACAAGACAAGTGACTACACAAGGATCGTGAACCTTTTCACGAACCGTGTGTCATCCACGAGTCATTTATAAACACCTCACCTATCTACCTACCCACCCACCGTCCCAAGAACCTACCCACCCAACTTGTCACCTATCTACCAACCTACCTACCTTCTTACTTTCTCACCTACCTACTTACCTATCCACCCATCTATCTTCCCACCTACCTACCGACCGGATCCGACCTCACTTAGGACACGTGTCCGTCCAAAACTTTCGAGGGACTCACTAAGGTCAAAGACTGGTCCCGACGAGTACATGTTTCCACAGGTCTGTCTGTCTTCCACTTGCGTAGGTATCGGTCCGACACGCAGGGTATCCTCGAGGAGGTGGGTCTCCTCACTCAGAGACCGACTAAGAGTGTGCCACGAGATTCCGGCTTACCACTGAGACACACATTATTCCAAATCCTGGTTACCGGGTCGGGTTGGACGACCGAGTCGCGAAGGACGAGGGGGCTGTCCACTGAGCACACCTGCCGTGGCACCTATGCGGGGGGACGGACGCGGACTGGGTGGCGTGGACCCCGAGGGTCTTGTCAGACCACCTCTACGACAAAGAGGCCGACTCGGAAGGCCAGGTCAAGGTGGTCGTGAAGGCCACGTGGCGCCCCCGGTGGGGTGACCGTGGGGGACCGGACGTCGGAGGACGCCTCCTACTCCGGGCCCGTCGCCTTGGACTAGGGCTGATACTTTTGGACGCGGCGAGTCGACCCGTGACCCGGCTCCGACTCCCCTTGTTTCTTCCTTGACGGTTCCTCCCCTGTGGGCCCCCAGGACGGGTCCGACCCCACCTCCGGGTCGGACGGTCCCGCCTCTTACTCTTCCTACGATGGTGTCTCTTCTTGTTCTTCTCTCCCACTCAGTTCCCTCCCCGTCCCACCCCAAACCCCAGACAGGACCCTGGGGATTCAATCCGTTGGAGTTATTGAGCTCTTTGGGGTGACATAGGGTTTCTCCGGGGGATACACGATCCACCTGAGTCTAATGATTCCCTAGGATAATACACAGTTCACTTCCGATAATAAAGAGACCCTATGAGATTAAAGGAACTCTTACATTTTAGCCCCACGGGGTGATATAGATACTTCTTGAGGTGACAGGAACCCCCATGGATAACCCAGGGTTTCGAAAAGTAGGTTACCTGAAGTAATAGACACTTGTGATTTCCCCTGGAGTCTAAGAACCAGTTCAATAGATACGGGGGTTCCGTAAGGTTACTTGTGGTGACCAGAAGATTTAACCCCAGTAAAGACACAGAGTTTATATGGGTGGGGGGTTTTTTTGGATTGAAATTCCCTCTGGGAGTTTCCCGTAATTTGAACCTAACTTTGGTTTAGACGAAAAGGGGATACCACCGTTACCAAAAGTCACCCTACATAAAGACACAGAGAACTCCCCTACACACCTTTACTACCCTCTAAACCCCAACAGTGTCAAAACTCCTCTGTATGACGGACGACCCCCGAGGTCCCTAGGGTGTACGGAAGTCACATATTCTGCCACGGTGTTCCTTCTCGACAGGAAAGGATTTACGGAAATCGTGGGTGTACTCTGTACGACTGAACCCTCCTGGTGACATGCGCAGGGTTCCGTTGGAGGTACAAGGGTCTCCGTGGAAATTTAGACCCATTGGGCTGTAGACTTTTGTGTCTCTAGGAGGTTCCACCTGTGAGGACTGCGTTAACCCTAAAGTCGGGAGATTTTCGTTCCGGAACCCATAGTCTTTACCCCACATCAATCCTACCTACACCCCGAAAGGACCACCGAGTCGCCATTTCTTAGGCGGACGGCTACGGACGGTTACACCCTCCGCACCCAAACTAGGGACCCACCCCTTCTAGGGGACCTCTTCCTTTACCGTCGGGTGAGGTCATAAGAACGGACCCTTTAGGGTACCTGTCTCCTCGGACCACCCGATGTCAGGTGTCCCAGTGTTTCTCAGCCTGTGCTGACTCGTACGTGTGTGCGCGTGTGTATGCATGCATGTATATATCCTACTTACACCTCCACACTTGTAACACTGCCCTCCCGACCCCCTGCCCCGACCTCTCACTCGGAGTACTGTCGGAGAGGAGAAGTGGGGGTCCAAGAACAAGTTCCGGTTCTTCCGGCGGTACTACTGGGTCGGTGGTCGGTGCGGGTGAGACGGGGCTGAGGGAGTACTCCACCACGGACGACTGCTGGCACTACTGGGCCTCTAGTAGGAGTTATGGTGGTGCCACGCTTGGTTCCCGGGAGCCGTCTGAAGGTTTACGGTACGGTATTAGGGGTCATTAACGGGAATAGACCCCTATGGGGTCATGGATGACCTTTGGTGTTTTATATCATGTGTAGTTAAATTTGGGCAACTTGGGGATTAAGGTATATCGATTCCCAGATTTTCAACGTCCCTTGTGTTACTTCAGTACTCCGTTCGACTGGATTGAGGGTCCCTAGGGGTTTAGGGTTCCTATTTGGTTGTATCTGAGTCCTGGAGTTATAGACGTAAGTGGGAACATTTGAGTGGCGGGGGTTTAAATTGTCGATAAGATCACCGAGTCCACCATTTCGTAGACGGATGTTACACCCTTTGGGCCCAAGTTAGGGACCCAACCCTGCTAGAGGACCTCTTCCTTTACCGTTGGGTGAGGTCATAAGAACGGACCTTTTAGGGTACCTACCTCCTCGGACAATCCGATGTCAGGTACCCCAGAGTTTCTCAGTCTGTGTTGACTCGCTGAAGTGAAAGTGAAAGTGATCATATAAGGACCCCCGGTCTTAAGTGTTATTGGGGTTACATAAAAGTTAAGTCAAGTCAAGTCAAATCAGCGAGGCAGCACAGGCTGAGAAACGCTGGGGTACTTGACGTCGTGTGGTCCGGAGGGACAGGTAGTGGTTGAGGACCTCAAGTGGGTTTGGATTACATCAAAACCCTAAGGGGGCTAGACCTTATAAAAGACTCTGTTTATCGGATCACCACCCTCCCTGGGTTTAAACTCCCATAGTGTTTTGACAGGGTTTTCAAAGGGTCTAGATCTTTATGTAGTCACCTATGTCTTTCTCTCCCAGAGTTTACGTCATTAAAGAACAGTTTGGGGGTCTCGTGTGACTCTTAGGTCCCTTTAGTTGATTCTCAGGGTCCCTTCGGGTGACTGACGACCAGGGGGGAAACGAAGAGGTCATGATAATGAGACACTCCCAGAAACGGCCGGTCCTCGGGTCGACGCACACCCACCCGACCCAGTGGGGACTGATGGTGGTCGTACTGTACTTGAAGCTGGAGTCGTTCCAGGCCCGTCACTGTCACTGGTACCCTCTGCTCGTTCCGTTGTAGGTGTCGTCCACCCCCGTCCCCACCCCGACACCCCCCGTCCGTGCGACCCGTGGCGGGAAAGGAAGGGAGGAGAGGAGGACGAATAGAAGGAGGGGTACCGAGGATGAGACTCAAAAGGGAGGAGGAGAAAAAAAAAAACCATTTAAAACCGACGAGACCCAGAAGTGACGTCACGCGTTTCGAAAGAACCCAACGTCACACGCCGAATCAAACGGGGTGCCATACACCCTAAAATCAAGGGACTGGTCCATAGCTTGGGCGTTGGGGACGTAACCTTCCGCCTAAGAATTGGTGACCTGGCGGTCCCTTCAGGGGAGGAAAGGGTAGAACGGTAGGAGAAAGATCCAATGGAGGAAAGAGACAAGAGAGGAAGACGAGGGAAAGGAAGAAGAGGAAGGTCTTAGATGGTGGTCGAGGATTCTTAAGATCGAGGCTCCCCGAGTCCCAGACCCCACTCCCCAAAGTCACGAGTCCAGACGTCCACCACCCACAAACCCCCATCCTGAGACTCAGGACTATAAGACCCTCGAGCCCCTTCCCCCACAGGTCCCCAAGTCTTGCGGACCCCTAGTCACACGACTGGTGACGACACAGGAGGTCGGAGTTCACGTCATTGACGATGTACCACACCCCACCTCTGAAGGACTCGGGACCCGTCGTCCCGGCCTAGTCGGTGTGCCTGGAACAGTAACCGACGAACCACCTGAACCGGTGACCGGATTACTGGAAATGGCGGTTGCCGTTTCTCTCGTTGTGGAAAAAGGTCCACTCGGGTCGGGGAGTCGTAGAATCGTTATCGTAGGACTACTAGATCGTAGGGTCCTGTCGGGTGGCTCTCCTGTCTGGGATCCCTCTGTCCTGTTTTTGTTGGAGTGCTGTCCGGTCTCGACATAATACCGATACGCTCCCCGGACGTTCTGGGAGATGACTGTAGGTCTTTCCCCCTCTGTCTCGTCTCGGAACTGGAACCTCTCTCCAGGCATAAGGTAGAACCCGACCTACCATGGTCAGGGGTGGAAAAGTGGTTAGTCCCTTTTGGGATCCTACCTGGTCTTAAGATTTTACCATAAAAGGAAAAGTTGTAAACTAATACTTTCCAAAGTTCTTGTGTCGTTTTACTTTCCTTAACATATCACTCCCGGATACATGGAGGTAGTGCTTGACGTTTCAGGGTCTACTCTCCAAGGGGACTCCTCCACCTCCTCCAACTCCTCCAACCGGAACGACCTAGTCTCCGCCATGTCAGGTACTCGTTGGAGTCCCGGTGACACCTCGGAGGATACGGGAAACCTAGACATCCGTGGTCGTCCTAGTCGGACCCCGTTGAGCAAGGTCTCAAACCCTAGATCTCAGTTGTGGTGGAGGTCAAGTAGGAGAAGGCGTGGGACGGGAGAAAAGGGAACGGTCCACCTTGGGTTGTGTTTCGACAAGGGACGGCAGAAACAGGAGGGGTGCGTGGTCTTGCACTAGGTCAAACTCGACCCCTTTGTCTTCCAGCCACTACCCCGCGCTTACCCCCGTCCGACTCCTTCCTCCACGCCCTCCAGTCCAACTTTACACACACCGCCCTTACGTCAGACCCTCCAGAAGGACCTTCACCTCACCGCCCTAGGTCGCATGACCCTTAGGACTGGACACGTGTGGAGACGCGGGGCGTCTTGTAGTACGGCGACAGTCGGCGGTACAAAAACTCGCTCGCGTTCTTGGGGTGCGGCGTCACGGGCGGCGCCGACCTCCACGTCTACGACTACGGACACAGAACCTCGGCGTACGGGTTGGTGAAGGACGTCCACCTCTGCGCCGCCCGCCCGCTCGCCGAGCCGACCCGTCACGTCACGGTCCTCGGCGAGTGGTACTACCGCGACGTGTAGGGGCTCCTCTTGGCCAGTCCCGGTCGAGGCCGCGGGTCCCCACCCCGCCCATGGAGTTCGGGAGACCCCAGACCTAGGGTGACCCATGGGGGAGGGGTGATGGAGACCCCGAGGTCTACTGCGGGGTTCTCCGGGGTCTGGTGGGATAAAAGGCGTCTATCGTGTGGTCCCCCGAGAGTTAGGCAAAGTCGTCCGAGTCTGAGTGGAGATCTCTGAGTCTGAGTTGGGTCCGTGCAGGTCTATTGTGGGGTCTCCTGAGGTCTGGGTAGAGTCCCTCGGTCTGGGTGTAGTTCTTAGGGTGTGTTGTGGGGTCCCCGGAGTTCATATGGAGTCTCCCAGAACTTGTAATAAGTCTCTCGGAACCTACGTAGGATTCCAGAGAACCCGTATACGTCCCTTTGAAGTCTACACAGGGTACCTTTAGAGATCGAGTGAGGTCCCCTGGGTCTGTGTGGGTCGATCTCTCATAAGAGTACCTACTGTCGTTTCGAAAATGTCTGAGATTTACACCGGTCCTAGGGTCTGACTGAGGTCCTCCGAAGGTTGTACGAAGTAGAAAGGAAATAAGTGAGTAAGCTGTTTATCGAGACTCGGGGAGGACACACTGTTGTCGTAAGACCCGACCTCTGTGGTTCGGGAACATTTGCCTGTAGATCGTTACGAGTCTGGACGGGTCGTCCGAAGTCTGGGTGGGGTCTCCGGGGTCTACGTGGGTAAATAACTAGACAAGGATGTCGTTTATAAATACCTCGTGTAAACAACACGTCTGTGAGTCAGCACAGGTCGAGAAACGCTGGGGTACCTGACGTCGTGTGGTCCGAGGAGGCAGGAAGTGGTAGAGGATCTCAAACGAGTTTGAATACAGGTAAGTCAGTCACTACGGTAGATTGGTAGAGTAGGGGACAGTAGGGGAAGAGGAGGACGGGAGTAGAAAGGGTTGTAGTCCCAGAAAAGGTCACTCAGCCGAGAAACATAGTCCACCGGTTTCATAACCTCGAAGTCGAAGTCGTAGTCAGGAAGAGTCCCAACTAAAGGAAACACAAATCAGGAAAAATCCATGACCCTTATATCGTTTGTTATTTGTTTACTTTGTCCGTCCTTACAGGACAGGACTACTTGAAATGTAAGACCACCACAAGTCTATATAGGTCCCATGAGTCTGAACGGTCTCGCCCTAAATCTGGGTTGGACCTTAGGGTGTATGTAGAGTGTCAGTGGTCTAGAAAAGGGACCTGAGAGTCTAGGGGTCCCATGGTCTGGTAGGATATTTGGGGTCTACGTAGGATCCCTCGGGGGTCTGCCCACTCCCTGAAGGTGTTGGTAGTCTTTCAGAAGAACTGAGTCGAGGTGTCTGGAGTGTCTTAGAACTGGGTCGTCTTGTGACCCTAAGGGAAGATCCCGGTGGTTGTGGACGGACTCGTGAGACGGACTCACAGACGGAGAGTCCAGACACAGAGGGTGGAGGAGACGAACGAGACAGAGACTTACACCGGGTAGAGGTGGTGTCTACGTACCTGTAGGACCTCAACAGACTCGCGAACCTGGACGTCGCCAAGGTAAGCGTGTGGGAGGCGGAGATGGCGCGCCACACGCGGGACCCGTTGTTGGCGCACCGCGTACGAGACACGTCGGTACACCTGGTCCGCGTCGACGACGTGCGGGACCTCCTGCGCGTGGACGGGCCGGGAGACGCACGTCCGATGATACTGGAGGAGTAGTCGTAGGTGGAGCTTTCACGGACGGCGTCGGCGGCGAGGTACGACAGACTCATGTAGCACGGGGAGTGCGGACTCTGGGCGCGGTAGTGAGAGAAGGGTGGGCCTTTCTCTCGTCTATTGCCAGGCGCGGCGGTGCCCGAAGGACCGCAGCCGCAATGGTGGAGCGACGCCGGAGGTGTGGTAAAGAGTCGGGGCACAAAGCACCGACGGGACGGTCGACGAGCCCGCCGTCTTCGGGGCCGGGCGGAGTCGGGGTCGTAGGGAGACCTTCGAGAAGCCCTGTTTCGTGAATCTTACGACCCCCTCCGACACGCTCTACCACCCGTCGTGCGAGCACTGGGTCAGCCCCCGAGGCACCTCAAGGTCAAACACGGCCACGAGTTCGACCACAGGTGGGACGACCATTCCTGAAGGAGGACGAAGGGAGACAGGGCCAGAGAAGGCGATGGCTTAGTAGGTATGTAGGTAAGTAGGCGGGTATGGACGTATGTACGGGGGAGGGTCAATACGTAGGTCGGTAGGTACGTAGAGAGGTAGGTATGTGGGAAGTGGAAGGGTGAATAGGAAAATAGTAGACGAGTAAGTGAAAAGGAAGGTAGGTAAGTAGACAGTAGACAAGTGGAAGGAAGGAAAACAAGTCAGTACATTGGTTGGTAGTAAGTAGGCAGGAGGGGGGTGGAAAGGTAGGTAGGTAGACAGGTAAGTCTGTATGGGGGTAGACGGACAGGTTTTCAAGTAGTAGACAAATAGGAAGGTCAGAGGTGGGCTAATAGATAAACAGGTGGAGAGGTAGGTAGGGACGGAGGTAGATAGTGGAAAGTTAGGTCAACAGGTAAGTAGAAGGTAAGTAAGTATGTAGTAAAGCAAGTGGTAAAGTAGACAGGTAGATAGGTGGATGGGTACATAAATAATTAGATAAAAGGGAAGTATGTAGGTTGGTAGTAGGAGGAAGGTGACACGTAGGTAAGTAGGTGGGCAGGTGCCTAAGTAGGTAAGAAGGTAGGAGGTGGAGGGATAGGCAGTTAGGTACGTAGACAGATAGGCATACATAATTCATGGGTGTTTAGGTAGGTTGGTAGATGTGGACAAGTAAATGGGTGAGCAAGAGTAAGAGGTAGGAAGATAGGTAAGAAATAAAGTACATGAGAAAGTGAGTGATGGGTACATTACTAAGAATGTATATTTGTAGGTAGGTCAAAAGTGTGTGTTTAGATAGGTGGGTAGGTAGATAGGTAGGGTGGGGTCACCCTAAAACACGTAAATAGATAAATGGATAGGTGAGTACATGAACGAACACGTAGATAGTTTGGTACATAGGTGGGTCCAGAGATTTGTAGTAAATAGGACAGTAGGTAGATGGGTGGCAGAGATGAAGGGGGAAATGGAAGTGGAAAGCTAGGTAATAGGTGGGTAGGTATCTGGAGAGGAAGTGTGGAGACGATAAGGGAGATAAGTAGGTGGGTCAGTGGGTCAGGGGGGTAAGTAAGTAGAGAGAGAAAGGGTTGATAAAGGGGAAAGTAAACGGGGGAGAGGAAGGTAGAGAATCGTGGAGGTAATACAATTGACTCTCGACCGTATATGACCCTCGAATACTCCCGGAGATAGTTTACATCCTACAAAGGACAGGGTCTCAGTGTTTGTGAGTCCAAACCCTCTTTCCTGTAAGTGAAAACCCTCTCTACGAGTACAAACCGATACACCAGACCCGGTACATCTACCCTGTGTCCCATACCTAGACCCCCCTAGAATTCCTTCCACCTACTACCCTGTCCCCCCTACGGTAAGGACAAACATCCTCCTTAACATAGGTCAGTTACGTCGCTACTTAGACCGAACACGACCTCTTAGTCCAGACCCCTCACTCCGACCCTGAACTAATACCTTCGGAGCGTCCGACGTCACTGTCTCGGTAGAAACAAGGGATCCACTACCCGTAGAAACCGCTACTCCTACACTTTGTCTAGAACTTCTACTAACTCGGACTTCATAAGTGACTCCTTCTTCTCCTTCTCCTCCTCCTGCTCCTCCTTCCCCTCCTCCTTCTCCTCCTACTCCTCCTCTTCCTCCTCCTGCTCCTCCTCCTCCGTGCCCTCTTCCTTCTACTCCTTTTTCTCCTCCTCCTCTGTCGTCTCCCCCTTTTTCTCCTGGACCTCCTCCCCGACGAGGTCTACTTCAACGGGCTCAGACACTTCAATGTCCACTCGACCAAGAAGGACAAAAAGGTCGGAGGTAGGGAGACCCGACCCAGACCACCCCGACCTCAGTCCTGAAACTGGGTTCCGTCACCCCTCGACACCTCCCGTATTTCGTCCCCTCACGACGACCGAAACTTACTCGAGAGACCAAAAGAACACCCTCCACTTAATCTCCCTACTCTGGTACCTCTACCGGCGGAACTCCTAGGTCCGTCCTCTGTCACCACCGAGCTGGTCTCGTCCCGACACCTCATCCCTCCCTTCCATTCTTATCAAAGTTCCTTCAGGAGTACCAGAGTGGTGGTAGGGCGGATGATGTACCGATAGTAGGGTGTCTACACATTGGACGACCTCATAAAGACACTGGTTCTCGATGTCGTGGCACACCTTAGAGACCGTCGGAAACGTCTCGCGATACACCTGTTCGAGGTCCGGTTGGTCTCCCTGGCAATGCGGTAGGAGTACTTTCGGAAGTGGTACTGACGTCGACTCTGTCGGGCTGCGTGAGCGCTCAAGGCGAGGGGTGGGGTCCTCGTCCAGGAGACTGGGGACTGGGATCGACCGGAATGACAAATGGGGAGTTGGAGTCGGAGAGGGGAACGGGACTAGTGCCTACTATGAGTTGGAGATTTAGACTGAAACTGGAGACTGGGATAACTATGTGAATAGACAATGAGAGCACACACACACACACACACACACACACACACACACTCAGTGAGTCAACACAGACGGAGACGTTGGGGTACCTGACATCGGACGATCCGAGGAGACAGGTACTTTAAGAGATCTGTTCTTATGACCTCACCCAACGACACAGGAAGAGGTCCCCCTAGAAGGGTTAAGTCCCTAGTTTGGGTCCAGAGGGAGTAACGTCTGTCTAAGAAATGACAGACTTGGTGGTCCTTTCGAGACAATGAGAGAATACAGAGAGACTTGGTCTAAAGACTCAGTGACGTCTGACTGGGACTGAGGAAAACTTGGAAATCAACGGGTCTATAAGAAATGACTAAGTACTCGAATCTGTCCTTGAGTGTCAACCTATAAACTACGAGTTGGAGTCTCAAGGACGAGACCCCAGAGAGTGAGCCTAGAAGCTAGAAGGGATCTAGTTGTACGATAACGTGAAGTTTTGACGACTCCTACTCCTTCTTACAGGAGAGGGACTTCTCCAGGCTGTCCTAAACGAGCTTAAAGTAGTTCTGGACGACTGTGTGACACCATGCTCTCCTCTAGTCTCTTAGGTGGAGGGTCTGAAAGAAAACTCTGGACAGAACTTCAAAAGGATTCTAAAAGACTAGACTTTATAGATGTCAAGAACACTTCATTGACAACCATTTTACTTACTGACTTACTCACTTGTGTGATCACTTGTCCACCTACTACACCTTCCTACACAAAGACACCCACAAACCCACCTATATGTATACCCGACGGGTCTACCGCGACACGACACGAATCTGTGACAACACAGGCTGAGAAACACTGGGGTACCTGACGTCGGACGGTCCGAGGAGACAGGAACCCCTAAGAGGTCCGTTCTTATGACCCAACCCAACGGTACGGGAGGAGGTCCCCGAGAATGACAGGGTCCATAGTTTGGGTCCAGAGGACGTAACATCCACCTAAGAAATGGTTGACTCGGTCGTCCTTTCGGGTTCTTATGACCTCAATGGGGAATAGGGAAGAAGTCCCCTAGAAGGACTGGGTCCTTAGTTTGGTCTCTGAGGACGTAACGTCCACCTAAGAAATGGTCGACTCGATGGACCCTTCGAGGTCGGTGGTCCACCGTGATCACCATTTATTATGTGGACAGTCACGTCCTCTGGTCTAAATTAGGAACCCCACCCTTCTAGGGGACCTCCTCCTTTACCGTTGGGTGAGGTCATAAGAACGGACCCTTTAAGGTACCTGTCTCCTCCTCGGACCACCCGATGTCAGGTACCCCAACGTTTCTAAGTCTGTACTGACTCGCGTGCGTGTGTGTGTGTGTGTGTGTGCCTACTTACCGATAGTCAAGTCAAGTCAGAGTCAGCACAGGTTGAGAAACGCTGGGATACCTGATTTTGTGTAGTACGAGGGACAGACAGTGGTTGAGGGTCTCAAATGAGTTTGAGCAGTGGTTGAGGGTCTCAAATGAGTTTGAGTACAGGTAACTCAGCCACTACGGTAGGTTGGTAGAGTAGGAAACAGTAAGGGAAGAGGAGAACGGAAGTTAGAAAAGGTCGTAGTCCCAAAAAAGTTTACTAAGTCAAGAAGCGTAGTCCATCGGTTTCATAGCCTCGAAGTCGAAGTCGTAGTCAGGAAGATCACTTATAAGTCCTGACTAAAGGAAATCCTACCTGACCAACCTAGAGGAACGTCAGGTTCCCTGAGAGTCCTCAGAAGAGGTTGTGGTGTCAAGTTTTCGTAGTTAAAAAAACACGAGTCTAAAGAAATATGAGGTTGAGAGTGTAGGTATGTACTGATGACCTTTTTGGTAATAAAACTGATCTGTCTGGAAACAACCGTTTCATTACAGAGACGAAAAATTATACGGTAGATCCAACCAGTATTGAAAAGAAGGTTCGTCGTTCACAGAAAATTAAAGTACCGACGTCAGTGGTAGACGTCACTAAAACCTCGGGTTTTTCTATTTCAGACAGTGACAAAGGTGACAAAGGGGTAGATAAACGGTACTTCACTATCCTGGTCTACGGTACTAGAATCAAAAGGCTACTCGAAATTCGGTTGAAAAGACTACTCAAAAGACCACTCGAAATTCGGTTGAAAAAGTGAGAGGAGAAAGTGCAAGTAGTTCTCCGAGAGATCAAGAAGGAGTGAAAGACGGTTTTTCTACCACAGTAGACTCCAATAACTATAAAGAGGGTCTTTGGAACTAAGGTCGAACACGAAGTAGGGTCGGGTCGCAAAGAGTACTACATGAGACGTACATTCAATTTATTCGTTCCACTGTCATATATCGGAACTGTATGAGGAAAGGGTTAAACCTTGGTCAGACAACAAGGTACAGGTCAAGATTGACGACGACGAACTGACGTATGTCCAAAGAGTTCTCCGTCCAGTCCACCAGACCATAAGGGTAGAGAGAGTCTTAAAAGGTGTCAGTTTCCGAAACCGTATCAGTTATTTCGTCTTCATACCGTTGGGTGAGGTCATGAGAACGGACCTTTTAGGGTACCTGTCTCCTCAGACCATCCGACGTCAGGTACCCCAGCGATTCTCAGCCTGTACTGACCCGCTGAAGTGAAAGTGAAAAGTGAAAGTACGTAACCTCTTCCTTTACCGTTGGGTGAGGTCACAAGAACGGACCTCTTAGGGTCCCTGCCCCCTCGGACCGCCCGACGGTAGTTACCCCAGCGTGTCTCAACCTGTGCTGACTTCGCTGAATCGTCGTTGTCGTCGTCTACAAAAGGACCTTGAGAGAACGAAAAAGCTACTAGGTTGCCTACAATCGTTAAACTAGAAACCAAGGAGACGGAAAAGATTTAGGTCGAACATGTAGACATTCAAGTACCAAGTGCATGACAACTTCGGACCGAACCTCTTAAAACCCGTAATAAAATGATCGCACACGCTACTCACGTTAACACGCCATCAAACTCGTAAGAAACCGTAACGGAAAGAGACCCTAACCTTACTTTTGAGTGGAAAAGGTCCGGACGCCGGTGACGACTCAAAAGGTTTAAACGACCATATATTCACTTACCTGTTCACACACTTAACTACCTCTCTTCTTATCGACTTATTTCCTCACTCATTTCTCTACCGACTGACCAACCTACTTGTTTTTCTTTCTACCGAACTTCCTACCAACCGACTAGAGATAACAAAGAGTATTCTTCAGTCGACTAGTAGAATGACTCTAACAAAAACATACACTACTGAGTAAAAATAGACCGACCGAAAGTTATAAAGAGAAACGAAAACGGAGATTCGTCAAACTCATTCTACATACATCCACACCTTGAGTAACTTAAATAGGGTAAACTCCAACGACTCAAAGAATGTACACATCTAATTATAAAAAGCAGTTTAAAGTCTGAAACCCCGGTAATAAACAGATTTATCAGAAGACAGGGTAAGAGTAGCGAAGAAGATCCTGAGGGTAATACGTATGTAACAATATGAACTACCATATGGTACCCAGAGACACCGAGACAGTTAAAAAGAAGTAAGAAAATAATTCCGACCTATTGGAGAACAACAAGATACTTAGTTCAAGTAACTAAGAAAGAGGAAGATAGAGTTTATACGACAACGCGGTGAGATTAAAAATATAAAGTCAATAACATGAAACAGTGAAGTCGAAGATATACCAATAAAAACATAGATAAAGAAAAATAATAATAATAACCGACACAACCCAGAAGTAACGTCGCTCATCCCCGATGAGAGATCAACGTCACACCTCCGAAGAGAATAAAGTGTCCGAGATCCCGAGCACCCGAGTCGTCAACGTCGGGTACCCGGGATCTCACACCGAGTCATCAACACCGGGAACCCGAGTCAACGGAACTTTGTACACCCTAGAATGGCCTGATCCCTAGCTTGGATTCTGTGAACGTAACCGTCCACTTAAGAATTGGTGACCTGGTGGTCCTTTGAGGACGGAGAAATAGAACTCAGAGATAAACTACTCAGTGACAGTAGTATGAAGAGAAATTATGAAATCTGTACCAAAGGAAATCAAGAAACTTCTATGAGCGTTATCAACTAAATTTTCTAATTGTTAGGTTTGTTACTTATTCACTTGTTTATCTACTTGTATATTTCTTTATTTACTTTTTGGGGTACTTGTGTGTGTGTACTCACTCTTTACTTACGCACTTATGCACTTACTTATTTCTTCATTTACTAAGTCGTCTAATTATTCGTTCGTCTACTTACTGTACGGAAGGGAAGAACAGATGGAGGTCCTTAAGTTGACCGTCCCCTGCTCCTCCTTGGTCTCCTTCTTCGGTGGGACCCGTCAGCGGACTACTCGGACAACCTCTTCCACGCCGACCACTTCTTCTTTCTCCTCTTTAGCCTCCTCCTTAGTGGACGGCTCCTCGCGTTTGGGGCACTCGTAACCCCGGTGGTCCCTTTCTGTCCTCACCCGGTCCGTTGGGACACAAATCCCTCGAAGACCCATGTTCTGTCCGGAGTCCTCACCGTGCTCCCTACCCATTCACCATAATTACTCTCTCCTCCTCGCCTCTCCCCCCACTCTCTCCTCCGGACGACCTCCACACCGGGTTTGCGCCCACGACGTGTCACACACACAACTTTATCACACCGTGTCCTGACGGTCTCCCCTCGGTGTGGAGGTTGGATCCTGACCCCCGTTGAGGACGTGGTGGCACCAAAGGTTCCGAAAAGCAACAAAAAGAAAATAAAGTACCACTTTGTTAATGACACGACTCCCCATCCTTTTGTCAGTACTATTTACAACCCGATCATCCAGTAATATGTTTGATACATAATCGTGGTATATTGTTCCTGTCTCAGGGACTGTAACGATGTCTCAAATAAGATATTGTAAAGTATTTAATAACCTGGTTAAGACCCGGTCCGTGATAACAATCTCGACCCCTTATATAACGAAGTACCGTTTATATTCCCCCTTTTCACCTTCGTCACTATCTAAAATAAAAGAATCCGGGGTCTAGTGACACCTACCACTGACGTCGGTACTTTAATTTTCTGCGAACGAGGAACCTTCCTTTCGATACTGTTTGGATCTATCGCATAATTTTTCGTCTCTGTAGTGAAACGGTTGTTTTCAGATATATCAGTTCAATACTAAAAAGGTCATCAGTACATACCAACTAAGTGTCTCAACTAAGTGTTTCTTCCGACTCGTGGTTTCTTAGCTACGAAAACTTAATACCACGACCTTTTCTAAGAACTCTCAGAGAACCTGACGTTTTTATAGTTTGGTCAATTAGGACTTCCTTTAGTTGGGACTTATAAGTAACCTTCCTGCCAACGACTTCGACTTCGAGGTTATGAAACCGGTGAACCACACTTCTTGACTGAGTGACCTTTTCTGAGACTACGACCCTTTCTAACTCCCGTCCTCCTCTTTTCCCGTCGTCTCCTACTCCACCAATCTATCGTAGTGACTGACTTACCCGTACTTAAAATCGTCTCAGACCGGCCGATGTCGGGTACCCCAGTGTCTCTCCACCTGTGGTGACTCGCTGATTTGTGTCGTTTGAGGGACCTTCTGTCCCCTCCTGTCTCCTTGGACCGTACGATGTCAGGCACCCCAGTGTTTTTCAGTCTGTGTCGAATCACTGTTTGTTGTTGTTTCTCAGTTTCAGAGATGGAACTTCCTCAAATCTTATAATGTTTTCTCTATATATACGTGTGTGGTATTACAGTTTACTGGTATCTACGATTATTCTTTTTACTTCAACTCATCCCCTCTTTCTCCCTGTTTCTACCTTTCCAATCTTACCCCCGTCTTCTACGTTTCTAAACCCTCTTCTATCAACCATGTCTTTCTTATCGACCACGTTTCCGGGACTCCGTCCTTGTAGGAACCACGTAAATCTCCGGTCGTACCGACCTCGGTTCACTCGTCCTCTCCGCGACTTATACTTCAGACTGCACTACCCAGGTCTCACGTATCTCGTCTACCTGCCTCCCATCCTGTACAGTGTCCAGTAGTAAGTCACGGTCACGTTCTTCCAAAGAGGATTGAGACTCTGTACCCTTTGTAGATAGAAGAAAGGGTCTTTAGGACCCTTCTTTTTCACGACCCTCTCTTTCTCTCTGTCTCTCTCTGCACTTACGACATACATTCCCTTCTTTCAGGGCCCCTTTAGTGGTCCCTTTCTTTTGTCAAGTAAAAACTGTAATAAAAGTTTACGGTGGTTACAGGAGTGTCAAAGAGAAACACAGACAACAGAGGGTACTTCTTTTTGACCGACAAAAACCAAAAAAAAACCGGTGTAGAACACCGTGAACCCTCGAATCAAGAGACGGATCCCTAGTTTGGGGTATGAAGAACGTAACCTTCGTGTCTTAGAATTGACGACCTGGTGGTCCCTTCAGGGTTTTAACGGACGTAAAAATGTCTTGTCCCCGAAGGGACTATCGAGTCGACCATTTCTTAGACGGACGTTACGTCCTCTGGACCCAAGTCAGGGACCCAACCCTTCTAGGGGACCTTTTCCTTTCCGATGGGTGAGGTCATAAGACCGGGCCTTTTAAGGTACCTGGCATATCAGGTACCCCACCGTTTCTCAGCCTGTGCTGACTCGCTGAAAGTGAAGTGAGATGTCTTGATTACCTTGGTAAACACGAAAATTTCTACGAGGATTATATCGTCGCGAGATCATGAAACATAGACCACCATGGGTAAGAAAAAGGAGAACTTTTCCCCGGAGAACACCAGACCCATATCCCTCTTCTACTGTTTCTCTGAGAATCCCGGTATCTTGTCTCAGACGGTCGTAGACGGGTCAGGACCGTCCCCATCGTTGACTCTTCGGGAAACCGTTCTTTCCGAGGAGAACGTAACAAGACCGAGTGTCGGGACAGGACCTTCGGGCAAGTCTGGGACACAGGGAAGGGTCTCAGCGACGTTCTCGACCACAGGGTGTGCCACCACGCAACCCGGGTTCTCCTGAAGCACGTCTCGGGCCTCGACCAAGCGCGGTACAAGTCGGAGGACGTGGCCGTCATGCTACCCGAGCCCCTCGACGACGCGCGGGACGGGGCCCGGATGTGGTAGAGGGGCAGGAGGCACCTCCTGTGGTACTCGGACGAGCTCACGGAACCGGTCTAGGCGAGTGACGAGTAGCACGTCTACCCGGGGGTCCTCCTCTTGGAGTACTAGGTCTCGTAGCCCACTCCGGGGGCGGGAAGGGGATGACTCGGAGAGGGGAAGGGACAACTTCGGGGAGGGGAGGGGCGACTTCGGGGCGGGGAGGAGGCGACTCAGGACAGCAAGGGGATGACTCGGTGAGGGGAGGGTACGACTCGGGGCGGGGAGGGGACTGAGTCGAACAGAAGCGCCCTTCCCTGGCCTCGGGAGACCCGAGGTCGAACAGGGGCGGAGTGCAGGAGACCAACGTCATTGCACGGACAGGGGTGAAAACGGGTTAGGATCTCCACCACACGAGGAGGGTCGACGATCTGACAGAGGGGAATGGAGAGGTGAGTGAGGACCCCTCGGAGAGGATGAACGGACACTGAGAACCGTGTTCTAAACGTGGGAAACTCGAAGGTAAAGAAATAGACATTTGATTCTTTTTCGGTGTGGATGGAGAGCCTCAGCACCACACCGAAGTCACTCGACCACACAAAAACACATCAGCGATTCAACATAGGGTGAGAAACCGTTGGGGTACCTGACATCGGGTTAGGGTAGACAGGTACCCTAACGGAGCAACAGGGTCCGTTCTTAGAACCTCACCCAACGGTAAAGGAAGAGGTTCCCTAGAAGGGTTGGGTCCCTAGTTTGGGTGTAGAGGACGAACCGCCCACCTAAGAAATGGTGACTCGGTGGACCCTTCGGGTTATCGTTATTATTATCCAAACTCGTGAGTGAGCTACAGTTCACACGGAGCAAGTAAGTGAGTCGTTCGTAGACAACTCGTGGATGATATACGGTCCGGGAAAGATCCGTAAACCGTTATGTTGTACGGTGTTCGATTTCTACAGACGGGGTCCCCTCGGGTGGGACCTAGAAACGGACCAAAAGAACAGACACTTTGTCCCTATTAATATCAAGGACGGAAGGTCTCACCTGTACTCCGAACCTACTCAAGTCTAGTCATTTCCCCCGCCACGACCCGTGTTTGATCCTCAAGTCATTTACACTTGAGCATGGTGTCAGCACCACTACCGAGGGGGTTCCCAGACCCCCGAGAAGTACCTGAACTGGGGTACGTGAACCGGACAGGTGTCCTTGTAGTACTTGTTGTTTCAGAAGATGGTTGTGGGCTTGGACTACTCCCGTGACCCGTACGTGCTCTGTCAGTACCTCCAGTACCACTTGCAGGAACCCCCGCCACTTAGGTTCCATTCCCCCGACACACCCGGTCCCTCGAGTCCCCTCCCCCGGTTCCGCCCGTCCGTGACTGGTGACCGGGTGGGACGGGTGGGTCCTCTAGGCGAAGGGGTTCTACCACTGCTCGACGACGGCGAAGGAGACGATGAAGACGGCGTAGTCGGCCGTCTTGGTCGCGAGGTACAAGCTGGTGGACTCGATGGACGACCTCTTGTCGCCGTAGCCGGACCCACTCGTCGGGACTCGGGTGAGGACCGTCAGGTAGGTCCGGCCCGGGGTGGGAGGCGCCCGAGTGAGTCAGTAAGTTGTTTACACGCACACACCTACGATTCAGTGAAGTCAGCACAGACTGAGAAACACTGGGGTACCTGCCATCGGGCAGTCCGGGGAAACAGGTACCCTAAGAGGTCCTTTCTTATGATCTCACCCAACGATACGGGAGGAGGTCCCCTAGGAGGATTGGGTCCCTAACTTGGGTGGAAAGAATACAGAGGACGTAACCGTCCGTCCAAGAAATGGTGATTGCGGTGGACCCCTTGAGTTGGGTGGGGTTTAGACCGGGACATTACTCATCGCGACCCCTGTGGGTCTGTCGGGACCCGGACCGGGAGTACCCCGAGTGTCACCTCACCCCTTCTGTTTGGGTAGGACCTGGCTCTGTCGAACCTGACGAGTCCGGACCCTACCCCTTCGTGCCCAGTCTCCTTCGTTCACTGGGTCCGACCCTTTCTCCACCAGTTCCTTCAGAAGAACCTCCTCCACTCTATTTGTTTTCATTCTGTCAGTCGGTCCGTGGAGATTACTCGTAAGAGTGACGGAGAGTGGGGGTGTCCGTACGTCCCGAGGTGAGGGGACCTACACCGACGACGGAGACAGTAGCTGTTGTTGCTCGACCGGAACCGCAACGTCCTCGTCCTAGACCTCTTCCATACCTCCCTTCTCCGGACCGGGCATGGACTGGAGAACCCCGCGGACGACTAAACCCTATGTGAGATCCCTACGACAACACGTCCCAGGTCTTGACTTAGTGCTCCCCTTATTAGAGTCCCTTCCTTGTCCTGGATCAGTGAGTCAGTACCACACACACACACGAATCAGCAAGCCAACACAGACTAAGAAACACTGGGGTCCCGACTCACTTTTAGGTGCGGGGTGGAGGGGTCGGAACACCGGAACCGTGCAAAGAACCGGCAGACACGAGGGACGAAGACACACATCGTCACTTCTCGTTCCCGATACCTCAAGTCGTTGAATCCAAGTTGAGAGGTGTGACGGGGGGAAACGATATACCGAAACCTGATCACTGAATTAAGAGGTCCGAAGGTAGAGCAGTAGACATCTTACTTATATTACCTTTGTCAAAGTACATCAACAAGACTTCTAATTTACTCAATTGGGTGTTTTCGTAAATGTTTTGTCATGTGTGAGAGACTGTCAATTTATTAAATAAATTGTTTACACATAACTCGTGGATAATACACAGTTCTGACCAGGTTCCGTCATCCCCATACTGTCACTAACTCTGCCAGTTTTTAGGAACAGGAACACTTCGACTGTAAGATCAACCCTTCTACCTTTTATTTGTGCTACTTATTCATTTTATATACCACATAATCCCACATCATCCTCGACGCCCTTTACGCACAAGCTAGGGACCCAGCCCTTCTAGGGGACCTCCTCCTTTACCGTTGAGTGAAGATCATTAGAACAATCCTACTAAGGTACCTGTCTCTTCGGACCACCCGAAGTCAGGTACCCCAGCACTTCTCAGGCTGTGTTGACTTCACTGACTCGAGCGTGTGTACGTACCACATAATCGATCCCTGTTCAAGTTCCTCCTTTTTTGCTCTCTCTTTATAGTTCTCAGTCTTCCCACACGGGTTTAAATCTGTTCTTACCAGTGTCTTTCGGAGTCACTATCAGTCCATTTCAAGACTTCCTCTG
The DNA here is from genome assembly GCA_006410555.1 of Capra ibex. Classification (NCBI taxonomy): domain Eukaryota; kingdom Metazoa; phylum Chordata; class Mammalia; order Artiodactyla; family Bovidae; genus Capra; species Capra ibex. The sequence goes on from SJYO01050415.1 coordinate 42,649,907, forward strand.
TCCCCGGTATGCCTGTACCTCCCCCTTCCTCTCGTAAGGTTCGACCCTTCCTCGGTCACGTTCCCGGGACCCCGTCCTCACTTGAGTCGTTCAAACTATTTGTCGTTTCTCTGATCACACCAACATCGTCTCCCTGTGTCCCACTCACGAGTCTCCACTCCCGTCCTCCACTGTTCCCGTCCGATATACCTCCCAGAAACCCGTACGGATTCTCTCTACCGTAGTGTCATAAACGTCCCAGGGAGACTGACACATCCCTTGTCTGACCCCCAACTTCCCTTGTCACTCGGGCCCTCTTCCACCGACACTACCAGGTCCCCCCTCTAGCTACCACCTTCTACTCCGAATAACCGACTCCCTAGGTCTCTGTCAGCCTAACGTCTCCAGGGCCCCGTCTGTCCCTGAACGCGGAACCCCTCCTTCCACCACACCCAGCTCGGGGACCGACTCGGAGGGAGATGTGAATCCACCACAGGATGGACCGACCGACACCGGAGGTTTCGACGGGGTACGAGGACCGGTTTCCCATGGGTCTGTAGCCGACCTTGGGGACACCACCGCTCGCGATGGACCTGAAGGACGCGAAGCGACAGAAGCAGTTACCACTCCGCCCGCCACCGCCATTGCCATTGTCCCGCCCTCCAACCCCCCGCAGTGCCCAGTTTGGAGGGAGCCCACACCAGGTATAAGATTCGGTGTCCGGACCGGACCCGTCCCCACGGAGGATCACCCGTATCCCGTCCCAGGTCTCCAGTTGCCCCCGGACCTCAAGTGGGAGCTCCACGGTCCAACTCCCGACGGGTCCCTCCTTGGGACCCGTCACCGAGTTCTCCGGAGGACTGAGATACGGTTGTCCGCTCTCGCACCTCCTCTTGCGGTTACACCACCACGCCGACGACTAGGCGTTCGGGCTCACGAAACCCGGACGGGACGCCCCACTCCCGCCGAGCCCCGACGACCGGTGGTAGCTTCTCCGGTAGGCGTAGAGGCTCCTGGGACGCGCCCTGCCGGGTCCGCAGGCATCCCTGGCCGCCGCGCTCGTCACTCAGAGGGCTGGAGAGGAGCTGCCTTGTTTGGTGGGAGGGGTTCGGGGAACTACGGCGGGGAAGGAGTGTAGTGGAGGAAGGGAACGTCGAAGCCCCTCCTCGGGGGGCTTCTTTTGGCCCACGTGGACCCTGTGCGGTAATACAGGAAGATGCGACGGAACTAACTGGACGACCCTGCGACGCGCGGTCTCTACGTACACTCTGGACTTCGGGCCCGACCCCGCGTCCCGTACCGGTTGGAACTTGGAGAAGAAAGTCTGTAAGTCTCTGTAACTAAGTCGAGAACGACACACCCACCAGGACCCGGTCCGTTGCGACTCCGTGTGGTTATTGGTTCTCTCGGACACCGGGGTGAGAGTACCTGGAGGGTCAAGTCACCCCCTCTGGTCCGTTACTCTCGGCCCCAACAGTCCCGACGTCCACTTGTCGCGTCCGTCCTCAGTCCCGACCTTTAAGATCGTAAGTGAGTCCCCTGCCCCAGGATGAATACACGGTCACCCAGTCCTTCCCTACCTTACTGGTTTACCCCACACCCCACGGGTTACTGTACGGGTGGAGGGGAGAGGTCGATTAAGTTCGGCCGTTCCCACTCCGGGACGCCTAGGCACGGTAGGACGCGAGGGAACACGGGGACCTGCTGGAGCACCCGTAGTAGTCGGAGGGCGACGTCTAGGGGTGGGACCCGTTTCCACGCCTCCCCGCCCTGAGTCGTTTCCTGACTACGACCCCTCCTTCGTCTCCCCGGGGTTCCCGTCGGGATTAGGGTCAGAGGAACGGGTGTCTACCCCGAGACCACGTTGGTTTCTACAGTCGTAGGAAACACGGGCTGGTGTTCCGCAGCTACCACGAGAAGGACCTGGCCCATATACCATAACTCTTGGTCCTGAAGGACGACGTACACGACCTGCACCCCAAGGACGGGCTGTACGCCCGCCGACGGAGCGACCTGTGCCACTCATAGGACCGGTGGGAGGGTCGGAGGTGCCAACTCTACCCAGTACCCTTGCGGACGTCTTGTCAGATTAGACCTATTACTCCCAAGTAATTAACTGAGGACCTGAAAACATATACAAACTTTAAAAGAATCAGGTTTCATCATTCCGATTATCTCTGACCCTCCTCGTCCAAACCCCGCTTCTAGTCTCCGGGCCCACCAACTCAACGGTCCCGTTGGGGTCCTCGTACGTGTCCCTGGACTACAGGGGTGGGACCCGGGGTCCGGTGAAAGTCGTGCTGCCTCTACCGCGACCGCGACTTGGCGATGGACACGGACCGCCACGACGGCGAGTAGTGGTTCACACGCGGGGACAAACGCCCTTGCCTCGTAGCGCGGTAGTACCACCTGAGGTACGAAGTGTGCCACATGGCGGACAGTGCGCCGGCGAGCGAGTGGTTCCGTGTCGCGCTGCAGTAGCTCCTTACGAACTACCGCGAGACGTCCACCCCGCCCGGGGCCCACCCGCCCCGATGCTCGCTCCGCCCGGAACCCCTCTCTCTTGGGGCAGGACACGCACAGGGGCGTCCATGTAGGCGGGCAGGTACGACGTCGTGGACGACGCCGCGGACCACAAGCTGCACGGGTAGGAATTGCTCAAGCGGTTCTACGGCGAGTTCCACTCCCGTTCGGGAGAAGTCGAACGCATAAAGGTACGAGGTGGGTGGCGGAACGAGACACGAGACTGATACCTTGAAAAATCATAGTGTAGCGGACCCGGCGAATTGGACGTTTGCAAGCCCGTCGTCCGGAGTATCTTTGAAGAAATTATAAGAATAAACGTATGACCCTAAGGGTCCAGCAAGTGAAACGAAGTAACCACGGAGATCGTGAGGGATTAATCTCAAATTAAGCGGGTTGTCACTCGGTCGGGGGGGAATTAATCGTATATAAACACACCCCGCGTGGCGAAAAGGATTAGTCATACGAATAAGCGCACGAATCTGGTGGTCGGAAGGCGATAAGTTTACTCTCGTAAATAAACTTAGATGTCATGGTGTCGATAGGACGTATAAACGTGTGACAGAGCAGATAATAAAAAAGTAAACGTACGAAGAAACGGATTCCTCTATGGGGGTTGAGTGTATAGAATTGATAAAACGTGTTGTGTAAATTTAGTGGGGATAAAATTTAAATGTATAACCTACCATCTCCGAGAGAGGGGTCAATGGTATACAAACGTACCTCATGACTCATACAAAGATGAACGGTACAATTAAGTGTATTCCTGTCTAGTGAAGTAGGAATACGGGTAAACGTGTGTTGGGAAGGGTACCTAATTATAGGCGTACGAATAAACACATTTCGTTGTGGTCCTTTTAGGTCCAAACTAAATTACGGGTAGGACTAAGACTTATTCTCACGGTTTAAATGTATTATTTGACAGGTCCTAGTGAAGGGTTATACGTATGGCAAGAGTATAATCGTACAGTAAACGTACTAGATGTGGAGGAAGTATTGAATTTTAGTCACCGTGAGACCCGGAGGGATCCGGAAGTAAACAGAAGGGGACAAATACAGGGGGAGTAAGCACACAGGGGGGAGAACGAGGGTGGGTCGAGGAGTGGTTGGTGATACTCGCGACAACCTTCATGATGACGGAGGGGTGTCCAACCCGGTTGAAACCCCAGTGGAGCCTCCTTCTCGACGTGGAGTGAGCATTTGAGAAGACCCCGTAGAAACTGAGCGACCGGGTATTCCAGACTCGTGGGTCCCGAGGACTTTCTTTGGACAAACCTCCCGAACCCTAGACTTCAGTCCCAGGGTTTTACTTTAAGGGTCAAACCCCCAAGTCCCTCCCTTCGTCAAGACGTCCAGACCTAGATCCTCCTAGATACTCAACCCAGAGACCAAACTTATAGTACCTTCTCCCCTACCCCCTGAGATCAAACCCCCGAACCTCTCATAATTAATCCCCACGAAACTCTCAGGTCCACCCAGACTCCAAACTCAAAATCTCACTCTGGTATGAAGTCCAGACTCCCGAACTCTTTCTCCTAACTAATAACCTCCCCACTTAAACTTCAGGACCCAGGGGTCTTAACCTTCCGAGTCGGTCCGAACGTCACTGGGTGGGGCGGGGGGAGTGTAAGGTGTCTTTATACTAGTTCTCAACATGGCGTACCGATACGGGACGGACACACGGTAGCGTCCCCGGGACGGGGGTCTGATGCACCTACGGAGTATGAGTAGGTTCCGACTCTTTTTCCGGTGCCACCTACGACTTCCGTTGAAACTAGGAGCCGGACACCTCTGGGAGTTCACTCCGGACGTCCGTCACCCCCCGACCCCCTTCCTCCAAAGTCTCTACCTTCTTTCCCGGTCTAGGTTGTAGACGACTGGGGTAGGGGGGTTATCACACTAGTAGGGTCTCTTTGACCTGAGGAAGTAATTGTTCAAACGGCTCATGTGTGTGCTCTTCACCCGGAAGCTGTTCCAGCCGTAGTCCCCGGAGGGGAGGGGTCCTTAAGGGGTGGGAACGGGTGGAAGGAGTTCTGGGGTCGAAAGGGGGTCTGGGTCTAGGAGGATCTCCCGGGGTCTAAAGGGACTCTGGGTAATTGAGGAGGACCTCGGGAGTTGGGGAGGTCCCGAGGGGAAGTCACAAGGGGTCCGACCACAGGTGGGGAGTAGGACGAGGGTGGGAGTTGAGGTATCACTGTGACAGGGGTGGACAGGGTAGAGTAGGAAGTCTAGGTCTTGTTGACCAGGATACCCCTCTTGTATCTACTCCTTGAGTTCTGGGTAGGGTACGACTCCGGGATGTTCTGGAAAAGTCTCTTCCACTGGTTTGGAACCCCGGGTTTCAACCCCCAGGTTCTAACCCCCAAAGCTCCTACGTCGAAGTATCCAAACCTAGATCGACCTAGACACCTAAGCTCAAGGAGTGGGTACCTGAAGACAACAAGTCGGCGAGTAAACGCAGGTCGAGAAACCCTGGGACAGTTGACGTCGTACGGTCCGAAGGGACAGGAAGTGATAGAGTTTGAACGAGTTTGAGTACCGGTAACCTAGTTACTACGGTAGGTTGGTAGAGTAGGAGACATCGGGGCAAGAGGAGGATAGGAGTTAGAAAGGGTCGTAGTCCCAGAAAAGATTACTCAGCCGAGGTACCTGAAACGGAAGACCGTTTGGACTGACGGAGGGCAACTAGTGTCTGAGGACCACAGGGAAGAAAATCTTTGTCAGTCTCCCTGATCCAAACTAAGGAACTGGTATGTTGAATTGAAGAGACTCAGAGTACACATCTTACCCTATTACTCTCGAACAAACCCTCGGACACAATGTCCCATCCATTCTCTGAACCAAAACTTAAGCCTGACCTGGTGAATCTGTATAACAGTCCCAAAAGGGGAAGAACCCTGGGACCTCCGGTTACTCCGACTCGATCCTTCAGGATGGAGGGGGAGGGAGAGTGGGGTAAGGTGATTGAGGTGAGGGAGGACACGTGGGGTCCTGTTTCTCTAAATGGCGACCGGGTATTTCCTCAGGAACTTCCGGTACTAACGGACCCTTACCTGCTATCTCTTCCGGTCCCTCCCACTCCTCCTCTTCTGCCTCTTCTTCTTTTGGGCCTTCTATAGGGTTTCGCGGGTCCACCTCCGCCCCGACCCGGTCCCCACCCCAGTACTGCCCCACCTCTCACCGACCCCGACCCGACCCCTACCCCAGTACTGCCCCACCTCTCGCCGATCCTCTTCCCCGCCCCGGTCCTCCCCACCCCGGTCCATCCTACACCCCAACTTTCTCCCTTTCCCCGGTTCCCTTCCTTCACCCCAGTCGCCATCGCGCCTCCGGTCCTCGACCCAAGGTCGATTCTCTCGACCTCGGACTTTTTGACGTTTCCCGTCTTCTCGTCTCCCACCGAATCTCCGTCCGGAAATTCCTTTCCAGCGTCTCCTCCCCTACTTAACCCAACCCCGGACCCGAAGGACACTTGGTTAGTTCGGGGGGAGGGGACAGTGGGGTCTGGATACTACGTTCTCTTCCGATGTTGGGCGTTGGGGGGCTAGAGTCACCTCAATGGGACAGAGCCCTCGACGTTCACTCAGAAGACCGGGAAATAAACCCTTGTACCTCCACAGACACCGATCTCCTCTTGTAGGAGACTTACACCCGGAACTGGGGAAACGTAGGTGAGGATCCGGTACCGTCTTGTTGACCGCCTTTTAATGGTGTTGTGTACCCCTGCGTTTTTCTTCGTTCTTGACCTTCGGTTCCCACTCCCGCGGGTGGGGTAGGGGTGTGTCTGAGGGGAAGAGGCGTCAAGGGGATCAGTGTCCGAGGCCTCAGGATTCCCGGACCCAATCTCAACACACTGAAACTTGCTAACGAAAGTGCGGGTGACTTGGAAGGAAAGACACAGAGAGTCAAGTCAAGCCAGCGAGTCAGCACAGGTCGAGAAGTGTTGGGGTACCTGACGTCGTGTGGTCCGAAGAGATAGGTAGTGGTTGAGGGTCTGGAATGAGTTTGAGTACAGGTAACTCAACCACTACGGTAGGTTGATAGAGTAGGAGACATCAGGGGAAGAGGAGAAAGGAAGTTGGAAAGGGTCATAGTCCCAGAAAAGACTACTCAGTCAAGAAGTGTAGTCCACCGGTAGTGTAGTCATGATCTCAAGGTCGAAGTCGTAGTCAGGAAGGTTACTTATGAGTCCTGACTAAAGAAAATCCTACCTGACCAACCTAGAGGAACGTCAGGTTCCCTGAGAGTTCTCAGAAGAGGTTGTGGTGTCAAGTTTTCGTAGTTAAGAAGTCGCGAGTCGAAAGAAATATCAGGTTGAGAGTGTAGGTATGTACTGATGACCTTTTTTGTATCGAAACTGATCTACCTGGAAACAACCGTTTCATTACAGAGACGAAAAATTATACGACAGATCCAAACAGTATCGAAAAAAAGGTTCCTCGTTCGCAAAAAATTAAAGTACCGACGTCAGTGGTAGACGTCACTAAAACCTCGGGGGTTTTTATTTCAGACAGTGACAAAGGTAACAAAGGGGTAGATAAACGGTACTTCACTACCCTGGCCTATGGTACTAGACTCAAAAGTCTTACAACTCAAAATTCGGTCGAAAAAGACGCAGAGATGTCACTCCTATTAGTGTCACAAATGAGGACATCCCGACACCCCTCCGACACCCCTCGTAGACTTTCGTTACAATCCATACGTGTGAAAGTTGAAGTCCTTGGTGCAGTTCCTCTCTAGACCCAAGGGGGAGGATGGTTGAGGGGAATAAAGACCAGAAGCGACAGGGTCCACCACCCTGGGTAGGGGACGACCAAGGGATGCTGTGCGAGTGCCGGTTCCTCTTCCGTGCTCTAGCCCTCTTCCGGGTCCTCGACAACTTCAAGGACGTCTACTTGCCGATGCGCCAGTGGTCCGTTCTCCCGACCTTCGGCCCAGCCCCTCGCCATCCCTAATGCGCGCCTGGGGTCGTATTTGACCCTCTCCGTTTGGCATTTATCGCCTCCGCCTCGGTCTCTCTCCTTCGACTATCCCACCCTGACCCCGCCCTAGTCTTCCCACACCGGACACCCGCCTCCGTCCCGGTCTCCCCTCCTCAGATTCTTCCCACCCCGGACCTTTTGCTTCCACCCAGGACCTCCTCAGGTCCCCTTTGACCCTTCTCCGCCCTTTATGGCAACTAGACCCAGACTCGACTGGGGAGCGAGGCGGACGTGCGTCTCCAGAATTCCTGTACCTTGACCTGTGCAGAAGGTAACTCTTTGCCAAGCGGAAGCCGAAGGACGTCGTCAACGACGCGACCTACCTGTATAGAGTCCTCAAATAGCGGGTGGACCCATGCTTCTTAAGGGAGGAACACGGGCGGAACCGACGTCAAAGTAGGTTCCTGAGTCAAGTACGTAAAGACAGGGACAGGGGCGCGGGAGGGGCAAATCAGTAACTCGATCTGTAACAAGATCCCTAACTCTTATCCTGCTACTTGTTCTATTTCTAGGGGCAGGAGTCGTTGAATGTAAGGGCACCACCTATGTAAGGGCGCCACCTAAGTCTGTTAATTGCAACCTCTATTGCACTAGTGAATCACACAATCTTTCACTAATCACAATACCCCTCTCCTTATGTGATCTCGGTCCATTTCTCCCGACCCTCACACCCGGCCAACATTAACATTTATCTTACAAGGTCCTTCGATCCCTCTCGCGATGAACCAGTAGACCCCTCTCATTTAATCCGTCTCGTAGTCGGGCACGTCTCCAACGTCTACATAATCCTCCAGACACACCGACTTCGTCTCACCCCACCCACCCCACCACCCCTCTTACTCCCCTTTACCCCAGTCTTACCACTGTCTGTCTAGTGTGGTCCGAAACACGGCACCAATCCTGACACCGAACAAGGAGACTCACTCTACCACGGGACGCTCGTCAGATTCGTCCTCTCCTGGGACCAGACGGAACCCACAAGTGTCCGAGGGAGACTGACGGACACCCCCCAGTCTTCGTTTTCTCTTAATCTTGACCCTCTAAGACCCGGATCAAACTTCCGACTCCGACAACTCTACAGAACGTCTACGGAGAATATACAGTGATTTCTCAGTGTTCACCCCGGGGACATTAGGGTCGAAGGGGGTCTCTCGGTGGGGCCTTGGGGGTTTAAGGGAAGTCGATTCACTTTCCGGGTCGTCCTAAGTGAGTGTGTAGAGTGGGGTTTAGTGTACGTTCACCCTAGGGACATGACGTGTGGGAGGACCTTTAAGGGAAAGGAGGACTTGGAGTGAAAGGAGTAGACACTTTACCCCTAAGACAAGTGACATTGGTCGTCACCAAGACAGGGAATAAACGATTCACTGGACTTCATTCGACAACGTGGAGTCAAAGGAGTAGACATTTTACCCCAGTTTCCTGGTCGGTCCGGAGGGTACAACCCTCCTCTAAAATGTTCCTGAAAAGAGTGTCACCGTCTCTGTATCGTTCACAAATCATTAATTCGCAATAAAATAGTAATAAAATCATCATCATAAAATTATTATACTTAATAATAATAGTGATGCTACTACTACTAACTTTGCCTAAAGATGAAATTTCAATTTAGATCCCCTGAAGGGACCGTCAGATCACCAATTCTGAGGTACGAAGGTCACAAATTCAAATTAGGACCAGTCCCTCGATGCTACGGTGGACGGTACGTGACGTCGGTTTTTTTCCGATTTAAATCGAAAATTTTAAGGGTGGGGGAGTGGAGAGTGTCTAAGAAAAGAAGGACAGATGTGACTGAAGAAAAAGGTAAGTAAGTAAGGTATAAATAAGTCACGGTCCACTCCTCCCCCTTACCGGGATGGGGTAAGGTCAAACAGGAAGAGAGGTAAAAGTCGTAGTCCTTCCCTAACTAGTTCCTCAACCCTAGTCTACTTTTGTCCCTTCTCTCCAAATGGAGTTTCGGCTATCGTCACTGAAGTATGGTCCTCGAATAGAGGACAGTATGACAGTCAGACGGGGTAGTCTTTTGGGACTCAAGGGATCTGAACTTCGGTGGTACTGGGGATAAACGGAAGGGGGTGGTCTCCGGCACCAGTCGTCACCTGCTCACCTTTTCAGGGGAGTGCTTGTCCTCTAATTTAAAAAACGATTCCACTCTCCACCGGTGTCTTCGACTTCCTCCGACCCCTGACCACCCGAAAGGAGCGGGAGGTGGGTCAGGGGAAATAGAGAAGGGGTACGGGGGTCTAGGACGAGGGAAACTAGTTGGTCATGAAGTGGTTGGTGACGGAGATAAAGGACAGGTGGGGTCGGTTTCACGACCCGTCGCCACCGGTGCGGAGGTTGTTCCTCTTCCTTTACTAGTGGTCCACACGGGGTGGGGGCCCTGAAGACTGAGTCTGGGGACTGGAGTACCGCAACATTAGGACCCAGGAAAACAGGGTCGGAACCTGAAATTTCCGAGACAGGACCCACGACCCGTGACTAGTCAGATGGACGTCTCCACTAACTTCCCGATACCACTGTTTGACAGGGCCATACGGGGGGTCCTGTGCCCTGAAAGTCCGTCTGACCCTACTTGGCCAGTAGGATAGTCTTTCCGTCTAGTCGGAGGGGTGCGGGTCGTAGGGGCAATGACGAACGCTGAAAGATCGACCAAGTAGAGAGACGGGGAGGGGTAGGGAGACAGAGGAGGTAAAAGAGGGGGTAGTAGGAAAGAGGAGGACCGAGACAGGGAGGGAGGGACAGAAGGGACAGAGCGGAGGAGATTAACACAGGGGACGAACAGGAGCGAGGGGTAAAGGGGGCAGGACAAGGAAAGAGAAAGAAGTCGGAGAAGACGTTCGAACGCCGAGAACAGGCAGTGGCTCAGAGAGAGAAACCACTCATCCAGACGAGGGGTTCGGGAAGAGGGGTTAGAAGGGAGAGAAGCGGAGAAGTGTTGGAGTGGGACTTCTCTATACCGGGTCTAAGTACGGAATTAGACTTGTTGGAAGTGACAAGAAGGAGACCTGAACCTGTACCTCACCCATCAGGACCCCTACCCTGTCACTGACCCTCTCAGGACCCAAGACGGTGGAACCTCAAGGGTCTGAGGAGTGGTCTGTCACTACCGGGTCTCCAGTCCCGACCCCACGCCCTCCCTGGCCGTCCCCCAGTGTCCTACTCCTTTCCTGTCCTCGGATACCTCACCCCCGCCCCACCCACCTCTCTCTACTCAACTCCACCCGCTTCTCCCTCCACGACAGCAGTATTGGGAAGGAAGTGGGTCCGGGTGGAACGAGGGGGTCCGTGCCTACGGGGTCGACACCAGTTGACAGAAGTGTAGGACCGTGCGAGGGACCTACGGTCCACCCCGGTACCCAGTGTCACGGGTGAGGGTAAGATGGGGGCGGGGGGCGGCGGGGGTCGGGGACAAGAGGACCTGAGAGACGTCCGAGCTTAGAGTCTAACGTCTTACGGGGGTGAAGGGAGGATCCTGGCACTACTTCAGACCGGGACTCTAGCACTTCCGACCGGAGGCAAGGAAGAAACTCTCACGGAGCCTCCTGTAACTCTTCTACCACCTCTTGGACGCCGAGCCGTTCCACAGCGTCCGTGCGTGCGTCCACTTCCCGCACCCGGTCTTGGAGTGGATGTGGTGGCACCGGGACGACGGCCAGGAGTGGTGGGAGAAGGTCGTGTAGCGGGTCGTAGTCAAGCCTCTGCTACAATAGGCATTCCCGACGACTAGGGTCCCCGGCCCCACCCCGACCCCCCACAGTCAAGGTGGTTGTGGTAGGTAGGGTCACACGGACCATCTCAGACGCTCACAAAGTCACAATCCAAATAACTCTCCAAAGTAACGACATTCGTTTCGCACGTAAGCCAAGTCATTTAACCATCCCTTGTTTTACTCAATTAGTCTTATAAGTAAGGTGTCTAGATTGTTTTCTGGGAGGAAGTGACATCGAATTCGTTCAATGTACATATAAAGAAAATTTTTTGTAAATGAATAAATAAATGAAAACCGACATAACCGAAGGGTCCACCGTGATCACCATTTCCTGGGTGAACGGTTACGTCCTCTGTATTCTCTACGTCCAAGCAAGAGACCCAGTCCTTCTAGGGGACTTCCTCCCGTACCGTTGGGTGAGGTCATAAGAACGGACTTCCCAGGGTACCTGTCTCCTCACGCCACCCGACGTCAGGTATCCCAGTGTTCCTCAGTCTGTGCTGACTTTGTCGAATCGTGTGTGTACGTGTGACCCAGAAGGAACGTCGTGGGCCCGAACAGAGATCCACTCCACGAGCCCGAATCGACAGGGAAACAAAATGGAAAGTGAAACTCACATCGAAGGGTCCACCGAGCCGCCATTTCTTAGACGGACGGTCACATCCTCTGCTCCCAAGCTAAGGACCCAACCCTTCTAGGGGACCTCTTCCTTTACCGTTGGGTGAGGTCATAAGAACGGACTTCTTAGGGTGCCCGTCTCCTCGGACCACCCGATGTCAGGTACCCCAACTTTTTCGTAACCTGTGCTGAATCGTTGACTTGGTGGTGGCGAATACTACTTCCATAGAGGTCTGAAAAGCAACTCGAGAACTTATACTCGACGTGTGTGCCACTGTGGAGTAGGGATTTATCGGTCGGACGTTGTGGATCCACAACGTCTTGGAAAGGAGGACATTCGTGTTGAAGTCATAGTGAGAATTGGGCTGATACCAATCTAAAGGGGGAATGGAAGTTTTACAGAGACTAAACAAAAAATTGAGTCTTAGGTCGTTCCAAAGAGAGTGGCGTAAACCAACAGTACAGAGACAGCGGAGAAAAGTTAGATCTTGTCAAGGGGACGGGGGAGTACTGTACATCCTTCAATTAGTCCAAGAATTGGACCGGAGGACCCCTCACACATCTATTGGCTCTAACTTCAGTCCTAACCTACAGACAAACGTATAAGACCTCTGTCACAGGTCGTAATAGTAGTTTCTCTAGGTACTGGGAAGAGGTTCCTTTCTTGTCAATCGGAAATAACTTGCAGACGACACACGGGACAGGGTTAACGAAAGGCTCATAATTAATATTAATATAATTAATAATATTAATTATTATAAAAGGCTCATAACAAATTAGAAGTGTCGTTGAGGCATTCCTTTTATGATATAAATAGGTGTAAAATGTCTCTCCCTTTGACTCCGGTTTTGATCATTTAACGTCCGACCCAGATGCCGGGGACGAGAAGGAGACAATAAACCTCTGTTCCCTCCCCCAATCCCCTCCTGGCCTGATTGGGATTGGGGCGGGAAGGAGGGGGTGAGTCACCTACTGCAGGTCCAGAGAACGATGGCTTGTGACACGTCATAGATGAGAGACCCCTGGTGGTCCTTGGGAATGCACCTTTTCATTCCTCTCTCTATCAAACCTCGACCCCACCCCTGATAGCCCCGAGTCCCTGCACTCCCGAGTCCTCTTCTACCCTCACTCACTTTTCGACCCTCTACCAAACAGAAGTCTTCTGTACGCGTGCCACCGGTGACGTCAAGGAGTCACACCGGTGCACTCCCGCGAGTCTCCTTCCGGTCACTTCCACCAGTGTCCGGGAACCGGGTTCCTACGATCCAACAAGAGGCGACCGTCCCCCGTGCGTCATTGAGACCACCGGGTGCCGTCGGTCCGTACGACCCCCTTTGACCTCTCCCGCCGACCGTCACGGGTTTACCCGAGAGGACTCGGGTCTAGTGGCTACCTCGTTCTCCTGTAAGTCCTTTGGGTCCCTTTACCGATGTAGCCACCGGTGACCACTTACCGTCGAGACGAGGATTCCCAAGACCCTCTTCGTACAGACACCTCCTGCCCTGACCCTAGGTCCTGACCCGTCTCCCCCGAACCTGCGATTCATGTCGGAAGAGAAGGTCTAACGCCGGTCGAGACCCTCTCACGGACCGGGCGGACCGTCGCCGGTACGGTCACCGCAAGGACCTCGGTGTCGACTTACTTATGTTGCGGACGAGTCACATGTGGTGGTTCAGAGGGGCCCTCGCCCGGTCATTCACCCCACCCCGACCCCGCCGGCCGTTCCCAACAGAAGACGGGTGTGCCCCAGGTTCCTCTGGGTAACACTTCCATCACCCCAGGTCAGACCCGGGACTCCACAACTCCTAAGGGGCCGAACGCCCGCGAAGTCTAACCCCTTGGGGTCTCAAATACCCCTGTGGTCAAACATCGTACCTGTGACTCCAACCCCGTACTCCTCAACCGTGCGGGACTGGGGTGGGACGTGGGGTCAGGACCCCGAGGGGTTGTCACACCTCCTCTACACAGGGCTGTAGGGTCACGACCTCGCCGAGTACCGGCTGTAGCCCCCCGACCGACTCAGCCCGCGGGCGATGTGCCTCTACGGCGTGCAGTAGCTCTAGTGCGACGGGTACGACACGTCAATGGACGGGGCGACCACCCTCGCACCCGGGCTCCGTGGGGGTGGGCGGGATGGACGGCCCCGGGGAGGTGGGACGTGTCGGCAGTGGAGGCTGGTGGAGTTGAGCGACGACCCCTTGTAGGATTCTTAGTAACAGTTGTTGGACCCGTAACTGCTCCGGTGGACCTACTTCGCCGACCGACCACCCAGACCGCTCACACGTCCAGGTCTCTTGACCCCGGTCACAGGACCCTAAGCCCAGGGACCTAGAGTCCCTCTAGAGTCCCAGACACCAAAAGACCCTTACCCCTCCTCAGTCTAGAGCCAAAAGAGCCCTAGTGTTCCGGTCTCTAGTAAGGGTCCTCGGACTTAGAGTCCCAGTATCTCAGGCTCTACCTACGTACCTAGGATCCTTAGAAGGTCCGACCTAAACCTTAAAGACCTCGGAACCTTTCCCAATCCTCGACTCAGTCCTCCGACTTAAGGAATACGTTTCCCGGTCTCTTGGTCCAGTTTGTACCCCCAGGGACTATACCTGCAAATCCCAAGACTCAGGTTCCAGTTCTTTACCCTAAGGACCAAGTATTCAAGGTACAGTCCCCAACTCAAACCCTAGTCCCGGTTTGATCTCTAGTCTCTACCCCAGTCTCCGGTCTCAGTCTCCGGTCTCTTCCATTCTTCGGTCTCCACAACCAGTCTTTAGTACACCACTCGAGGTCGACCCATCTCTGGTCCAGTCTCCAATTTCTGACCTCACTCTACAGTACCCGATCCTATCCCATAATCCAATCCTAAGTGAACAACCCCAGTCTCCAGTTCCTGGACACAGTCCGATCTCCCAGTGTCAAAGTCCAGTTTCCAATACCACCCACCCTACTTCTAAGTCCTCGATACAGTCTCCAGTGTCAGTCTCCAGTCCGTACCCTAGCATTCGGCTATGACCCCAGTCTGTACTCCCAGTCCGACCCAAGTTACAATCAAAGATCCAGTCTCCATGTCCAACCTTCAGTCCCTACCCTTGTCTCCAGTCCCCACCCTAGTCTCCAGTATCTACTCCACGACCTCAGTCGTCGGCCGGTCGTCGGGTACGCGGGGCAGACGAGGACGTCACAAACGGGTCGGGTAGCACTCGGCCCGGGCCGGCCTCGAGGACGTGAGAGTGAAGTAGGGGTGGTAGCCCGCCGACGCGTTCGCCCGCCCCTTCCACCACCGACTCCTCCTCGTCGACGCGGACCTCCGGTTCCGCCTCCGGCTCCTCCCGCTCGAGGACCACGCCCTGCTCAAGAGACACGAGACGGCCCTAGACATACGGGAGATGGGCGACGAGTAGGCGATGCACCTGTTGTTGTCCAATCGTACAGAGGTCGACAGGGGGTGTGTAGGGGGTCGGACCGGAGACCGAAGGGACCTGAGGGAGACTGGAGACCGGAGGCTGAACGATATATGAACGTTAAGGGTGAAGTAGGGTGGGGTGGAGGACTGGGGGTCGGGGACAACGAATACCTGGTTATCTTCGGTCGGAAACAAACGAGGGGAAGACGAGGAAATTTGGAGGACTTAGACTCCGGGACACTTCCAACATCACAATCGGTCTTCCTCGGTATAAAGGAAGGAGGTAGTGACCAGAGGTAGGTCTGGAGCGGTCGGATTAAACGGGGTCTTTGTACTCAGAAACATTTCCCGTTCGAGTCTATAGTTAGTTAACGATTTTGTAGAGGGACTTTAGTCTCCGCGGTAAATTTCATAATAACTTCAGAATCCACGTCGGTCTAGGTCCCGAACTTGTTCAAAGTTGAGGTCCAAGGTAGAACCAACCTTTTCTACACTTCCAACATGGTCCCGAAACATTCTTTCCCGAGTACCTAACTAATCGATACAGACAGGGCCCTCGTCTTCGTGCATCATCGTACGTACGAGATACATAGGAACGCACGAGTAGAAACACGTGTACTTACCCATAACGACGTCCTATCTAAGGATCCTCATCCTCACGACCCAGCTTTTCAGACCTGCTCATTTCGCTCCATATAAGTTGTGTCATACTTTAACTTGTCTAACAACATCGTACTTAGAGTGTTTGTAGTCCAACTTACTTTCTTTGGTCTTTTAAAATTTATCTCATGTATAGTATAGTAGAAAAATACATTGCAAGTTCTTGTTTCTATTAAGTACCAGACCTTCGGTCCCATTCCTATAGAAAGTTCTTCTCCTACTCCCGTGTTCCAATGAAGACCCCTGACCTTTACAAGAAAAAAATTTTTTTTTTTAATAAATAAATAAACCCACACGACCAGTATCAACACCGTATGTCCTAGAAATTAACACCGTATACCCCAGATCAAGGGACTGGTCCCTAACTTGGGTCCGGGAGACGTAC
Organism: Capra ibex; assembly: GCA_006410555.1. Classification (NCBI taxonomy): domain Eukaryota; kingdom Metazoa; phylum Chordata; class Mammalia; order Artiodactyla; family Bovidae; genus Capra; species Capra ibex. The sequence continues at coordinate 42,666,157 of SJYO01050415.1, forward strand.
CCCTCGTACCTCAGAATCGGTGACCTGGTGGTCCGTTCAGGGATCTTTACAAGATAAAGAACTGAACCCACCACCAATGGGTTTGGTTTACACAAGTGACCTGTGAAATATGTATACAATATGAAGTTATTTTTTCCAATCTCTGTTTTAAAAGTCTTCAACAGTAAATATTAAAAATTTAGTAGACTTACCGGTCTAATGGGATCTTTCGAGAGCGAGAGGGCAAGCTCAGAGACCCACGGGAGGGGACTCTACAGAGGGACGACGGGGGAAGGGACCCCCAGGGACGGGAGTAGGCAGTGGTCGGGGAAGGGGACGGACGGGTCCCGTGTGACCGACTGGCTCGGGTTGGGGTCGCGCCTCCTCGACAAGTCCTACCACCCGCTCTAGAAGTAGATGACCAGGTTCAGGGTGCACTCAGGGGTGGGTGGCGGGGAGGACAGACCTTGGGCTCGTCGACGAAGGGTTTCTCCGGGAGGGGGTGGGACAGACTAGGGGTTGTGGCGGAGGGGGTGGTCTTGAAATTCGCGCTCCTCGTCTTGAAACACCAGGTCTTACTCTAGTTGTTGTACAGTAAAGACTGCCGACTGTTGTTCTCGTTTTACCGGTTCCACCCATGAAACGAGACCCTCCTCCTGAATCGGCCCTCCCTTCCCCCTTGTCGGAGCCCGAAGGATCGACTCGGGAGGAGTAGGACGGGCGGGAGGGGCAGGACCAGTGCAAGGGACTTCGGGAGTGTCGTCGAGGAAGGGGTAGGGAGAAGACGGGGTGGAGGGGGAAGAGAGTCGAGGTAGGGGAAGGAGGACAAAAAAGGGAAGGAGGGGGTAAAGGGAGAAGAAAGAGGTAGAGACGGGAGGAGGGATGGACGAAAGAGGAGGGGTAGTGGGTCGTGGAGTAGAACGAGGTAGGAGGGGTGGAGGAAGAAGATGGGGTCAAAGGAGGAGAGTGGAGAGGGTGAAGAAAGGAGGATAAGGAAATAAGGTGTAGGGGTGGAGGAAGGGAGAGGGGAATCGGAAGGGACTTGACGGGAGATTTCCCGTTCCAGTTTTCCTGTTTGGGTGGTGGGAGTCGTTCCAGACCTTAAGGGGCCGACCCCCTATATGCAGTCCCACCCCGTCCCCTCGACCCCATCCCGTCTGAACCTCCCTGGGACCCCAAGAACCTCCCTGACCCCATTGTGAAGAACAGAGACAGACGTGGGACTACGTCGTCCGCCCTCTACATGTCCAGTCGGGGTGCAGACCCTGGAAGACGTACCGAGAACCGATTATGGGAGATGGGTGGGCAGGGGTTGGGGTCGGAGACGAAACGGAGGTCTTTTGGGAAGGGGACAAGGAACGGAGAGTCGGAACCGAAAGTCGGGGTAGGAGAAAGAGAACGAGGTGGGGAGGAGGGTGATTGGCAAGGGAAGGGCTGGGAGTTGACAACCATCAACAAAAAAAATTGAAAATAATTTTTTATTTTTATTTTTGAGAGGAGAGTCGAAAGGGGTTTCGAAGTTTCGTAGCACCTGACTCCAAGGTCCCTTACCCCTACCCCCACGTTTTCCGTGCACGTACCAACCCAAATTCCGGACCTAAACCCTTAATCTGGTTGAGTCCAATCTTAGGACGAAGAACCGTCACACTACAACCAGTTCACAGCATGGGAAAACTCGGAATCTTCCGTAGACCAGCCACCGGGGGCCGGGGTCTCGAGACACTCCTGGGTCACTCTGTGGCGTACACGACCGTGTGCCCAGTGTGAGACATAGTGCTCGACCGCACCTACACCGAGACCGACTTCGAACGGTGACCCCGAAAAGTAACCGTACTGACCCCACCGGGACCGGCACCCAGACGTGGGCTCCGAGGTCTTGTGCCGACACCCTGAGACACGGGGCACAAAGACGAAGGTCTAGAAAGACCTGGACAGAAGAGAGAACATAGAAGACAGAAGGACAGAGGAACAAGTAGAATCGGAGAGTCAGGGAGAGAGCTAGAGAAAGAAAGGTGAAGAGAACAGAGAACCCTGAGAAAGGACAAGACGTAGAAGTAAAGTAAAAGTCCTTGAGACAGACCCCAAGATTCCACCCCCAACATCCACATAACATCTCCTTCCTCCCCACAGGATCACTTTCAAGACTCCCCTAAGACCCTCTTCTTAGGTCTCCAACACCTTCGGACCTTAACCCCCTTTAGACCTTCCTAAACCCTATCTTCGACCCTTAGACCCTATCTTCGAAACCAGACACTCAGAGACCCCAGTCCCGAGTCCTAGACTTTACTTTCTAGTCGTTCCAGACCCCACGTTTGACTCCGTCCGAGACCCTAGTCCCTCCCAGACGGATTGTAAGTCCACTCCCCGACCTCACACCTGTCACCACCGTCCAACCCTGACCCCGTCTCCGGTCCGACCCTGAGTTTGACCGTGATTCGGGGCACAAGGGTGTCAGCCCACCGAGCCTGGTCCTTGCGTGGTTCTTCTTCGCGGCCCCACTGGCCATGAGGCACGTCTGCAGCGACTAACACCGGTGCGAGTTCTTCTACGACGGGTAGCCGAACTTGTACACACGGGGGTGACTGGTCCTCGAGTAGTGTGACCGGTTCTGGGCGATACGGGACCACGGACGAGTCGGGGAAAGACCCTTGACGGTCCCAGGTCGAGTCGTGGGATGACTCGGGGTGAGTCGTAGGGTGAGTCGTGGGGATGATTTGGGGGCACTAGGGGGTCCCCGGAAGGGATCCTGGAAGGATTCAGGAAGAGGTCCTGGGACTCCCGAGTGACCCGGGAGATCTTACGGGACTTGGAAGGGTGTCCTACGACTCCCGGGGTGAACCCTACAACAGTCTCGAGACCTAGGATTCCTGGGATTGACCCTGGGGGGACCTTGGGTCCTTCCGGTGATTCTAGGGGGATCCTGGGTTTCTGGTGTAGTTTGGAAGCCCTTGGGGTGACTTGTGGTTACGGTGGAGACGGTTTGAACGATCTTAGGACTCCTAGGGTGGACTCTGTGGAATTCGGGGGAACTCTGAGAAAGTTCAGGAGACGGTCCTGGACGGGTTCAGGGAACCCTGGGTGTCTCGGGGAGTACTAGGGTGACCGGGAGGAGACTTGGAGACCTAAGGGTGACCCGAGAGGTGGAGTGAGAGAGAAAAGGAGTCCTGGGACACCTAGAGAGGGGAACCTCAGACAATTGTGGGTTGACTCGGGGTTTCTGAGAATCCCTGGGTCACTCGTGGGACACTGGGATTCATCGGAGGTCCTAGAATTACTGAAGAAGGGATCCGAGTCTCTCTCTGACTCTGGGGAAGATTCGGGAGACCCTGGGGTTTCTCCGAGGACTCCGGCGAAAATAGGTAAAATACCCTTGATGGGGGATCTAGGAAAAGTCGGAGTCCCTGGGTTCTTCAGGAGGGTCCTAGGACGGGGTTCTGGGAATCTTGGAGGGGGTCCTGGGACGATTCGTGGGACTCCTAGATGATTAGGGGTCCTGGGACTTCTGGTGACTAAGAGGTGACTATAGTGTTCGTAAAGGAAAGGGTCTTGGGATTTCGGAGGAAGGGAGTCCTGGAGTTCGAAAAGGATCCTGGACAACTCCAGACGACCTGGACAATTCCGGACGACTTTAGGGTTTCTCGGGAGACCCCGGGAAGACTGGGGAATTGAACCAAGAACTCGTGGGGGAGAGGACCCTAGGATTTCTTGGAGGTGGGATGACTAGGAAGGAAATCACAGACACACTTGGGGTGGTCACTGTTCACTAAACGGACCGGGAGAACTGGAGACTACTGGAACGACAGAGAATATTAGGCGGAGTGGATGGAGACTAAAAGTTTTTGGGGGACGGGTAGAGGGTGAATGAGGGTCGGGGTGAGACTGGGAGAAGACTGGAGGAAAAGACTGGAAACTCCTATAGAAGTACAGTTGAGGATGGAGGAGAGTATGGGGTTGCTCCGGGGAGATTAGGACTAAGAAGTTCCACGGAAGTCACCGGTGAGCCTGAGGAGAGACTGGTAAGGACTGGAGACCTAGGAAAAGTAAAGAGAACTTAGGAGAGAACCTAGAACCCCACCACCCCGATCTCCCCTCTCCCAACATCCTGTTCCTCCTACGACCCGGGAGGCCTCACTGGGTCGGACCGAACAGAGAGGTCTTTCTGTGTCTACTCCTCCAGGCCCTTATAGACGTTTTGTTGGAAGTGGAAGTCCCTTTCCATGCGGAGACGGAGGAGTCAGACGTTGACTTTCCCCGCGCAGTCCTATTATCGTTGTCGGTGTCGGTCGAAAACTCGGGAATGTAGCCACGGTCCGTAGCTTTCTTCCTGGAATTGAGTATGAGTCAGGGAGTCACTTAGTAGTACCGTAACTTAGCACCCCGCCCCCGCCCCGGGAGGCTCTTCGGGCCGACTCCCTCCTCCCTCGCGCGTCCCCTCTCCGGAGTACGGCCTGCTAGAAGGAGGAGAGTCCAGCTTCCGAGGGGAAGAGACGCCACCGTCTACCGGGACATGGCCCCGGAGGGCCCGGCGCTCCTCCTGCGACTGCTAGGCCTCTTTTAGCACGCGTCTCAGGTCCTTCACAGGCGACACGAGATGGTAAACCTCGTCCACAGAATGACGACTCACCAGTTTTGAACCAGAGACCCGCCCCGGACCCCGCCCGAAACTCGGACACCCGCCCCGGACGCCCACTTGGCGATCGGAGACCCGCCCCGTTCCCCGCCCAGAACTTAGGACATCCACTACCCGGAACTTGAAATGTTGCTCTGAATCTTACCTCCCAAACTATACCCTTAGTCTGGACCACGCGTTAGAACCCGGTCCCTGTCGCGGCCCCGTCTTGAAACCCAGACTCTCAGTCCGGGCCACCGCTGCGGAACTGAGACACCCGTTCTGGAACCCGCCCAGAACTCTAACCCCGCCCCGGATTCCCCCGCCAGGACTCAGGCACCCGCCCCGGATACTCCCTTGATTAACCAGACGTTCGGCTCTTATCCAGTCTTGAAACTGAGATAACCGCCTCGGTCCCACAAGGAAGCCGGGACACTTAGCAGGACTTAAACCTGACCCGTGTCTACCCGTAAAAGTAAGCCTCGACCTTCACCCTTAGTCTGGTCCCCGTCTTAGACCTCGGTACTGTGTATTAGGGCGGTAGTCTAGCTCGTGGGAATGTTCAGGTTCTTCCGGCACACCGTGTTCGAGAACAGTTTCGTCGCGGCCTCCCGTCATCAGCGGACAAAGGCGTACTGGGGGGACATGTTGGACGGGTGCATTCAGTGGGGCGGAGGTTACCCCCTTCCCTCGGATTCGGAGGAACCTCTTACCCACCTACTCCTCCTCTCTCCTACCCCACGCGTGGGTCACCCCAGAACGCTTTACTAATCCCCTCCGCCCGATCCCTGCACGTACCCCTTTAGAACGACTGCGGAGCTTAGAAGGGGACGCTTCCGTGGCCCGGACATTATACAAAGACCTCTCGATGTTCCGCCGCACCTAGGACTGCCTTCTGGTGTCAAAACTCCTGGCGTACTATCTACTGGAAAGTCACTCGACCCCGGACGGACCCTCACACCCCCGTCTACCCATCCCGACCCCGGGTGGAGGTCCCCAGTGGGAAGTGTGACTCGCCACACCCTCGTCCCCGGGCACCGAACCCGTCTTGGTCCCCTCCCACGTCCTACACCCTCTTCTCTTATTTTTGTCAGATCGTCCCGAATTACCCTCTGTCCACCCCTGAGACCTTCGGGGATGGGTTTCGGGGTGAGAAGGGAGGTCTTTCGACCCTTCGTCCTCCTCCTCCTCCTCCTTCACCTCCTCTTCTTCGGTCTGGGGGACGTGGTCAACCAGGACGTGAAGTCGGCGTGGCGGGACTGACTTTTCTCCACTCTGGGAAGGACCCAGGGGTTCTCCCTGGGTGATGGAGAGGGGTGGGGTTAGGAACGAGGAGTTCTCTCTTGGACACACAGGAACCTTCCCCCCTGTGGGTGTCGACTAGGAAATTACAGTAAATTGACCTTGTTCGTCTCAACGGAACATGGTGACACTTTGACCCGTGAAGTGTCCCTGTAGAGAAGACTTCCCAAGTGTAGTGTGCGTTATAGTTAAATCCGAATAAGATCTTCTTTTACAGAACAAGTGTATTTTAGTCATATAACGTCATATAATATACCCACTCCAGTCATATAACACTACGTAAAGGTTGTCTACCGTCACTCCTTGTCCCGTGAAGATTAAGTCTGTTTTCGAAGTATACTCGGTTACCGTCAGGACCCTTATTTATCGTCATTATTCCCGTGACGACGATTGCCATTGTTATCCGTCATAAATAGTTTACGAAAAGTACACAGTCCGTAGTACAATTTTGTGAACTGTCACTCTAGGAGAGTGAAGTAGAAGTGTGATCCTCTATCTATAATAATAGTTGAAACACACACACCTACTCTTTTACTCCGTGTCTCTAAACAAAAAGAGTGGTTCAGTCCTCTATCTCTCAGGACCCGACCCGTCACCGTATCACTGTGACTGTCTCTGGGACCGAGTTAGTCCTAAAGACGGGACGGTAAGATTCGACAACGGAGTATCGATGTTTTACCTACGACTTGGAGGTCTGTAGTACTGATGTACAGTCTGTCTTTCCTCTTTCCGAAAGGAGATTCCTTTTGAGTTTAGAAAAATCGGTTCCTTGCGAGAGGTACCACCCGAATCCGTGTACCGGGCAACCGATCTTGAGACTGTAGTCCGATGGTGGTCGACACTCCCTCTGACCTTTCGGTTCACAAGACAAAAGATAAGAGACCCTTTCGTCACTGAGACCTCAATCTGAGAAGTCCAAACTTAAGGTCATATCTGAAACACTGTAACCGGTTCTTTTAATAAACACGGAGTCGAAGGAGTAGACATATTACCCTGATCAGTATATCAGCTGGGAACTTGTTACGTCCCCAATCCGCGTGACTACGACTTCGACTTCGAGGTCATGAGACTGGTGAACTACACTTCTCGACTGAGTAACCTTTTCTGGTACTATACCCTTTCTAACTTCTGTTTTCCTCTTCTCCCACCGTTTCCTACTCTACCGATTTGTCGTAGTGGTTGAGTTACCTGCACTTAAACTCGTTTGAGGTCCTCTATCACTTCCTGTCCCTTTGGACCACACGACGTCAGGTACCCCAGAAAATTCTTAGCCTGTGTTGAATCAGCGACTTGTTGTTGTTTCCCCTTGATTGGGAAGTGTGTAAATTTTTAAGTACATATTGGAATATCAACCGGGAGGTATAGGTACCAAGAGGTAGGTACCTAAGTTGGTTGGTACCTAGTACATCATGAAATCATCATAAATAACTCCCCTTTTCTGGGGTGTATATTCACCTGAGTACGTCAAGTTTGGACATAACAAGTTTCCAGTTGAGATATAGATGAATCAACCTAATAATACTCTTAATTACAATAATACATGGTTGTGAATCTTATCTCTGGTTGGATCTCCTTTGAGTTACCCACAACCGGTAATGAAGAGGATAGAAATCATAATATCTCCTCTACGTTCCTTCACCAATTAGTATCAACAGTCCACTCGGTTGGTCAACAGTCCACCGTTCTATCGGGGTCTTCGAGGTCCCAAGGTAGTGTGGTAGTGTTGTTAGGGTCACCTTTTCCTCGTGAAGATAGTTATCGAAGTCGTTTTGAGGGTCTTACTTAAGGTAACCTGGTCGCACCTAGTGTACTGGTAGAGAATGAATAATAACATCAGTTCGTCTATCTTCCATCGTTAACCGAGTCGGAACTAGTGTACGGGTCAGACCGTTACCTCTCGGATGGGGTAGCCGTGGTGTGTCGGACTCTTACCCCTCCTGACTGAAAGGTTTCCTTTAGACCTCCGCGAATATTCTACCTCAAGGAGGTATGACCCAGGACTGACAGAGGGGTGAATGAAGGAGTCGTTTGACCTACTTCTAATGAACATATATCGCATACGACTATAGTACCGATTCCACTCCGGGACGGAGGAAGACCCCGTCCAAGGGAAGGGAGGAGACGGGGGGTCGACGTTACGGACAGGTGACTTTCCCGACCCTGACCTGACCCTATAGAAAAGACAAGTGGTAGTAGAGATTGACTACGGGGCAGGGGTCTCGACGGTGGACCTCCTTCCTCCCCTCTTGCCGCTTCGACATCTTCTCCTCCAACTCCAAAGGAAGCTCCATCCACCCTAGTTCATCAAGGTCTTCTTTCCCCACCCTTGGGACTGAGGTAGTACGGGGTAAGTAAGTCGCACACAAGTGTCTCGTTACGACACCCGGGTCGGGACCCGACCCACTACAACCCATGTGCCGGCACTGGTTCGGTCAGGTGACCCCTCTGTCGATGTAGTCCGTCTGTTATTGTCGTAGCTCATAGGTACCACCACTACTCCCCTCGATCCGTTTTATCAGGACCGTCCTTCTTCCTCCGTGTTCGTCACCCCAGTCCCACCCTCTTTGGTCCCTTCAAGTCCCCCAGTACCCCTGGCACCGCTCTGTGGACTAGGTCGGACCCCCCTTCCCGAAGTCCCTTCCGAAGAGTCTCCTTCCCTACAGGCGTCTCTTCCTATTTTCTTTACACGGTCAACTTCTTTTTTCTCCTTCCACAAGGTCCATCCCCGTGTCGTATTCGTTTCCGGTCTGTCACTCTGTCGTCATTTACGTCACTCGGGTAGGGAAGTAAGTAATTCCACTAGTCGTTCGTAAAGGGGCTCAAAGAGTTGGAACAAACACAGTCCCAGCGGAACCCGTAGACCGCTTAGAAAAGAATCCTAGTACATAAATACAAACCTTTTATAAATAAACCGACGTAACACACAATCAACACCGAACTCCCTAGAAACAACCCAGTACATCCCAGAAAGTAACGTTGCGTACCTGAGAGATCAACACCGAGGCATCAACTTCGTGAGCCCGGGGTCTCGTGTACCCGGAGTCATCAAAGCTGTGGGTCCGAGAGACCAACACCGAGTCCGAGTCAACACCGGACACGCGAATCAACGAAGTGTCGTACACCCTAGAATCAAGGGATTGGTCCCTGACTTGGGTACAGGGGACGTAACGTTCCTCCTAAGAATTGGTGACCTGGTGGTCGTTTCAGGGAGTCTTATTACATAGATTCACATGTTTTACTTAAGTATCGTCTTCTTTACTCTATAATTTTATCAATGATTTTATAATAAAATTTTAAAACACTATGTCATTATAGACATGGACAAATACTTAGATGGTTTATTGTTCTTGATTGTCACCTAGGTCATCGATGACATTAACTATTCACCACTACTTGGATTCACTGTAAAGTTCTACAGAAGTTTTTATTACACCATATGTTTGTAGATACTAAGACTACCTACTGTGTTGGTGTCTAAGACGATGGTGACGGTACTGAATACTGGAGTAGATATTACCTTCCTTTACGATGTAAAGTCGGTCTCCGACCCTTTGTGTTTGTATCTGGAAGGGGGGCGGTAGGCGCAAGTGTCTAGGGACCCTAAAATAGGTAACTGAGGAACTTCCACACACCCCGGTACAATACTGGTGAGGTCCAGGTCAGGACACGAGTCACGTCCTCTGTTTAGTGTCTAGATTTAGGGTCCCCTGTCTCCTCGAATGTCAACTTCCTTACTCGGTCCCCTACACCGACCTAGTCCTTCTCGTTCCCACTCCCGTTCCGACACTCCCCCTCTCTGACCCGACCACCCGGACCTAAGTGAACCGTTACACCCGGCCCGAGACGACGTCCTTTTTCTCTACCTCTTCGTCGCAGAGGACATGGTCGTCCGCGCCGACGTGTGGGCCCCCCGACGTCTCTACCACGACGTCTACTAGTCGCGGACGTTTCCACGGGAGGTACACGTAAACCGAGGGGGGGGGGGCTCATGTGGGCAGGACAGGGTCGGGCGGGTCGGGGAGACCTGGGTCGTCCCTGTGAGAGGGTGGGGAGGACGTACACCAAACGGGAGAACAGAACGTTAAAGAGTGATTAAGGAAGTTAGGACTAGTGGGGACGGGTGTGTGGGAACGTGTGAGGACACTAGTTGGAACGTGTGAGGAGACGGGTCAAGAGACTGTAAGGGGGGCCCCACCGACAAAAGACCACCCGCCCCTCGTGACTAAGGTTTAACTCGTCTGGTGACAAACGGGGGGCGCCACGGGGGAACGTTGGGTAAGGGGGGTCCTCTCTGTCCGTGGTACCACAGGAGGTGGGACTTCGACCCGTAGAGCTAGGATTTGCCTCCGTTACGACTACACGTCGTCCATTGCTCACTTCCCTGAACCCTCCCGATTCTCCCGACCCTCCAAGGACACACTGAGGGTCCAGGGAGTGAGGAGGGTGGGAAGACGTCTTTTACGACCTAATGGACTTCCTGTTCTTCCTTCAACCGAAGAAGGTCTCATAGGTCCGTGACTACGTTTGGACGTCCACCCGAGATCACGTGTATAATAAAATTTTTTTATTACAATAGAGGAATAGAAACCGACACAACCCAGAAACAACGACGTGTTCGTAAAGAGATCAACACTGTTCGTCCCCGATGAGAGATCACCGCTACGCACCCGTAGACTGACACCACCGAAGAGAACAACGGCTCGTGCCCCGGGATCCCGGACACCCGAGGTCATCAGCCTCGTGTACCCGAGTCATCAACACCGTGTGCCTGAATCAACGGGGTTCCGTACACCCTGGAAGGACCTAGTCCCTAGGTTGGGTATAGAGGACGTAACCGTCCGTCTAATAATTGGTGACCTAGTGGGGTGACTCGGTTGTCCCTTCGGGGGGATCACGTGTAGAAAGTAATTCGACTCAGGGGTCAGGACCATGGTGGAGGTCAAGATCAAAACAAGAGAGCCAAGGTCCTTGTCTCTGGGTGAGTCCGGTCGAGTCTATTGTCCCTCAAATAATATTCCTCAGTGTACCTTGTTATTTCCTCCGTTTTACGGCGTCTGAAATTCTTACTCAATACAATTCCTAGGTCTATCGACCTTCCATCAACTCTGAAGTCCCCGTGAGTCCGTCGTCCCTGAACCCCGAGAAAGACTACTGGGGACAAGGACACCGAGGTCACGACAGATGAAAGCGAGAGGAGAACACCAACTGACGGAAAGTGACGGAGAGACTTCGAAAACGATTAACTACCAAAGACAAAGGAAGACTAAAGTCGAAAATACATAAAGTAGGAACGGGGTGGAATGGGGTGTCGACGATGACGTATCGAAGATAGTTGAGAATCAAAGACGAAGGAGAGCTAAAGTCGAATGAGAGAGATGGTGGAGGGGGGTAGTACCCCTCCCGACGGTCCGAGACCTTATCTCCTCCCGTCTCCGGAGTCGCGTAGAAGTGGCAGAAAGGAAAGAAAGGGAGTCACAGGACCTAGAGTTACGGAAGCTCTCTGTCTTGTTCCGTCTCCCCGACCCGTACCACTTACTCCTACCTTGACCACTCCGGGAAAACCCGAAGGGAGAGGGACCCCGTAGGGGAAGGAAGTCCTAGATGAGGGAGGGGGTTGTAACGGGTCTCGAGGGAACAGCGGGTGTGTGGGAGGGAGGGGTTCTCGTAGGAGTCCAAGGGGGTGGACGTCACCAGGGTCAGGACGGGACGAGGGTAAGGAGGTCTCAGAGGGAGGGGGACCAGGGTGGGAACCCACAGGAAGACACAAGAGAGTGGGTAGCGGTGTACCTAGGGTGTGAGGTGTACGGGGTTCAGAGGTCGGGCCCAACGACAAGAGAGTAATTACAGGGATTAGGCCAATTAACTCAGAGGAGAAACGACACAACACTGCACAGATTGGAAAGACGGGACTAGGAACGGAGGACGGAGAGTTAGAGATGGACAGGTAGAGAGAAAGAGAAGGGAGAAGAAAGAAGGTAAGACGAAAGTGGTAGAAGAACAAGAGAAGAAACGAAGGAACGAGGAAAAACGAGAAATAGAGATACCCAACAAAGAGAGAGATACAGAAGTTAGGACTGGTATAGTGACACACAAAAAAAAGGACAGAGAGACAGAGGAAGACAGAAAGAAAAAGGAAGAAAAAGAAGACGAAGAAGGAGGGTAGGACAACCGACGGAGTCAGTAGTTGGCGGTCTTGCCATTAAGGGCCTCGGGTAAGGAACGATACGACGACGGTGGGGAGGGAAGATTGGGGGTTGGCGGGGGGAGGTGGACCACCGACTCCTAGACCCTGTAGGTCCCCTCCCTCCATCGTACGGCCGCCTTTTAGAACTCTAGTCCCGAGATCTCTGGTTCTCAGCCCAGGGTCTAATCGGTGATTGTTGTGTACCTTGATACTTATTTAGCGAATGAAATACATTCGAACAAAGGGGTACACATTTTATCTTCGTTCTCTTCTACCGTTTCTAGGAAAAGGTCGACCTACAACAACCTCAAGGTCTGGGTCTAAGCGTCAGGGCTCCACCCCACTTGGGGTGAGGGTGTATGGGCCGAGAGACGTGGGCGCTGGGGTCTAACTAGCTCAGACGACAAGGGTAGGTGGTTGGCCTAACCAACGGGGGTTCGTAGGTGAGACTAACCACACGCACGGAGGAGACGCGGACGGAGGAGACGCGGACGAGACCAACCGGGCTTGTAAGTGATAGATCGAAAGGGGAGCGAGCAGGGCGGGGATATCAGATGTCACTAACCGAGGAAAGTCTACGGGCAAGACTAACCGGGTACAAATGTGAGGAGGGGGAGACGAAAAGGACCTAACCGACGAAAATTCTGTAGACTCGGTTAACCAAAAGCTGGCGTAGAGGACGAGTAAAGAGAGGACGTGTAAAGAGAAGACGTGTATCGGAAACGCACTTTCACTGAAGTTGGGGGTATTAGATAATTGGCGGGGGGGGGGCTCGAGGCGTCAGGACCTCCCCTCGACTCCCTCCATAGTCATCGGGTTTGGAGAAGATCCAGCTGTCTGTGAGAACCCACAGTGTGTTCACCACTGTAGCTCCTCTGTGACTATGACATATTTCTGTAAACTCCGGGTCGAAGTACTGAGCCCCGGGGAGTCAGAGGAAGACGACTACAGGACCTGAGACTCCAACCCTGAACACCACAGTACCTAAGGGTACCGGGAGTATCACAGAAATTTTACCACCGACGACGAGGGACGCGTGGACGAGAAACACGTACACACACGTCACTCGTACCCGGCACACGTGTGAAAGACCACAGAAGCGCGTAGACTACAGAAGACCTGGTACGGAATGGGGCGGGGGAAGGTGGGTCCTCTCTTCCAGTACCGTCTACTACTTAAGTGGGTCCTGGACAAGGCTAAGGACGTCAACGAGACGCTCCCAGTGTTATTACCACTCCTCCTTTCCTCCCACTCCACCTCTCCGTCCGTTCCAGACGCTACACAGACCTTCCCAACGGACTCAATTGCAGGTCAGGGTAAGAGGGGGCTAGTCACTACTGGAGTGGTGGGAAGGTCCGGGGTGACAGGAGCTGGGGTGTCAGGAAGTAAGAAATGAAAGTCGGTCACAGTTCGGGACAGGCGGGTGGAAGGATTTAGAGAGAACTTAAAGTCTTTAGGTCGGTGAAACAAAGTGAAAGTGGAGGAGATTGGTCAGGTTACGGGGGTTTCGTTAGACGGTTTTGGGTTAAACCGGTTTTTAGTTAAAAGTGTGTACTCGTTGAGCGGTGTACGGTAAAAGGGTGTCCGTAAAACGTCGTCGACCGTTTCAAGTCATTTACGCCACCTAAAGGAAATTGAGACCCAGACGTCTCCCTCTTTAACGGACCGTAAAGATTTACTTAGAGACTCTTGGTGGATAATTAAAACGAATATTTTATGAAACGGTCCTCCTTCAGAGTGTAAGAGAACGGATTGAATTTGTTCAAACTCAAAGGTGTTGAAAACAAGACCAAGTCTGTTATATTGGTCTACTTTCTACTGTGTCGTTAAATTAATTTATGTAGTGACCACTCTTTTACTGTGGAGTGCACCGTGTGTCACATGTTGCAATTTCCTTGTCAAACTTTAAGACTTGTCGTTTGTAGGGTGGGTTACGTCAAAGGATACTGTTTGTACATGTCAGAGCTTCAACACCAATATTGTGAATCGTCCACTATTCTTTGGTGTCTGACGGGTCTTTAATTGGAAGTACTGTTCTTACCCTCACTAAGATTTGGATTGAAGGTATCTTGGACGTGGGATGAACCGATCGTAAGAAATTCCATTGACCATTTGTTGAAATTAAAAGTGAGAAAAGAACAGTTGTTTTCTATTTCGTACTTAGTAACAAAGGTGTGGATCAAAAGGAAGTTCAAGACAATGTATGGAATCACGGTTTACTGATTCCAAAAGAAAGAAATTGCTTCCACCTTAGTCAGAAACCCTAAATTTTACTTAAAAGCAGGGACCCAGACACTGAAAAACCTTTATTCTTACAAGAGAGTCACTTTAAAGAAAGAGGGTGGTTTAGACGGTAGGTCGGAAGACGGGTTTAAACACCTAAGTATTTGGTCAGATCAGCTTATTTACAAACTTTATAGAAAGTTTAGAATCTCCGAAACGTACAAAACTCACAAGTCACAGTAAGTCTCGTCTGTTTTCGGTCCCTCAACATCGATTGGTAAATCCGAATACAAGACTAAATTTACTTGTGTCTTTTTTCTTAATCTTTTGTTCCAACCACCCTTTCGGATAGTTAAACGAATATTTTAGAACTTACAGACTCATCTGAAAAGAAGATAGTGTACTTTGGTCCGTTTTCCTGTAAGTCTGACTTTATCACTAACACTTCACAAGTCCCCTTTCAGTCCATCTTCATTTTGAAGTCGTCTTTTTTTAAGGTTCCCCGATAATTTCGGTAGGACCCGTTATGTAACGATATTGTAGTTTTCCTAAATTGACTTCAAACACAAGTAACGGAACTATTAGACTACTTAACCAGTAAACTGTTTACCCAGATATCTTCGACAAGTCTGAGTTCACACGGATCCTAAGTGGGCCTCCGGAACAATTTTATCTGAAAACCTGGGGTAGGGTTCAGAAAACTAAATCATTAAGACCCTACCTCGGGTCCTTAAACGTAAAGACTGTCCAAAGACCCTCTACGACTGAGACGATCAGACCTGACCACGAAACTCTTAGTGACGAGGTTTCGCGTTGAGAATTGGAGTCGTGAGAGAAATTCCGGGGAATTCTTGGCGACAACAACCCTGAACGGTCACTAAGTCACCAATTCTGAGGCACGAAGGTTACGTCCCCCACGTCCAAGGTCGGGACCAGACCCTTGATTCTCAGGTGTTCGACAACAAATAACTCGTGAATTGTATGGACAAGATTTAAATCTTGTCTCGTCACAAGATTTAAGTAATATATGTGATTGTGTAATTTCAGAGTCCTGTCGAACTATTTCATCCAGATAACACTGGTGGTACAATGTATACCCTTTTAGTTCTGTGTCAGACGGTGTGTCTCTCCAGTGTGTCACTCTTTAAACTCGTCGGTTGCGGATGAGTAGAAAGTCCAGTATCGAGTCTCCAGGAGAGGAGGTGCTTCGGGGGGTACTGGTGGGTCAGACTCAGTCCGTCGAGGAGACCCAAGGAGATTGGGGGACTCGAAGGAGGTAGTGTTGGTACTAGTAGTATTAATAATAAGGTCTTGAAGAGTTGGTGTGTGACTTCTTCCCTCTTACCAAATTATTCGGGGGTTCATCGGTAGTGAGGCGAGTTTAATATTCGAAAGACGGTATCTTGCAAAAAGTTTATCACCCTTGACTGAGTGATCTACCAACACTTAGTCCAAATAGTGGCTCTAAGAGTAAAGATTAACGTGTAACCATACAGACCCCTCGAAACGTTCTGTGATTGCGGGTAAAAAGTGGGGTCTATCAGATTAAATTAACCAGACCCTACTCAATACTCGTAACCCTTAAAATTTTAAGGGGTCCACAGAGATTACACGTTAGTTCCAACCCTCCAATTCTTATATGTAAATCACGTAACTCTAGTCTTAAGAAAGATCAATTGATCATGTCCCGTGTTTTATCGTCTTACGTACCGTGTATGACCCCAAGAGTCCACCACGATCACCATTTCTTGGGCAAACGTTACGTCCTTTGTGTCCTCTGAGCTCAAACTAGGGACCCAACCCTTCTAGGGGACCTCCTCCCGTGCCGTTGGGTGAGGTGATAAGAACGGACCTCTTAGGGTACCTGTCTCCTCGGTCCGTCCGATGTCAGGTGACCCAGTGTTTCTCAGTCTGTACTTACTTCGCTGTCGTACACACGTGTGTACCGTGTATCATTCCCACACACTTTGATGACCAAATCCATATACACCTACAGTCTAATCTGTCGGGAGGACCCGGAGTCATATTTGTACATGACATAAAGGATGACACCCAACGTCAATCTTTTCTAACTTTTTAATGGTGTACTGTTATCTTTGAAGTGTTCCCGTCTCTGAAGCAAAAGAAAATGAGGACATAGGGGTCCCGGAACTTGTGACGGACGTATACGCGATTCAGTGAGGATAGTACGGGTTGAGAAACGTTGGGATACCTGACATTGGACGGTCTGATGAGACAGGTACCCTAAGAAGTCCGTTCTTATGACCTCATCCAACGGGACGGGAGGAGGTCCCCTAGAAGGGTTGGGTCCCTAGTTTGAACTCAGGGGACACAAAGGACGTAATGTACGTCCAAGAAATGGTGATCGCGGTGGACCCTTAGGGACTTGTCACGGACCGTGTCTCATTTACGAGTCATTTAAATATCATGACTTCATATTCACTGGTTAGAAGTAGATAGTAATCGTATTTACTATTTATATATTTGTTATTGATATTTATATATTTGTTTATATATAACTGATTTACTTGTTTATTTACTGTCTACGAATAGAGGAGACGAAGAGTCATCGACACGTTATTTAAAAAAAAAAAACTCTTTACTTACTTATTGGTTATAAGGTAGAGAGGTCGTGTATCATCCGTAAGTCATTTTTTTTTTTTTTCGAACACTTACCGATTTCCAACTTAGAGGTAAAGAGGGACGACATAATATCTACGAGTCATATATAAAACCCCCCCTTTACTTATTTACTAACTGGAAGGTGATGTAGACCGTGTATCATCCGGGCGTTATTTATAAATAATGTGTTTTACCTATTTACTAGGAGGTAGAAGGAGATTGTGTATCATCCATGACTATTTCTCAATAATTTCTTTACTAATATACGAAAGACTGTATGCTATCCGTGAGGTATTTATAAATAACGTATTTACTTATTTCCTGGGTGTCAGGTAGAGGAGATCGTACACAGGTAGAGGAGCTCAAGTTACTTACTTATTGAAAAGTAGAGGGATCTAAAGGTTTTAATGGATGCCTGTGTCTGTCCCTTATGTTGGTGATAATTGTAGTAGTAGACATGGCACCTGATGGAGGACGCCGACGTCCACTCCGACACTCCGGCAGGTCCACACTGGACCCGTCCCTTGACAACCCGGTATCGACCGGGGTCGTCGACGAGTGTGACGCAGATGGGCGGTCCTCAGGTAGTCGCTGAAGATGACCATGATGAGGCCGTTCCTACAGTAACTCCTCGTTCCGTTCTCCTTGAAAAGGTTCCGTTACAGCCACCGATTTGTCCACAAGTTGTCGGAGTGGCTCATGTAGGTCCATCCCAAGCGAGAGACCCCCCTCCGCCCCGTCAGAGCGTAGGGAGCGGGATGGACCACGAGTGCATCTTGGAAACGGTGGGTCCCGGGGACGTGACCCTTGGTCGTCTCAGATCGCGTGTCGGCGGAGACCCTGCGGCACCACCCTAAGGACGTGCACAAACGCGTGTACTACTACTTCGAGCGAGTCCAAGCCCGGGGAGACAAGAAGTAGGATGACGGAGGCCTGTGGGGGATTGACCGTGCAAATGTTCAAAACGGGGGAGTCAAAAGGTGGGGTCCCAAGGGTCGCCCAAGGCCTGCCCAGGGTAGAAGGAAGACCTACCCGGAAGACGTACTGGAGCGGAGGAGGGGAGGTGGCGGTTAGCCGACCAATAGGTAGATATCTAGGTAACCGGACGCGAACCCGGGGCGGGGGAGCCCGGGTCTTGAGGAGATACCAACCAACCACAAGTGTGGTCACCCTACCTATTCCACTTCCCCTCCTCCGCTCCAGTACGCCTTTCGGGCAGGTCTTCCTTCTACGACTTGGTCAGACCTTGGCCGGCCCTTGGGACCCCACCCTTTAACTGACTACCCCTATCCTTTTCCCAACCGCAGATCCAGACCCGGACTCCGACTTCGTCACAAAGCCAAGAAATAAGACGAACGCCGTCTACTGAGGATAGGTCACGTAGGTACTACATTCCAGGGACAGCTCGGGGTAGAGATCGTAGAAGCACGAGGGAAACGGGGTGGTGGGGGTGGGGAAACGTCAGAACAGTTACAGAGTGCTTGTGGAACAGGCAAACGAGACAAAGACAGACCATTTGTATAAAGTTCCGACGGTTTACGGGACGTCCTCCCGAGTCGTAGACTTTCCCGTGGTAGGTCTCGGATGTGTAGGATTCATTTATGTAGCTACACAAATAAGGTCGTCAAAAGGTCGTCCACCGTTATAAGATATAAAATATTAAAGGGTTGTCCTTCTCAGAACTCCTTCCCTGCGAAAAAGATTAAATGAGTTTCCACGGTGTCCCCGACCGTCTTTGGGACAGACCACAGTAGACTGGAAAACTTTCCTCCACTTAAATTAATGTGTCAAAGAGTCACACTCACTCAACTTCAGTTCGACAACATTAGAATTTTGAGATCTCTTATGACCATAGAAACATCTCTAAAGGTTTAGAATGTCTTAATTAAGTAGTCGGTATCGGATTCAATGTAACGTTTTCGATCTTTAGGTTACGTTTCACCACCGAATGTTTTTTTTTTTCTTCTGCTTGAATAGTCGAGTGTAGTGTCTAGTCTAGTATAGGTCCCAGATCTTACGACCATCATCTTTACAGACAGAGGAGAGACCGAAGTAATAGTTCGTCCGCGAAGGGTCCCCGACCTTTCTTACCACAGGACCACTCCGGGAGATTGTCGAAGTCTCCCCTTTCTTGGGGAGAAATCGAGGTTCTTTTCTCAACGGTATGAGAATAACCTGATGTCTCAGTGTACGGGTAAGGACTTGGTTAGTGGGACCAGTCCCTTTTCTTTCAAGACTAACCGGTCTGGACCAGGTTATGAGTGGGGATCTTGGTCCTTCCACTCAAATCAGGATATAAGAGACTCTCGTCCTAACAACTTAGTTAATTCATCGACACAGAACCCGTCCGTGTGTGGTGTCCGTGAGTGGTCCTAGACTCTAGGACCGTACAACCTTAGAAACTCAGTCTTACGTCTCGAAACCTTAGTACCCTTTCACAATTCTAATCTCCCGAAAAAGGGTCCACCGTGATCACCATTTCTTGGGAGGACGGTTACTTTCATCTGTATTCTCTACACCCAAACTAGAGACTCAATCGTTCTAGGGGACCTCTTTCTTTACCGTTGGGTGAGGTCATAAGAACGGACCTCTTAGGGTACCTGTCTCCTCGGACCGCCGATGCCAGGTATCTCAACGTGTCTCAGTCCGTGCTGAATTCGTTAAATCGTGCGTACACGTGTGAAATCCTAATCTTAATCGTTGAGTTCTTGATCGTACCCCATCGGAATGTAGTTCGGAATGTTGATCGTTCCTCCTCGGAATGTAGGGTAAATGGACCACGGGAATGGGAAGAAGGTAAAATAATCCATCTTGGAATACTTTAATGACGAAACAACCGTCGTACGGACTTATAACCGTAAAAACACATCAAGTCGGAGTATGTTTATCCCTGGTACTCCGTCTTGAAGCTATTACAACCTCTGAAGACACCCGGGAGGTACTCTGTGATATTCTCTTCTTCGTTTCACAGGGGTGTAAGAAGGGTTTTCCGAATGGTCTCTCGGGTATCGACACGGGACGTCGGAAGAAGGACTTGGGTCTCAGAGTGAAAAAAGTAGTGTGTAAGTAAGTTGTTTGTAAGTCGGAGGGTGGCATCCGGTCCACGTCACACCTCGAGAGTAGGGAAGGGTCTAGAGACAGTCACAGGGGTCATAAACGAGGACAGACAGAGACAGAGAGAACCAGGGTCCGTACACGAGAGTCGGGGTATGAGGAGGATCGGGAGACACAGTTGGTCGGGAACGGTAATGTGTAGGGGGGAACCCGAGTGAAAGGGGTTTCACAGCTGGGGTCGGGGTGTTAGAACAGAGAGACGGGAAACGGGACGAAGGCTCCTTGTACAGACCTGAGCCCAGGGGAGCCTCCATTCTACCCCCTTCTTTTCACCAGAATCCGGGACGACCCACCTACCTTCGTCGACCTCCACCCCCTCCGGAGAGACGGTTTTTCTTGCGAGTGTATCGACCCTACACCCCAGGGATCCTGAGTTCGGTCTAGCTCGACAACTTCCTCGACGACCTAGACGTCTTCCTGTACCACCACTACAACGACAGTGATGATCTTCCATTTACGGGTCACCGACCTCCATTCACCTCCCATGGTTCCACGTCTGTTCGAGCTCTTACCGGGAGTCTGGGTCCTCTCACATTCGGAGTTGGGGCAGACTGTGGTACGGTCCTAGTTACGTAAATTTGGTGACATTATTCGAGAGATTTGTGAATAACTCGTGAATAATACACGGTCCAGGATATATGTATACTATTAAATAACTAACGGGTCTCTTTAGAATTAGTCCACCCACCGGTCCTGTGAAAAATTTTACAGACGGGATTTAGTAATAAATAAACGACTTACACAGTCAATCAAGAACGACGGATTGTTTATAAGGATTTTACATCGCCGAATTTTGTTGGTATTAAATAACGATTAATTCTTTGATTAAATTGAACGTCTGTTTCTTAAAAAGATATCTCCAAGTATTGTCGTAGGAGTAAGAAAATATACCGACGTATAATGGTCAACACAACACTATGTCACTAAGTAAATTGGTGTTGGGATACTTACCTGTAAGTCCCAACCAAACAAAAAATTACACAAATAAATAAAAACTCAGAAGTAACGACGTGTGTCGGAAGAGATTAACGTCGCTCATCCCCGGTGAGAAGTAACGTCACGTGCCCGAAGAGTAACACCACCGAAGAGAACAACGCCTCGTCTCCGAGATCCGTGTGGCCGAAGTCATCAACGTCGAGCACCCGAGTCACCAACGCCACACGTCGAGACGACGCACACCCAGTCATCAACCTCGTGTGTCCGAGTCATTGAGACCGAGGGTCTGAGATCTCATGTTCGAGCCATCAACACCACGCACCCGAATCAACGAGGGGTCGTACACCCTAGGAGGGTCTGGTCCCTAGTTTGGACACAGGGGACATGACCGTCCACCTGAGGGTAGGTGACACGGTGGTCCCTTCAAGGTGTAAGTTCCAAAAATTTTTTATAAAACGATACTGTTTGGTAAACCGTTATTTATTAGGAGGATGTTACAGAATTAAAAACCATTGATCAGTAATCGAAAATTTTTAGTCTAAATCCCTGAAGGGGATCACCAAGCCACCAATTCTGAGACACAGAAGGTCACGTTCCCCGTGTCCAAACTAGGGACCAACCCCTTGATCCCAGGGTGTACGTCACGTACCACGTTGTTTTTATTTATTTATTTAGTATTTAAATTTAAATTTTTTAGTTCAAATTTTCGTCGTTAGGGAAATTTGTAAAACCAAAACTTTTTAACTTTCTGAGTCACAGGTTCCAGATGTCAGAGTGTACCGTTTTCAGTCGACTTAACCTAATTTATTGTTTTATTATAATTATAAGTTAGACTACAACTACTGTCGCGATTCTAATCTATTCTCTTACAGGAGTAGTAAATCTTATATATACACCTTTACAAACCCCATTTTACGGAGTACAGACGTCGAATGAGAAATTACTAAGTCACTTTTTTTATCTCCTTCACCATAATTTTTCGTTTGTACCGTTTTATATTCGGTAACTAGTTAGACCTTATGTACTTCAAGGGAACATGAGAACCTTTGAAGTACGTAATTATGTAAACTCTAATATACTTTTAACTTTCCAGGCTTTCCTTCGACCTCGGTCAAACCCCTTAAAGGACCATCAGGTCACCAATCCTGAACTGTCAAAGTGTCCGTACCGGACCCAAGTTAGGGGCCAGTACCCAGGACGTTCGGTACACCACACCGGTTATTTGTTTATTTTCACTTTAAGACAAATTTCTCTTCGACCTCGGTCAAACGAAACATCCCCCTCGTACCACAGGGTCAAATGGTGTCAGAAGGGGAGAGGGACAACAGACGACAGGTCGGATGGAGTCAGAAGATGCCTGAAGGGACCGGGGATACCTGAACCCTTTCTGAATCCACACACTCGAGACTCCAGAGTGGAGAGACCCAAGTTCAGGCGGGGTGGCGGAGTGACCGATACCTTGGGACTCACGCCTCAGGGAGACTCAGATAAAGGAGTAGACATGTTTACTTGTCCCTGAGTACAAGGAATGTTTCTACTCCAGTGCGGTTACCTCGGCAACGGTACCGTAGACCCTGGACGACAATCGACTACGGCAACAATAGAAATAACTACTGAGGGGGTCGACATCCCCCTCCTCCTGTCTCTGTCCTAGTCGGTCCAAGTGTGGACTACGACAACGTCTCGTCCTTCACTGGGAAACCCCTCCCCAGTTTCGACCGGCCCTTCAAGGTGGTCGTGTCCTGTAGGACCGTCGAGGACTCGATTTCTCCCCTCCGTCCGGTGTGCCCCTGGGTCTCTCCTCCACGAAACCCCAGTGTGACTAGCCCCCGACGGGCGTCCCTTGCACCACTTGCCGTACTAACGGGCCGTCTACCACCTGTACGAACACCTTAGGAGTAGGTTGCACCTCTACTAGGAGTTCAAGAAACTGTACAAGGACTTTGAGTTCCTGTAGCACCCGAGACTCCGGAAGGTCCTAATACAGTGACTAGGGGCACCAGAGTAGAGGTTCTTCCTGAAGGTCTTCCACCCATGACCCTCCACCTACACACCCCCACGGTTCCCGGTGAACACGTCGACGGCCCGACGGACGAAACCAGTTCTCTGAGGAGACCCGTGGAGGTAAAGAAATAGACATTTTACCCTTATTTTGGTAGGAACCTCAAAAAAAAAAAATTATTAAAGTAAATAAATTCCTTTAAAAAATCGACACGACCCAGAAGCAACGACGTGGTCGAAAAGAGATCAAGTCCACTCGTCCTCGACGAGAGACCAACTCCACACGCCCGAAGAATAACGTCACGGAAGAGAACCACACCTCGTGCCCGAGATCCCACACACCCGAGGTCGTCGACACCGAGGGGCCGAGATCTCGTGTCCGAGTTATCAATACCACGTCCCTGAATCGACGAGACACCGTCTACCCCAGAAGGGTCTGGTCCCTAACTTGGGTACAGAGGACGTAATCGTCCGTCTAAGAAATGGTGACTCGACGGTCCCTTCGGGAACCCAAAACAAAAACCAAACCGACTCGTCGTACACCCGGGAGTCACGGGATTGGTCCGTAACTTGGAAGGGGCGATGTAACCTTCGTCCCTTAAAATTGGTGACTTGACGGTCCCTTCAGGAGGAACCTCAACAA
Source organism: Capra ibex (assembly GCA_006410555.1). Lineage (NCBI taxonomy): Eukaryota > Metazoa > Chordata > Mammalia > Artiodactyla > Bovidae > Capra > Capra ibex. The sequence goes on from SJYO01050415.1 coordinate 42,689,770, forward strand.
AACTTCTATTTTACGTAATTATGTTTATTCTTGGTCATAAAGATAATAGTAATAATTATCAGTATTAAAATAGTAATAATATTTATCTCTAGTCAAAAAGTCAACTATTTGTAGGTAACCCAAAGAGGAGACGTAACCCGGGACACGACCATGGCACTGGTACCTGTCTCGTTGCGGACTCTGTCTGTGTCGGGAGGGAAGTACCCCGAATATCTGCTTACCCTCTCCGTCAGTGATTACTGGTGACGTCCAGATTTATTACTCTGACAATCCTCCCTCTCCGTCCTTGGTCGAAATAGGTCCTCAGGTGGGTGGACCGAAACGGTAGGAAAGATGGGGTCCATTCAGTGAGTAGACGAGACTCGGAGTCCGAGGGGTAGACACTTTACCCCGATTCTATTATTGTAATTGACAAAGCTTCCTGACGATACTCTCACCCGTCACCCACTTGTCACCTATCACGGACCTTGTGTCTTATGTCCTCTATAACGGGCAATAATAAAGATAATAATGACGGTCTATAAAAGGTAGTGATAAAATAGAAAAAGTAAAGTTTATTGAAGTCCGAATACCTCTTCAACGGTTCTTGTAATGTATTTTAAAGACGTATGGCAAAGTGGGTCTAACGTTTATACAATTGAAAAATGACGTAAATGAGACAGTACTAAGAGGAAATGGCGATTTATGAAGTCCATTACTCTTACTCAAGTAAGGGAAGTCAAGTCAAGTCAAGTCAAGTCAACGAGTCAGCACAGACTCAGAAACGCTGGGGTACTTAGCGTCGTGCGGTCTGGAGGGACAGGTAGTGGTTGAGGGTCTCAAGTGAGTCTAAGTGCAGGTAACTTAGTCACTACGGTAGGTCGGTAGAGTAGGAGACAGCAGGGGAAGAGGAGGACGGGTGTTAGGGAGGGTCGTAGTTTCAGAAAAGGTTACTCAGTTGAGAAGCGTAGTCCACCGGTTTCATAACCTCAAAGTCGAAATCGTAGTAAGGGAGGTTTCTTTAGGGTCCCGACTAGAGGAAGTCTTACCTGACCAACCTAGAGGAACGTCAGGTTCCCTGGGAGTTCTCAGAAAAGGTTGTGGTGTCAAGTTTTCGTAGTTAAGAAGCCACGAGTCGGAAGAAGTGTCAGGTTGAGAGTGTAGGTATGTACTGGTGACCTTTTTGGTATCGGAACTGATCTGCCTGGAATCAGCCGTTTCATTACAGAGACGAAAACTTATACGATAGATCCAACCAGTATTGAAAAGAAGGTTCCTCATTCGCAGAAAATTAAAGTACCGACGTCAGTGGTAGACGTCTCTAAAGCCTCGGGGTTTTTTATTTCAGACTGTGACAAAAGTGACAAAGGGGTAGATAAAGGGTACTTTACTACCCTGGTCTACGGTACTAGAAGTAAAAGACTTACAACTCGAAATTCGGCTGAAAAAACGAGAGGAGAAAGTGAAAGTAGTTCTCCGAAAAATCAAGGAGAAGTGAAAGACGGTATTCCCACCACAGTAGACGTATAGACTCCAATAACTATAAAGAGGGCCGTTAGAACTAAGGTCGAATACAAAGAAGGTCAGGTCGCAAAGAGTACTACATGAGACGTATCTTCAATTTATTCGTCCCACTGTTATATGTCGGAACTGCATGAGGAAAAGGATAAACCTTGGTCAGACAACAAGGAACAGGTCAAGATTGACAACGAAAGACTGGACGTATATCTAAAGAGTTCTCCGTCCAGTCCACCAGACTATAAGGGTAGAGAGAGTCTTAAAAGGTGTCAAATAACACTAGGTGTGTCAGTTTCCGAAACCNCGTATCAGTTATTTCGTCTTTATCTACAAAAAGACCTTGAGAGAACGAAAAAGGTACTAGGTCGTCTACAACCGTTAAACTAGAGACCAAGGAGACGGAAAAGATTTTGGTCGAACTTGTAGTCCCTCAAGTGCCAAGTGCATAACGACTTCGGACCGAACCTCTTAAAACTCGTAATGAAATGATCGCACACTCTACTCACGTTAACACGCCATTAAACTCGTAAGAAACCGTAACGGAAAGAAACCTTAACCTTACTTTTGACTGGAAAAGGTCAGGACACCGGTGACGACTCAAAAGGTTTGAACGACCGTATAACTCACGTCGTGAAAGTGTCGTAGTAGAAAGTCCTAAACTTTATCGAGTTGACCTTAAGGTAGTGGAGGTGATCGAAACAAGCATCACTACGAAAGATTCCGGGTGAACTGAAGTGTAAGGTCCTACAGACCGAGGTCTACTCACTAGTATGGTAACACTAATAGGTCCAGCATTTCTAGAAAAAATGTATTGGTGTTTTGTAAATACGTTTAGTCCTTTAATAGAAACTGCGTTACGACGATAGATGTCTAAAATAAGTTAAAAGTGGGAACTTCCTTCAAAAAGGGAACAGTCCCTAGGTCAGACCCTAGTCCCTAACTTAAATCCGTAGGACAGGGAAACAACGACGACAAGTCAGGGAGTCAACACAGACTGAGACGCTGGGGCACCTGACGTCGTACGGTCCGGAGGGACAGGGAGTGGAAGAGGACCTTAAACGGGTTCAAGTACAAGTAACGTGACCACTACGAACAGAGAAATCGGGAGAAGTTAGGTCTTGGGAAGGAACCAAACAGAAACGGAAAATACTCGAACTGTCAAACCCTTTTATCTCCGGTCAACAAAATATCCTACCGGGAATCACACCCGAACAGACTCAAAAGGAACACTAAGCTGACTCCAATATCTGAAACTGTCCTTATACTCTTCGTGACACAGGAAGAACCACGTAGTAGAGTCCTCCACGTACGATGATCAAGAAGTGTAAAGTCAGACACAATCGAGCCGAGTGAACCACTTCCACAAATGGTCCCAAAGGTGACATTACTATGATAGCAAGGGGAACCATAGAACACTCCTACACGAAACTCTGATACATTTATAGGACATGAGTCCAACCGTAGGTAGTCTTTACGAATACAGTTTACTAATAATGAGACCGTCAACTATTCTCTCTCAAAAATTTAAAAGACTGCAGGAAATGGAAGTAACACACACAGACGAGTCAGTACAGGTTGAGAAACGCTGGGGTCCCTGACATCAGACGGTCCGAGGAGACAGGTACCTTAAAATGTCCGTTCTTATGAACTCACCCAACGGTAAAGGATGAGGTCCCCTAGAAGGACTGGGTCCCTAGTTTGGGTGTAGAGAACACAGAGAACGCGACCGTCCGTCTAAGAATTGGTGATCACGGTGGACCCTTAATCTATTGAAAATCTTTTAAAAATAACGTAATATCAACTAAATGTTACAAGACAATTAAAGGTGACATGACGTCACTAAGTCAAATGTATATATATATATATATATATATATATAGCAGAAAAATTAATACCTCATAGTGTCCTACAACTTACCGCAAGGGACACGACATGCCATCCTCGAACTACGAATAGGTAAGATATACATTATCAAACATAGACGATTAAAGTGTGAGGGGTAGGAAGGGAGGGGGCGTGGGGGAGTACGTTGGTGTTCGGATAAGAGGTGTAGACGCTCAGACAGAGACAAACCATGTATACAAGCAAACACAGTATAAAATCTGAGACGTATATTCACTGTGACATACCCTAAACAGAAAGAAAAATACTGAATGAACTGAACCGTACTATTCGAGATCCGGGTAGGCACAGCGACGTTCCGGCAATAGAGTAAGTAGACATCCTGACTCATCATAGGGTAACAGATGCACACGACGCAGGAGAAAAATCCGGGAATAAATACCGACGTGACCCAGAAGTGACGACGTATACCCGAAAGAGATAAACGGTCGCCCCCGACAAGAAACAACGGGACACACCCTGTTGTGTAAGAGTAACACCACGGAAGAGAACAACACCTCGTACCCAAGGTCTCGTACGTCCGCGTCATCAACGCCTCGTGTTCGAATCAACGAGGCTCCGTGCACCTGAGAGGGGTCTAGTCCCTAACTTAGGTACAGAGGCCGTAACCGTCCGTCCAAGAATTGGTGACCTGGTGGTCCCTTCAGGGGCATGGTGACCCTAATAGGTAAGTAACCAACTACCTGTAAATCCGACGAAGGTACAGAACCGATAACATTTGTCACGACGATACTTGTAACCCCACGTACATAGAAAAACTTAATCACAAAACAGACTCATATACGGGTCCTCACCCTAACGACCTAATATATCACTAAGATAAAAATCACAAGAATTCCTTGGAGGTATGCCAGGTGTTGTTAAATGTAAGGGTAGTTGTCACATTCTTCTAAGGGAAAAGACGTGTCTAATCCATGGCAAAATGACATTCCTTCTCAAAAAGGAAAGAGAAGGTAAATGAACAAACAAATACGTAAACAAGTAAGTAAATATAGCCATGTCTGGATACCGAAGAATAAAATAGGATCCCCAACGTTAACGACGACAGGTAGTCGTGAATTTATTCGGGTCCCAGTGGGTTCAATTCATATTTCACGGGGTACGGAGGGTCGATAGGAGGCTCTCGGAGGGACGGAGAGGCAGAGGGGCGAAGAGTCGGTGCGGAGGGTTCTCGACAGATGTGAACGAGTGAGGAAAGAGTGGAGGGTGAGGAAGGGAGTAAACCCCAAACGACCGAAGACAGGGACAGTGAGAGGACTTTGATGTGGTTGATTCTAGTAGTCCCTAGAGAAGTGGGATGGTAGAGAGGAGACTGGGCAGTAGAACTGTCGTAAACGGTGCCAACCGGTACAGGAGGGGGTAGGGATCGTTACGGACGAAGGGGCCCGTAGACGCGGTGGGTGGGGACCCTGGGGATGGAAGGGACCGTTAGGGAGTGTCTAAGAAAAAAAAAAAAATTCTAAAAATTTTACACATGGTAAAATTTTCAGAAATAACTTAAACAACGTTATAACGAAGAAAAAAAGATGCAAAACCCAAAAACAGGATTCTGTACACCCTAGAATCGAGGAGTTTGTCGCTAGCTTGGACGAGGGGGACGTTACCTTCTACTTCAGTATTGATGTAACGATGGATTCGAAATCCCTCTTCCCTATTATACATAGTACAAGAGTACAAGAGTGAGACGCGGTCCAGGATACACATTTACTTACCATTAAATGTCGTTGGTACTCCATCATTCCTGCTAAAAAAATAAGAGTGAAATGTCTTCACCTTTGACTCCGTGTCCCTCCACCTTTACGAGACAAATTCCAGTGTGTTGATTAACTGTTCAGATCCTAAGTTTAAATCCGTCAGACTGAGGTTTCTTGTGACGGGGGTCCCAGTAAGTGAATGATCGAGTTATTTATCTGTTGCTCATGGAGGACTTACGGTTCGGACGAGACCCCTCAGGGTCGGTATGAGAGAGCTGGTCGTCTAAAAGTCGCTCTCAGACTCCCCCCTACCGACGTTCTCTTGGTCTTTCGTATTACGTCCTCGACTTCAGTACAGTAGATAGATAGGTAGATAGATAGATAGATAGATAGATAGATAGACATATATATCCGGTGCGACACGCAGTACATCCAACAATCAAGGGGTAGGTCCCTAGTTTGGACACGAGGGACGTCACCTTCGTACCCCAGATTGGTGACCTGTCGGTCCCTTCAGGGGACTTAGTAAATTGTAAAACTTTCCTGAGATAAGTCGTTTCCTTTGGTAGTTGTTTTATTTTTCCGTTGAATGTCTCACCCTCGTTATAAACGGTTGGAGTATACATTACTCTCCAACTATAGGTCACGTGTGTTTCACAAGTACTATTGAGGTTGTGTTATTTTAGTTACTTAGATAAATTTTTACTCGTTTCCTGGACTTATCTGTAACAAGTTCCTTCCGTATGTTTACCGGTTGTCCATGTACTTTTACACGAGTTATAGTGAATAGTAGCCCTTTTACGTTTAGTTTTTTTGGTGTTACTCTATAGTGAAGTGTGGACAATCCTACCGACAATATTTTTTTATTTTCTCTCTTTCTCTCTTTTTCACACCGTTCCTACATCTCTTTTCCCTTGGAAACTGGTAACCACGACCCTTACATTTGACCACGTGATACCTTTTGTCTTATCTCCTAAGGAGTTCTTTAATTTTGATCTTGATGGCATTCACTTCAGCGAGTCAGTACAAGCTGAGAAACACTGGGGTACCTGACATCGGATGGTCCGAGGAGACAGGTGCCCTAAAAGGTCCGTTATCATGACCTCACCTAACGGTAAAGGAAGAAGTCGCCTAGAAGGGCTGGGTCCCTACCTTGGGTCCAGAGGGCGTAACATCTGTCTGCGAAATGGCCGACTCGGTGGTCCCTTCAGGGTATACTGGGACGTTAGGGCGAAGACGTATAGACAGGTTTCCTTTGTTTTGATAATAGAGTTTCTCTACAAACGAGAGAGTACAAGTAACGTCATAATAAGTGTTATCGGTTCCACACCTTTGTCCGATTCATAGACAGTTACCCACTTACCTACTTCTTCCACCACACACTCCCCCGTATCCATATGGATACCGACTCAGTACAACTACAAACCGTCTTTGGTTGTGTTAAGACATTTCGTTAATAGGAAGTTAATTTTTTATTTATTTAATTTTTTTTTAAAAATTCATCTTCATGATGGTTCTTTTCTTCCACCACACACATGTGTACATTACTTTATAATAAGTCGGCAGGTAATAAAAAATATTAAAATAAATAAAATAATAAAAAAAATTAAAACCGACAAGACCCAGAAGTAACAACGTGTCAGAAAAACGGTCAGTACCCCCGACGAGAGATCAACACCATGTACCCGAAGAGTAACGTCACCGAAGAGAACAACCCCTCGTGCCCGAGGTCCCGTACACCCGAGTCATCAACACCGGTGCCCGAATCAACGAGACACCACACACCTTAGGAGACCCTGGTCCCTAACTTGGGTACAGGGAACATAACCGTCCGCCTAAGAATAGGTGACCTGGTAGTTCCTTCAGGACGTTATATAAGATCTCTATGTCCCTCACAGGACTAATAAAACATATCCACAGGTCATAAGGCGAAACGTATACATAATACCAAATAAACTATTAAAGGGTAAAAAGAAGTTTTTATTAAATAATAAGGATAACCATAAAAGTGAATGGATAAATAAATAAATAAATAAAAACCGGTACGAAATTCCGTACACCTTAGAATCAAGGGATTGGTTCCTAGGTTGGGTACGGGGGACGTAACCTTCGTGTCTCAGAATTGGTGACCCGATGGTCCCTTCAGAGACTAATAAGGGACAACTACCTGTGAGCGACACACGGGTCAGAAAACGGTAATGTTGCGCACGAGAGCAATCCCGACGGTACGTATCAACAAGTTCGACACGTGACATGTTTCCACGGTTAAATACGTGTCTATAACATTTAAACATGGTGTCCAAAGGTCGTCTACCCTCATTCACACAACTCCTTCGGAGGAACACCCGGTGATCGTTACGACTGATCTTGTTATACACGTATGTAGTAAAACATATACGTCAATATAGACTTCTATCTGAAGGTTTTCACCCTAACGACCCGATTTGCCATTTACGTAAACAGTAAACCTGTCTAAAACGGGAGACAAAAAGGAAGAGTATTCGTTGTACACTCCGACGGACAAAGGGGTGTCGGAGTGGTGGTCTGGTGTAAACAGTTTATAAACCTAAAAACGGTTAGACTATCCACTTTCCCCCATCACGACGCGTCAAAATTGAGTGTAAATAGGACGATACTCACGGCACTTCGTAGAAATGTGGAATGAAACCCGAAGGGTCCACCGTGATCACCATCTCTTGGACGGACGGTTACGTCCTCTACATTCTCTACGTCCAAGTTAGGGACCGAGTCCTTCTAGGGGACCTCCTTCCGTACCGTTGGATGGGGTCATAAGAACAGACCTCTTAGGGTACCTGTCTCCCAGGACCACCGGATACCGGGTCTCCCAGTGTCTCAGTCTGTGCTGACTTCACCGAATAGTACGCGTGTAATGAAGAAAACATAATGAACAAGTCACTTGACGGACACGGGAACCGAATGAGAAGATGACCCTACAACCGTCAAAAGAAGAACTAAAGATCCTCGAGAAATATATAACCCGACGAATATTGAAACGATCACTATACTCCACATGAAGAAAAAGGATCAAGTGGTAAACAGAAACCGGAAACGAATACTACCGAACAAACAAATAAACAAAAAACCCCCCCTCCTCAAACCTGTACGTATTTTGAATAAAGAATTTAATTTAAATCAAAAAACCGACGTGACCCAGAAGTAACGACACGAGAGAGATCAACGTCACTCGCCCCCGATGAGAGATCAAAGGTAGGTTCCCGAAGAGTAACGCCACCGAAGAGAACAACTTCTCTTGTCCGAGACCCGAGAAGTCATCAACGTTGTGTAATCAACACCGAGTGCCCAGGATCTCGTACGTCCTAAGTCATCAACGTCTTGAGCCCGAGTCATCAACACCGTGTGTCCGAATCCACGGGGTACCGTTCACCTTAGAAGGACCTGGTCCGAAACTTGAGTACAAAGGCCGTAACCGTCCGTCTAAGAGTTGGTCATCTGGTGGTCCCTTCAGGTTCTGAACTAAAAATACATCTTTTAGTAAATTTTATAAACATAATTACGATTTGTTCTATCCACTATGTCCCCATGTAAGGAAAACATTTTTTTTAAGTCCTGAATCTCGATACCAACTCCAATGGAAACTAGGGATGGAGGGTGGGTAAAGAGTAGTATAGAGAAGTTTCCGACGGTGCCAATAGGAGAACCACAAGTTTAGAGGTCCGTAAATAAAGACGTAAAGGAAAGTATACATTTAGACGTAACTTTTTGTATGTCTTAATAAAATCCCAAAGGGTTCGAGAAGTACCAACTGTCTCAAGAACTGTCAAACGTTTTGTATAGAGGTCACTATTCATGAACCGTCTAAGGTTTTGTAGATGCTGTCAAACCTTTCGGGAAGGACCACCCACTTTTGTATAGAACCCGATGATTAAATAAGAACCGTAATAAAACGTCAAAAGAAACAAAAAAAAAAAATAATCGTTTACAAAAACATGTAGAGAGACTTAAGTTCTGAAGGAAAATTTTTGTAGAAATGACTCTATATTAAATATATGATAGTTTAAGTGGGTATATTTTCCATATTAAATTACCCTCCTCAAAAAACCATATAAGTGTCTTAACACGTCGGTAACGATGTTAGATTATAATCTTGTAAAATTAGTGGGGCTTTTTTCTTTGTGGTACGGGAAATCGTCAGTGAAGGGTAAAGGAGGTGAGTCCGGGGACGGTTGACGATTAAACGAAAGACAGAGATATCTAAACGGATAAGACCTGTGAAGTATAGTTACCTTGACAGGTTATATACCAGAATTTTCCCAAAGGACAATAAATTGTTCGGTGTCACAGTAATAGTAGGGATTGACTTTTGTTTCGTTACTTCTGTTTACTTTTTCTAGGTATCGAGTAATTTAGTAGTTTACAGACGAGACACAAGATTAAAGGTCTAGAAGTTTTATAGTGTATATTGAAAAACATTAAAGAAACTTCGTTGTAGGTTTGTTCCAGTAGATCACGATAACTAACGATTAAGAAGAGAATTTTTTTTTTTTTTTTCTGTCGAAATAAAGAGAGAAATAAAAACCGGTGCGCCCCAGGAAGAACGACACGCCCGAAAAGAGATCGCCGTCACTCACACCTGATGAGAGATCCACACCACACGCCCGAAGAGAACGACGCCTCGTGCCCGAGATCTCACGCACCCAAAGTCATCGACACCAAGGGCCCGAAATCTCGTGTCCGAGTCATCGACACCACGTGCCCGAAGTAGCGAGCACCGTAAACCCTGGAAGGACCTGGACACAGAGGACGTAACGTGCACCTAAGAAAAGGTGACTCGGTGATGGCGGTCCCTTCGGACCAACGATAAAGCAATGTGGAGGAAGATAACTGACGACAGGGAGGAAGTGAAAAAGGAAAGGACCGTCAAATAGACGATCTCTAGGTCAGACGACTAGGTCATCTCGTCGTTACGGACTATCTTTATGTCCCTGAAGGGAGCACCAGGTCACCGATTCTGAGACACGAAGGTTACGTGCCCCGGGTCCAAGTTATAGACCAGTCCCTTGGTCTAGGATGTACGACGTTGATTCTGGGTCGTGTCGGTTTATTCATTTATTAATAAAAAATCTTTCTTTATGTTACCCTCGTTGTGTATGTCAATTCCTTAAAGACCATGGACGTGAAAAATTTTTTCACTTTGCTTTGTGTACTTTAATAAAATTTGTTATATAAAATAAATTGGAGGTAGTGGTTTTAATATAAAACTGTATATTAGGTATATTTTTAATAATCTATAGAATTTAACAAAAAAATGTGACAGTAGTTTTAGGTGTTCATATGTGACAACGGTGTAGAGTCAGACGTGGTCGGTGCTAAGATACCGAGTCATCGGTGTACATCGAGTACCGATAGGCATCTATGAAGAGATAATTAGCGTCTCAAAGGACGGAAACAAACCTAGACCGACTACGTTGGAATACCACAGTAAATTAGACAAGGAGACAGGGGACGTAAAGGACGTTTGATCCTGAATCCAGTGCTTCGAACTAGTCTGAGTCCAAACCTCAAAACACAAAAACAAAAACAAAAAAAGAAAAAACGGTCGTGGAAGGAAATACCACGAAGTATATGGGCAATTCTTGGTGTCGGATAGGGGAGTAGTGAGGAAAACACTACAGTCGTTGGTAGTCACGGACTACGGGTCTGTATAATCAAGTAATCTTTAACGTTTTACCTCTATAAGAGTAAAGATTTACAGACTGACAATGGGTCGAAGTGTACCAAAGGGTTTGGGTTTCGTAGTATACTAAAGGGTTTGAAATGTTTAGATATAAAATGTTGTCCGAAAAGTTAATGAAAATACTAAATTTTCTATTCCATTCGGAAGAAAATTTTTTCCAGAAGAACTAAAAGGTTTTAACATTGTCTCAATTTTTCAGAAGAGCCAAAAGTTTTACGAATTAAGTAAACTGTTTATACGCGACTCGTGGATGACACACATCGTCACTTGTTTTGTCTCTGGGGGTGGGAGTCTCGACTATCGGGTTACCCCTCCCCGTCTACTTTTATTCATTTGTTCTATTAAAGTCCAATATTGGACACCAGATTTCATTTACTCGTTCCACCACACGTTCTTTCGCACTACATCAGTCGGGACATTTGACCCACCAGTCCCTCCCGGTTCCTGTAACTTCGACTCTCGACCTACGATGGAACACTTCCATCCTCTCAAACACCGGAGGGGTCGTTTCCCTTGTCGTTCACATTTCCGACTCTTTACCCTTGTTCTCCCTACGTCTCCTCCGGTCGCACCGACAACTCTCCCTCTCTCCGTTTTTATTTCAGACTCTCCACTACCCCCTCCTACACGACTCGGACCGACCGACACCCCTCCTGAGACTGAAAATTGGACTTACTTTACCTCGATTCCCTCCTAAGACTCGTCCCCTCCCTACACTAGCCTGAGCCTACAAGTGTCGCAGGGAGGTCGACACACACGTCCCACCGCCCTCTCTGAAACCCCTCTCTTCTTCTCCTCTTTGGTCCCTCCTCGCCGACACTGGGAGATCAACCCCCTCTCTTGGCACCTCCCCCGTCTTCACACACAGGATCCAGAAAACTTTCGTCTCGACTGTCTAAACGACTACCTAAGCCACACCCATCACTCTACTTTCCCTCCCTAGTTCCTACTGAGTTTCTAAAATTGAATTCGTGGAACCACCCACCACTACGATAAGGACTCTACCCATTCTGACACCCTCCTCTCCAAAACTTTAGTTCTCAAGTCAAGACCGGAAAAGGTGTGTCTCTACAGTCTATTCCGAAGTAGACAGTGCACATACCTAAGACCCCTCGTCAGTCCCGACCCTACATCTGAAGTGTTAGTAACCGTACCCTACCGAAAGGCTCCGAACTCGGAGTTCCGAGAGAGGTACCTCGCACAGATAGAGTTCTTTTCTCACTTCTAAAGTCTGGACCCCGGGGAAATTGGAAATCTCCAGACTTTCTCCTCTGAGGTCGTCTCCTTTGACTGTTGTCAGTCTCTCCTTCCATAAAGTTTTCTTTCCTGTCCGTTTACCTGTTACTGTTTCTCTCTCGTCGTTTAGTGTTCTCGTACGTCTCAGGTCCTGACTTGCCTTCCCTACCTCAGGGTCCGGGGTACGCCTCGACCCAACCCCCTCAGTCTAAAATTCTCCCCGTCACAGTGTGACATAGTATTCCTTTCCTCAGTCCAACTACCTCGCTGTCATCTTCCACTTCTCAAGGACACACTAATACAGAGGTGCGAGACACCAAAGATCTCGGGAAGTACTAAACGTTTCGTACGATGAGTAAATCTTTCGTAAAAACGTTTCAAGAACCGATGTTTCGTGAAAAATCTCGGTCTTTTAAAGCGAAGACAAGTATGGGTCTCGTTGCAAAGAGTCTGACGTACACCGTTTGGTAGACAACCAGTACTTTAATTAAATCAATTCAGTACTGGTCGTAAAAATTTTTATTTTATCTTGTAACGTCTCACGCAATGTATCGCTTTCAGTCTCAATACAGGGCTCTAGAAAAAAAAAAAAAACCAGTGTAATATTTTACGTAAGAATGACACCCACGACAGTTTTGTAAATTTTCTAACGGGGTCTCTTGGAAAACGTTTGTCACGTCGTCGTCTCTCGTCATACTCTTATAAGTTACCTTCACAGACATTTCATTTTTTGACCTTTATTAGATTTACAGACAGTAGTTTGGAAGAAGATACTACCAACAGCTAAAAGAAACGACCTCAGTGGAAGAGAAGACCTATCTTACGACATAAATATTTTGTCCTTATGATGTGTCGTCACCTTTACGTAAGTAGACTGGATATGGAGTTGTATCTATCTAGAACTTTTGTATGTCAACTCACTTTTTTAGTGTCCTAATATTAAGAAATATAGTTTTATTACGTGTCCTATGGTCTATTTACTGTCCTATATCTGTCATCTGCATGACTGTGTATGAAGAAAAAAATGACTTCATCTCAACTGAATGTTATAATACAATATAATACATGTTGTATCGATAAGTCACAAAAACATCTAATATGAGGTAAATTTCAATAATATTTTATAACCGATATAAGAGGAACGACATGTTATACATGAACATCGAAAACTAAAATATACATAAAACGTGGAGAATTGGTGGGAGGGGATAGAACAACGAGGGACGACGGGAGAGGAGTGACCAAACAAGATCGAACAGGAGATATAGACACTCAGACAAAGACAAATAAGACAAAAGAGGATACAAGTAAACAAAATAAAAAATCTAAGGTGTATCTTCACTTTTATAGTTATAAAGAGAAACTAGACAAAGTGATTCGTATTATGGGAGATCCAGGTAGGCACACTGTGGGTCAAGAAAAATTTATTAATTAACTAATGAAAAGAAAAACCAACGTGACCGAGAAGGAACGAAAAGGGTTCCGAAAGAGATCGACCCCACTCGTCCCCGATGAGAAGTACCACCAAACGTCCGAAGAGTTAGGTCACCGAAGAGAACAACGTCTCTGTCCGAGTTCCGAACGTCCGGAGTCATCGACACCACGTGCCCGAATCAACGAGGTTCCGGACACCCTAGAAGCGCTTGGTCCCTAACTTGACTGCAGGGGACGTAACCGTCCGTCTAAGAATTGGTGACGTGGCGGTCCTTGCGGGACTGTGTATCAAGAACCCTTCCTATGTGGTTGAGGTCCTATCAACCCCCTCCTACCCCTTTACCTCATTCTCTTCCCATGTGTCTCCCGAGGTTAGTGACGACGGTACAAAATCAAGAATTTTTATGTCATCAACTTTTACACAGTAACACTCGCAAACAATTAAGACCCCACTACTCATATACTGAGAAATAAGGGCCAACTCTAAACCTCCGGAGGTAACACAGGCCACGGTTAATACATCTACGACTTTTACCATCCTACCCCCTGGTTTCCCAGAACCCCTTCCCCATCTCCCCCACCGTACATAACGATAGTCAGTCCTGGGACCGGAACTCCCCCGACCGGACCTCCTTTCTCACTCCTAGCTTGACCCACTATCTCCCTCGACAAACCTGTCCTACCGTCCTGACTGGAAACTCCCTCTCTACGTTGGTCGTGTCCCTCCCTTGGTTCCTCTCTTTACGGCGTTGAGACAAGAGGAGGACGAGGGACTGGGGTTGACCCACCGAGGGTTGACGTCGGTCTCCCAGTTCTCTCGGAGACCATGTCTGGTGTCCACGGTGACATTCCCCACGCCCACCCCCCTACCCACCTCTCGTCCTACCGGCCGTCCCTCGAACCCTGTCGTAGGGAAATGGTCGACGATGGGTTCGCGACCCTCCGAAGGGTCCACCGAGTCACCATTTCTTGGGAGGACGGTTACGTCCTCTGTACTCTACGTCCAAGTTAGGGACCCAGCTCTTCTAGGGGACCTCCTCCCGTACTGTTGGGTGAGGTCATAAGGACGGACGTCTTAGGTACCCGTCTCCTCGGACCACCCGTTGTCAGGTATCCCAGTGTTTCTCAACCTGTCCTGACTCACTGATTCACACGTGTGCTCACGACTCAAAGTAGTTAAGTGTAGAATGGTGGTTACTTTTTACCTGAGTGGGACTGTCACGTACACACCGAGTCGAAACACCTTTACGTCGTAAGTCATTGAAAATTTTATAAATAGTCGACACAACCCAGAAACAACACCACGTACCTGAATCAAAGGGGTACCGTATACCCTAGAATCAAGAGGGTGGTCCCTACCTTGGTGACAGGGGAACGTAACCTTCCGCCTAAGAATTGGTCACCTGGTGGTCCCCTCAGGATCGTAAGTCATAAAATTATTGACCATGTCAGAGTGGGTACAGTTGGAGACTCACAGTCGGAAACCACCACTAATATACTAGGACCTGAAAAGACAGAAATACTTTTCGGGTATCATCAAAGTCCTTCTCGTAGCCCCGAGGGGTCGGGTGGGAAGACTGGAGAGGAAGATGAGGTGGGGCGGCGGGGGGCGGTCCGGTACCTATCAGTCTTCGTCAAGTGGCCAGGCCTTTAGGTCAAGGACGAAAGCACGAGGCTTCGCCTACTCTTGCTCTACTAGCTGACACTCCTCAAGCGGTTGGCGAAGGTCCTCGGTCGGGCGCTGTAGCCGAAATTGCACCGCCACGACGACTGGTTGGACAGTCTCGTGCACGGCGTGCTGGGCGCGGACGCGTTGAAGGAGCTCGAGCGCCTCTCGTAGGAGCTCATGAAGGCCGGGATGAACCCGGCGTAGCTCTAGTACCCCCGGAGGGCGGCGTAGCTCGCATAGATGAAGCTCTAGAGCCTCTGGTTGGCGCGGGTCACCCTCTACGGGGTCCAGTCGTCTGGGTACGTTCACGTACGAGCGGAGGGCCCCGAAGGCCCCGTACGGGGAGCGTACGAACCTGGGGTGTACCCCGTCACGTGCGAAACGTGTAGAGGAAACGTCTGGGGTGACCCGGGGACGAGGTAAGCACGTTCGGGTACGGGTGGCAAAACGTGTACAACATACCCATGACGACACGGGAACGTCTGGAACGTCTGGAGACCGAGAGGGTACGGGTGGAACACGTCTGAGCCGGACACGTACCTGTATGGGACTACACCCCGAAGGGGCCACCGAGTCGTCATTTCTTAGACGGAGGTTACGTCGTCTACTCCCAAGCTACGGACCCGACCCTTCTAGGGAATCTCCTCCCGTACCGTTAGGTAAGGTCACAAGAACGGACTTCTTAGACGTACCTGTCTCTTCGGACACCCCTCGATGTCAGGTACTCCAGTGTTTCTCCACCTGTGCTCACTTCGCTGACTTGTGTGTCGTATGTATGGGACTACGTTGTGGTCGTCGTAACCGTACGGAAGTCACACCGACGAGTGTGGTGCGGACGGAGAACGTGTGAGTGGGACCCTCGAGAATTATCAGGCCTACGTTGACATGGGTGTGACACATGAACTTGGGTGTATCAATGTGGGTGGAACGAGTGGAATGGTCGTCGAGGACCATACGAGAGAGAGCTGCGACCGGACGGGCACGGGTGAGAAAACGTGTGAGACTCCCGAGGCCCTACGGGATTACGACCGGGTAGGGAGTGGTCAGTGGTGCACACACGTACGATTCAGCGAAGTCAGTATAGACTGAGAAACGTTGGGATACGTTCCATCGGGTGGTCCGAGGAGACGGGTACTATAAGAGGTCCGTTCTTGTGACCTCACCCGACGGTAAAGGAAGAGGTGTGGTCAGTGGTGTACACGGGGGTTTACGGGAGACTTAAAGATTGTGTGTTAAGGATAGAGTGAACAAGACCCGGGTGGACACCGACGTGGACAGAACGCGTGAGTGAGACTCCTACGGTCACACGGAAGGACTTCGGGACCGTACGGCATACCAACGGACGGGGAGTGAATAAGTGGGTATGTACGGGACCGTGTGGGTACGAGTGGGTATTTGTGAACCTGGCGGGAGAGGTTGTACAAGTGTTTTCGAGGGAACGGGTACAGGAACCACCGTCTCGGATGGAGAACTGGATACACGAGGATTATACGGGTCGGGTCACAGACAGGGAATGTATGAGTGAACGAGGTTCTCATGTGAGTGTACCGGGACTGTAAGGGGGTCAGGTGGAGTGTGTGAATCGGTCGTGCACCAGGGGTAGGGGGCGAGAGAGTGTACGGGTGCACGGGGAGTACGTCCAAGTCGGGGACAACAGGTCCACCGGGAGGACGAGTGTTAGTGTTACGTGTGGTTCTGACACACGGGGAACGAGAGTGTGAAGGAAAAAAAAAAAAAAAATAAAACCGGTACGATGCGTCGTACGTCCTACCAAGGGGGCAGTCCCTACCTTGGGTCCGGAGACGTCACTTTCGTGTCTTAGGATTGGGGCTCCGGTAGTCCCTTGAGGGGGGTGAAGGGAAACCAAAGAGTCTACGGGGGGGTCCGTGCGTGTGTGAGGAGGATGAACGAGAACGTGTGGGAAGGGTGTAGTGTGTCAGACACTCCGAACGTGAGGGTAGTAGAGGAGTCGGGACCCGGGGAGCTGAGAGGAGGAACCACTCTGGACCGAGTACGTGAGGGTCCGAACATGGGGTGGGACTTGGGACGGGAGTACAAGGTCCGGGAGAATGTGAATAAGGACCCAGGGGGACGCACTCGCAACACCACGTATGTGTGTCGGACATACTTGACATCTGGGGAGGGTGTAAATGTCCTGAAGGGTCCACCGAGACGCCATTTCTTAGGTGACGGTTACACCCTCTGTACCCAAGTCAGGGACCCAGTCCTTCTAGGGGACCTCTTCCTTTACCGTTGGGTGTGGTCATAAGAACGGACCCTTTAGAGTACCTGTCTCCTCGGACCACCCGATGTCAGGTACCCCAACGTTTTCTCAACCTGTCCTGAATCACTGATTTGTCGTCGTTGTCGAGTGTAACTGTCGGAGGTAGGGGCCAAAACGGGTCCAGGTACGTACGGAGGGGGTATCCGGGTACAGGCGCCTCGTGTGACTCGGGCCGTACCAGTGAAAGAGGAGGTGTAAGAGGGTACGGTGGAACCGGGTGAGTGTAGACTATGGAGGGACTCGGGGAACACGGGAGAGTGTTCCGAAAACGTATAACTGGGGGTAGTGTATGAGGTGGTCCTGGGGGTTCTAAAACGAGTGAGTAGACATAGGGAACTCCGTAGTTACATGCAAGTAGGACGAGAGGTTAGACCGAATTTTCGGTAACGTAGTAGGAAGGTGGGTCCTACCGGCGTGTAGGGAAGTAGACGTCCTTTGGCACCGAGTAGTGACCAGGAAGTGTGAGACCATGGACGACACCCTCGAGGTCGAGGGTGGAGACGGGGAGTTTATGTGAGGTGTCCGTGTGAGAAACAATCGCAATAAGGAGGTGAGTGAGTGAAGGAGGACGAGTGAGGAAGGGTAAGGGGGGAAGATCACCAGGGTCCTCGGGTACAGACAGACGTACCGGGAGGTCACGAGTTTGTCGTCATGACTCTATCGTCCGTGTATCCCGTAAAGCATCCGTGGTCCGGGACAAGATTCGTGAGTCGTAGATAATTAAGTATTCCCCTTTGACTCCGGGTCTCTCAAGGCAGATTGTCACCATCTTAACCCTAACCTTGGGTCTGTCCGACCGACGTCTTGGAAACGGGAGTTGGTGGTACGGGAGAAAGAGTTTCTTCGGTTTTTGTAGCTAAGACCTCGGTCGAACAACCCTTAAGTTTAAAGTGCGGACAGTGGAAGACACAGTGGGACTCGTGCACTGAAAGACCCGGAGGTGAAGGAGTAGACATTTTACCCCTATTGTCGGGTATGAAGACCCTACCAAACAT
Organism: Capra ibex; assembly: GCA_006410555.1. Classification (NCBI taxonomy): domain Eukaryota; kingdom Metazoa; phylum Chordata; class Mammalia; order Artiodactyla; family Bovidae; genus Capra; species Capra ibex. The sequence goes on from SJYO01050415.1 coordinate 42,708,197, forward strand.
TCCTAATTTACACTAATGCTATGTGTTTTACGGTCCTATGACCGGGACCGGGACAACTTTAAGTATGTTCACGTGGATGTCGCTCGCGTTATGTCCACGCGAGGAGCTTTTATTTTTGGTGCTACTACGAATCTTGTCGCCGCTCGCGGGCCGGTGGAAGCGACACCAGGGTTCACGGGCGGCTGCCGCGGGGGTAGTACAGGGGAGGCGGGGAGGCGGCGACGTCCACTTCCTTAGCTTCGCAGTCAAGTAGAAGCTGCACCACTTGCTCCCGCCGCTCAGCCTCTTCTACCTCGAGAAGCACTCGAAGACGCTCCTGTGGTAGAAGCTCTACGTCTAGCGGCGCGTCTAGAGCCTCGGGCTCCCGCTCGGCCTCCTCCTGCTCCTGCTCCCGCGGCCGCGCCGCCTCCGCCCGCGGCTCTCGCGCCTCCTCTCGCGGCGCCCCGGGCTCCCGCGCCGCCGGTGCCGCCGCCGCCCGCGGTGCCGCGCCGACCACCGCCGGCGCTTGGCCCGGTACGCCCCGGAGTCGATGGCGTCGGACGCCGCCGCGCACGCCGCCGACGCCGCCGAGTGCCGCGCGCTCCGCCGCTGGCGCCACCGGCGTGAGGAGACCCGCCACGACCGCGCGCGCCCGAGCCGCCCGCGTCCCCGGCGCCGCCCGCGCGACGCGGACGAGACCCCGAGCGAGAAGCCGCCGCCGGACCACCTCCCGCGGTTCTTCCACTGCCACTGGCTCGAGGACCGCCCGTACGGGCTGGGGTGCTCGCTGCTCCACGTGCCTCTCGTCGGCCGGCCCAGGCCCCCGCTGCGCCTGCCGCTCCCGCGCCCGCTCCCGCGCCCGCTACGGCGGCTCCCACGCCCGCTGCTCCTCCACCGCCTGGTCCTCCTGGGCCCTCAGCGGCTACCCTGCCACCGACACCGGCTACCCCCGGGGAAGGCTGGGCTTCCCCGGCCGGAGCCCCTGTACCCACTGTGCTGCGGCCGCCTCGGCGGGTGCGGGCTCCCGAGCGGGTAGTAGTTCTCCTTCGACCCCCACTCTCACGCCCTCCCCCGAAGTCCCCAAACCTTAGTGACTCCATCCTTCCTCCCACTCTTTCCCCTTCTCTCTGAGATTATCTCCCACCCACCGCCAAGCGTCTCTCTTCCTTTTGTTTTTCGTTGCCACTCTCCCGGACTCTCTATGTGTGTCTGCGTGTTTCTCTCTCTGTGTGAGTCTACCTGTGTCTCTACCTCTGGACCTCTTTCCGAGGCCCATTGTGCGCGTCAAAGACCCTCGGTACCTCTTTTTCTATAGACCTTTGTTTATTTGGTCGTTAGGTCTCTGGTTTAATCTCCCCTTCCCCCTAGTTCTGGATTTTTCTGGCTTCTACCCCAGTCTCTGACCCTTTCTGGGAGTCTCTATGTCCGCTAACACCCCTTAATTCATCGGGCGAACTGGCTTCGGGGATTTCGTAAGAGTCCGGGAGTCACGTCTCACGGCCATCCCCACGGCAACAGTTCCACTACTCTCCGGGACGCCCCTCTTCGCGAGGTGACCCTCAGTCGGACTGAGACGTGTCACGAAGCCAGTGCCGACGAGGTAGAAAGACTCGGAGTCAAAGGGGAGACATTTTACTCTTACTATTAGGGAAAAGACCACCCCCACCTTCAGTGGAGTCTGACGGATCCTCTTTTCACGTCTTCCCTGTACCTCTCCCATGCGTCCAGACTCCCCGTGACTCCCACGTCCTAGGTGGGACTATGAACGGGACGGCAGTCCACCGACCTCTCCTTCTTCTCGACGGAGGTCTCGGTCTCGGTCTCGACCTTGGACTCGGCCTCTTTCGACTCACTCACCGGAGTCCACGTTCCCCGGGTCGGGGACAGTGACGGAGGGAGTAGCTGACCCTCGGAGGACTCAAGTCCCGGACTCCGACAGGACCAGTGGGACACTGGAGTCGTAGTGAGTCGGGTTCGGGTCTGGGTCTCCTCCCGGAGACACTTTCTGTCATCTCCTTCTTTACGAGGAGAGTAGTGGTGCTCGGAAAGATGGTCGGCAAGGGAGGCGGACGTCGTGGGAGGGGGTACGAACCAGAGTCGGAAGGAGGAGGAAGGGTACAACCGAGTGGGTAGAGGAAGAGGACCTTCGGATGGCACTGAGGGGACGATTCTACTTCCCCACAGAGGAGGAGTCCCAAGGGTACTCGGAGACTCGAAGGGGGTAGGGTCGGGACTGACGAGACCCGACACTGACAGACCACTACCCAGACTTGGGGTGACCTGGGCGTGGGGAACTTCTGTTCCGACCTCCAACCAGAGTGGTGATACAGGCATTGGGACAGATCTGAACCCGGTCCGCACCCTCCCCGGGGTGTGAACCGAAACTTACTTACGTACGTACGTAAAGGGTCCGTGGAAGAGTGAGAAAGACACAGGACGGGACGTCGCGACTCTTACCCCTCTTCCTTCTTCAGGGGCTCTGGGGTGGTCTTGGGGGGTTCTTCCGTCGAGGAGGTGGGGGAGGTTTCTTCCTCCCTCGACCGCCACGTCCGGACCTTAAGACCCCTCTTGACCTTCATGTCGCCCACTTCAAGAACCACTCCTGGGTCGTTCCCGTAGGCTTCGGGGGAGAGTCCCTTTGGGTCGTAAGTGTGCTGGAGACGGGGGTGGGACAAGGACTCGGGTGGACACGGGCCGAGTGGAGACTCCCCTTCGTTCAGACCCGTCTCCCGTCTCTACAGGGGTCTGTCTCGTCCTGGACCCGTGTCCCGTCGTAAAAGTCCGCCAGGAGGGAACCGAGGAGCCGGAGAGGGACGAGTGTCAGGAATAAGGGTGGAGGTACGGAAACGCGTGGACCCTGGTGGACGAAGCTGAAGGGAGGAGGTAGGAGATAGGTCTCGATTTAGGTTGACTTCGGTACCGGATAAAGAACCGAGAGTCGGAAGTCCACCCTCGACGGTGTGTTCGGAGTTGAGGAGGACACGCCCCCCCACCCCTCCACACTCTCTCTGAGTGGAGGAGTAGGTCCGGGTCTTCTTCGCTCCCACTTTAAACCCTCCCGTCTCGGGTCCCGAGGTGGACAGCACAGAGGAGAGGTCCGGTCGGACTGTACTCCCCGACTCCTTTTGTACGACCTGTTTTCCCCCCAGGACACTCCTAAACCTCCTTCTAGCCCCTTACCTGTCTCGTTACCTCTCCTTCTCTCCTTTCCTCTCAATCCTTATCTACAGGAGACGGGCCCTATTTCGTCTGGTCCGGTGGAACAGGACCTTCGTCGTACCGTCCCCCCAACCCTTCCATCTGACACCTCGACCTGACGGACCGAAGTTTCGGGTTCAGACGGTGAAGAATAACTGTACTGGAACTTGTTCTGTCGAGTGAGGGACTCGGAGGCAAAAGAGTAGGTCTTTCACCCGTGTAGTCGCGTCTTGATTTGTCCAAGTACATCTATTTCGTGAATCGGGTCCAGAACCATATGTCATTCGTGAGTTATTTACCCTTCAACACCCTGGTCAATAAGTCCTGGAGTCACGAACCCAACACCCATTTACAACCCTATTTAAGAGGTTCCTTCTCCTACCTGACACTCGAGACAGAAAGAGAAAGAGAGACGTAGAATCTTGATGGAGAGTTCCTTAAAAATGTGGGACGCTAAGGAACGGGAGAAGAACCGTAAACGGTAGTTGAAGTAGGACGACAAAATATTCCACGACCAGTTCTCCCCGACCCTCCTAGTTCACGACTAGACCCGACACCCTACCCTCCAAGTCAGGGTTATCCAGGGGTCCCGGGAACTTTAAGTGATCCCTGTTCCCTAACCCGAGTCCCAGGGCCCCTTCCCAGTCCGACTTGTGGACCTAGAACTCTGGGATATCCCCACTCACATCCATAGATCCAGGTAGACCTTGTGTACGGACTCCCGGGCCCCCTCAATCTCGTCGCTTGTCCAACACCCAAGGTGCAAGTCGAGACGGTGACCGGTCGGAATACGGGGACCCACGTCCGGAACGGGAGAGACGTCGTGGGTGGTTAAGTCAATGAAGAGAAACGAAAGTGTATTCGATTTCTCTTTAGACACCCCTCTTCCGTTACCCTTCGAGTACCCTTAAGAGAATTAATATAATTAAGAGAATTAAGAGTGTCAAGTCCCTGATTCTAGGATGTACGGGATGTCACGTGGGTTTTGTTTGTTCGTTTTTTGTGTACATTTCGAGAGTCTTATCATGGACCATATATTTCTACGACATACTTACTTACTATCGCTGGTGACTGAGATCATAATCACAATTACAATCACAATTCCCTTCAGGGACAGTCAGGGACCAATCCGGAGGAGAAAGTGACGGTTCTCGGACCCAAGTTGGGGACCAACCCCTTGATTCTAGAGTATTCAACTATGTATATACGCACGCACGATTCAGCGAAGTCAGGTTGAGAAACGCTGGGGTATTTGACATCGGACGGTCCGAGGAGACAGGTGCCCTAAGAGGTCCGTTCTCATGACCTCACCCAACGGTACGGGAGGAGGTCCCTTAGAAGGACTGGGTCCCTAGTTTGGACACAGAGAATACAGAGAACGTAGACGTCCACCCAAGAAATGGTGATCACTGGGGACCCTTCTGGGACTATATATACACACACACACACAATTTTAATCAGAGAGAAACCCCGAGATGATAGTTCTGTTTAGTTGAGACAAAAGTCAAGAGGACAGTGAGTCAGTTATCAGTTCTAAGGGTCTTGTCTCAGACTAAACGATCGATCCCAGGACCTGGACGGGGAACTAGAACTAACTGTCAGGACGACTCTGACGGAGACTGTCCCCGGTTCTCGTTTGGAGTCCGTACCTCCGACAAGTAAAAGAAGCACCCAAGTCCCACATCACCTGGTCCGTGGTCCTGGGGTCCAGGGGTGGGACTGACTGGACAAGGGGGGGGTGGGGTGAAATCCAGAGACTGAGAGGTGGACCCCTCCTACTGTACCTCCCCAGTCGTCGACCCCCGGACAGTCCTCGTCCCAGACCACCGCCGAGGCCGACCCCGAGCCCCCGACCTCTCCTTCGTCTCCCGCTGCTCCTACTCTTGTACCACATGATGAAGGACCTCCTCTCGTGCCCGATGTACCTCGGACGGAACGCCACGAACTCGGAAGACGTATGCGACCACCGGAAAGAGACATAGTAACCGATGTTGACGGAGTTCCACCCAGTACTGGTGTCGGAACCCCGACCCTGCACACACACACACACACACACACACACACACACACACACAAACCACCTCTCCCCTCTTGTACTCGACCCCGGGACCGACTCTCCTAGACCCTGTCCCCGACCCCATACCACGTGTCGCAACCCTGTTTCCCCTGGATCCCGACGCCGTTCCGGTCCCCGACTTATGTCCTGACCCGAGAAATTGTTCAAACTATAAGTTTGACCCTTGACTACGTCGAGTGTGACTTCTCTACCCAGGATACTACTACAATTAAAGACCCAGTTCTTCGTGTCAAACAGTAAACCCTGATGTACAGGAAAAGATGCACAACCAGTCGACCACTTAGACACTCCCCACACACGTCCGGAGTCTGCGTCGGACCCACGGTTGTCCCCCTGTACCTAAGACTGTAATTGACACGGGCTTCGAAACACTACGGGGTATTCAACACAATGTTTTTAAAGGTAAACTCAAGGTGCTCTCGACTGACAGGCCGATTAGAACTATGAATTGTTAACCTGCTTGTCACAAGAAACCCGAAGCTTGCAGACGTACACGCCAAGGGAGACGGACCTTCCGAGACGGGACGAAACTAGAGGAGAGTGGATGGACTAAGTAAGGAGGAGGAAGGGAACCCTCCGGTGGCCGACGTCGTCCGTGGTCAAGACCCGGGAGGACCCAAAAAACGCGTAGGGTCGGGACTGGAATACTAACGTAAAGGGGTGACGATGATGGGACTAGTGAGACCCTCGTGTCGAGACGACACCCCAGAGTACTTCCGAGGTCGTTCTGTAGGGACGAGGACGACTCCGACACCAGAGGACTGTGAGGGGCGGTGGGATAAATGGAGGCACGTGGGAGATCCACGGGGACCACTAGAAATTCGCGCTCTTCCTTGACCGGGCCTTCGACCTCAAACTGCCGGAGATATAGTGCCTCGTCGGACTCCTACTACTGCACTTTCCGGTCACCCTGTCCGACCACGAGTTGTGAGGCATTCCTGAGTCGTGGGGGTGTCACCCACCCCCTTCGTCTTGACCCCATGGTGAGGTAGGGGTCGGGTCCGGACCCCTCGGACTGAGTAAGAGGGGTTCGGAGGTGGAAGGAGAAACATTATGTGTGGCCAACGGACACGTAATTTCATGGACACCCCACGACCTCTGTGTACCTTTAAGGACCCCGGGGTCGGGTCTTCTAAGGTCAAGTCACTCAGAGGTCTCCGCGGGTCCTCTAAGACCAAGTCACTTAGAGGTCTCCGCGGGTCCTCGACGTAAAATTTGAGGCAGGAGTGCGTCCTAAGAGTGGTCCACAGTACTTACCCTTTGACTACTTTATTAAACCCAAAACTTGACTCGGGTCTCTCCTTTACTCCAAATACTCCCGTTACACCACCCTGTGACGTGGGGGTTTCTCGTGAGGGTCGGGTAGGGTAAGAGGAGTCCACTTCAGGGTAGAAGGCACAAATATGTCGGTCCGACGTAGGACTCTCCCTCCGTACAGATCTTATTCTTGTGGTCCAGTTCTGAAGGACCCTCAGGTCACCAATTCTGACGCACGAAGGTTACGTCCGTCGCGTCCCAAACTAGGGACCAGTCCCTTGATTCTACGGCGTACGACGCCCTCTGTTTTTGCTTTTTGTTTTGTTTTGGACCATTTATTTCCCGGTCTTCGTAGTTTATTTTAATTTATTTTGTCGTACTCTTTCGGGAGACAAGGGACCTGCGGTCTCGCCCCGGTCCGACGACCGAGGTTGTGGGGGGTTGGGGTAGTGTGTGAGAACGGAGGGGTAGAGGGTAGACTCACGTCAAGTCCAGAAACATGTAGGGGCAGTGGACCCGAGGTGGCTACTGTCGTCGCCCCGGATCCCCAGCCCCGTCCTACAATTCCAACTTGAACCTGTTCGCAGTGGACCGGACCCCAGAAATCTCGGACTAGGACTCACTCTCCAACTGGGGTGACAGACCCTAGGGGACACTCTTTTCGTAACCTTAAGGTTGGGGTGGGGTGGGGGACGGGGTGAGGGCGGGTCAAACCGACCGCCGAAGACAAGGAAAGAGGGGATTGTAGAACACCGAAGAAAAAGAGCCGTCCAGAAAGGGGTCGTTGATGACCCTGTTCAAACAGTTCGCCTTCCACTCTACGACACTTTCCCCTCCAGCTTCCAGGAGGGGTCGACCCACGGAACTACGGTGGTCGGGTAGGTTTGGGTCAGTTCGTGAACCAAAGACACGTCGGAACCCGTTCCCCGAAACGGAGAGACTCTTCGTGGAGTCAAACGGGTAGACCTTTACCCGTACTATTAGTGGGGGGATGTGGGGGACATTACTCTGCTACGTACACTGTTGGAGTCGTCACGGACGGTGTCTCATTTATGAAGTACCTCTAATCAAAACTCCCTCCTCGATTCCGTAGAATAGAAGTCGTGTATCTGAGACCACGACCTAACGGACGAAAAGAGAAAAAACAATTAAAAAGTAAGTAATTAATTAAACTGACGTAACCCAGAATCAACGCCGCGGACCCTAGGAGTGACACCATGAGCCCTAAGAGATCAACACCGGAGGTCCGAATCGACGAGACGCCAGATACCTTTGACTCAAGAGATGAGCTCTATCTTGGGTACAGGGGGCGTAACCTTCCGTCTAAGAATCGGTGACCTAGTACTCCCTTCAGGGAACAGACGAAAGGGTACACAGTGGAAAAGACACGGAGTTAAAGATAGTACAACTCACTCCATGATTCTCCCGACTGGGGTGACCCGACAACATTTCTAGCAAACTGGACGAAGCACTTGTCATAGACCGTGTGTGTGTTTTTTCTGTAATCTGTTCACAACTGACAATCTTAGTAAGTAAGTGAGTTGTTTTCAAATAACTCATGAGGATCCATAGATCAGTCAGGATGGACGATCCTTGACATGACCCCAAGGATCGTCATTTGTGTAAAACTGGGAGTTCAACCTTTCTGTCTACTCCTTGTGTAAATATTACAAGTCTACCACTATTCACAACAGCCTCCTTTTTTCTACCCGGCCCTCCCCCTCACACACCCCCAACCGGGTCTCTCTAATGAGACGTCCCACTAATCCTCCACTCCCTCACTCCGTCCACTTTTAGACCCCCTTCACACAGGACCGCCCCCCCGCTCTTACCGTCGACATTTCCAGGAGCCCGCTCCTACACGGACCTCATAAACTCCTCGACACCCCTTCGGTCACACCGACCTCGTCTCACTCTCCCACTCGTCCTCCTCTATTTAAGTAGTCACTACCCCACCCCCCGTCCATATATCCTAATATATCCCAATATATCCAATATATCAATATATCCTAAGGAACGGATGGACGGATTAATATTATTTAATAGGGTTAATTAAACCGATTACTCGATTGACCCCCCCTCCCGAAATAATGAAAACCTGGGAGGGGGACTCCTAGACTTCTTTCGAGACCGGGAAGAGGGGTCTTTTTACGTGGGGGTTAGAGAGTGTGTTTCAAGTCTTACAGGGTCTGGACGGGGTGTCTCGTCTGGTGGTGGAAGGGGCGAGATCAGAACAGACGTGCCGGGGGACGAGGGGACACGTCCAGAACCTGTTCGTGCCCCTGTAGATACCCGCCCTCGCCTAGCGGCTCGACGACCCGTACCTAGACCGGTGCGACCTCTAGTGTCGGGTGTTACTCGCGTTCGGACTTGGTGGCGGCCCCGACGAGTGGACCACTCGGTCCCTCCTGATGGGGGTGGGGGTCCGGACCCCGTCCGCCCCCTCCGCCGAGACCAGACTGAGAGGTCGTAGACCGGTAGGAACAAGAGACGGGACGTCCGAATACAGGTAGCTACACTTCATGGTCTAGACCTTCAAGCCCCAGTAGAAGTGTCTGTTACACTCCTCCCGGGGCATCCGCCCCCTCCCCGGATGTCCACTTCCCGCGATCCTCCCAACCCCCGAGGTGGGGGTCCATAGGGACTGGTCCCTGGGTGAGGACTCGAGACACGTGTAGACTAGGATCCCGTGGGAGTCTGGACGGATTCCAAGGAATGGGAGGTCGTGTGAGAAACAAAACAAAAGGAATTAAGTAGAATAAAATATAAATTAGTAAATGAACCGACGTGACCCAGAAACGACGACGCGTGTCCGGAAGAGATCAACACCGCTCACCCCATGACGACAGATCAACGTCCCATCAAACGTCGTGGACCCAGCCATCAACACCACCTGTTCGAATCGACGGGGGTGTCTACACCTTAGAAGACTCTGGTCCCTAGTTTGGACACAGGAGACGTAACCGTTCGTATAAGAATCGGTGATCTGGCGGTGCCTTCCGGGTCTTGTGAGAACCTAAGGGTCTGATGTAGGAGACGTCTCCCAAGGGGTTGAGGGGCTTCTTACCGAAGGGTGTGGCTCACGAGGTAACAAGATCTCACAAGGACTAGGAAGTTTATTAGGGATCGGTCTCTACCGTGGGACTGGTGGTCTCGGGCGGGCTACGAGAACTTGCAAGGACCCGGAGGTCTCACGAGGAACCGGGAGCACGCACGGGCGACTGGGGCCCAAACACACGGGTGTCAGAAAGGACATAGAACCGACCATGTACCACTACAGGGAGGAACCTGTGATGTTGTTGAAGAAGAAACGGCGGGTGGAGGACCTGTAGCGGTACCCCCAGTTCTGCGACGCGTGGTAGGAGAGGAGGCAGTGGGTGTTGCCCTTCGTCCACACCTCCCTGGACGGGTTCACCTCACTCGGACCGTCCCCGGTGGAATCGACAGGGAATACTTCCCACTTCCGACCCGTCGAGCCTACTCCCCCCGTGTCCCAACCCACTCGTCCCCGTTCCGACCCGACCGACTCGGTCCCACCTACACCCAGTACTCTGGGACCGTCCTCCCGGTAGACCCGACTTCACCCCGTTTCTACCTCTTCCACCCGTACCCCCTCGCCGTTCGGCTCGCACCTCGACTCGCACCTCGACTCGGCGGGGACGGGCGGGGGTCGACCACTACTGCCACCCGGAGGACCGCCACCACCAGATGGACATGTGTCACCACCGGAAGTTGAAGAAGGCGTTCAAGATGTTGTTCTCGCTCCTACTCCTGCTTGGACTGTACTTCACACTGCTGTACTACTGTCACTCGGGGGGGGTTGGGAAGCGAGAACCTGTACAATGGTCGGTAGGGACTGGGAATCAAAAGGGTAGACATTTCCCCCAATCATCATCCTGGATGGGACCCTGAAGGACTCGACAGATCACCAACTGAGGGGGAAGGTTCCATCCCCCGCACCCAAATTAAGGACCAGTCCCTCGATTCTAGGGTGTACGATCTCTCACGTCGGTTTAAAATTTTTTTTTTTTCATTATCTTGGATGGAACGTCTGAATAAAGGTCCCAATTCACTAGACTGGGAAAATGAACCTTGTGACGGAGCCACTTACCATCGGTGACAACATTATAAACTCGAAAAGTTCCATAATAGGAACCTTTCCACGAGTTCGTGTCACGGACTGAATGTTCGGAACACTAAACCCCAACTGTCGAGTTGGAGGGGTGTGAGACCACAGGAGTGGACACTTTGCCAAATGTTATTATGTCGGATATAGGGTCCCAACGAAAATCCTGAGTCACTACGAGGGACCATCGAGTCACCATTTTGGGTGGACGGTTACGTCCTCTCTGCCCACACTAGGGACCCGACCCTTCTAGGGGTCCTCTTCCTTTGCCGTTGGGTGAGGTCATAAGAACGGACCCTTTAGGGTACCCGTCTCTTCGGACCACCGATGTCAGGAACCCCAACGTTTCTCAACCTGTACTGACTCGCGTGTGTTACGAGGGACTGGTAGTTTCTGAATTTTCAAATCTTGTCACGAACTGTCCATAATTCCTAAGGTATCTGCACTCGATGATAGTAGTAAGAGATAGTCCTTTTCAAAATACGGTACGTACAAAGATAAAAGAGAAGATAAGATTATTTACCACCAGTAGTGGGTTTAACTCAAATTAAATGATATCCGCACCCAGTGTCAACTTTCTTAGTGAGGTCACGAAATAGAGTCTTACCGGACATTAGACCGTGATACGAGTGTCCTGGGTTGACCAAGGAGTCAGACCATAAACTCCGGGGTGGTCTGAACCAGAACAATGAGTCGGAACAAGGGTGGTCAGTGACCAGAATCGAGAATGGGTTCCGTTGACCCAAGAGAGTGAAGGATCTCTGTGTCTTTTTTTTTTTTTTTTTGTTGTCACATTCCAGAAAGGGTTCAGAGTCCGTCTGGTACAGGAAGGGAGACGAGTCTTGGAAGAACACCGAGGGGTCACGGAAGTGGTACCACATGTTTCGGTCCCCTTTTGATCGGACCGGACTCAGATTGGTGTCAGGAACGGAAAACGAGAGACCGACGGACCAGGAGGGAGTCAAGGGGATTTTAGTACACAAAGGAGGGTTGGGTTCGGGAAACGTAGACTGGAAAAGAGATGGGCGGGAGAGGGACCGGGATGCATGTGTGCGGATAAGTGAACTACGGAGTAGAAGTTGAATTTACGACGAAGAATGTCCTTCGAGAGGTACTGGTAATCGACCGGGAGTAAAGAGAGGAGTGAGAACGAGTGTCCTTGAGATAAAGGTCGGAGTCACTTGGACAAAAGTCAAGGAGTGTCCTCGTTCTACATAAGAAAGGAGGGGTCGCCACTGCTTTGTGTACACCAAAAGAGACGGACCTTGCGAGAGAGGGTGGATTGTAAAACAAGTGCAAAGGTCAAGTGTGTACAGGAGAGAAGATCCTTCGGAATGGGATAGTGGGTCCGCTCCAGTCCGAAAGTTTTGAAGTTGCAAAGGACACGAAGGGGGTAGAACGGGTACTGATGCGACACGAAAGGACCGGGACCCGGGAGGGATAGTGTTGGGACTAGTAAAGACCCGACAGTGATAGACTACGGTTCGAACACTCGGGACATCCTCGTCGCAAGTCCCGACAGAGTCAGTAACGACACACACGGGACGGGGTCGGTTAGGCCCCGGGACATCCAAGAGTCACTTACAGCTTCGGACTTGTGTGCTGAGTACACGAAGAGTGGGACGGGGACGTCACAATGGAGAAGGTGTACATGCACCCACAGGCTCGACCACCCCCGTAACCCCTGCTCTATCTCCTGGGTCGTCCGCTACTTATGCTCGACATGGCTCACCAGAAGCTGTAGTGGAAGAAAAAGAAGCAGTAGCAGTAGGAGAACCGGTAGTAGGTCCCAGTCACGAGTAGTCCCAGAACCCTCACCCCCGACACAGGTCTCTGTCCGATCGAGGAATCACATGTTTAGGTCCTAGACCAGTCGGACCTAAGTATAGGACCGAGATGGAGGGGGATGACACTCTGAAGCCAGTTCACTGGACAGACTCGAAGGCGAAGAAATAGATATTCTACTCCTATAACTAATATGATCGGTGTATCTCAACAACACTTTTAGTTCAATTAAGTATCCACCATTCATAGACCGAGCACCATTCACGAGTCATTTGTGATCCACAATAATAAAGATCATTCACCCCACTCTAATCCCTCTAACCCAAGTTCTGAGTTTCCGGCTATCGATCTTCACTCTTCGATTTGTGACTGCTCGCGGGACGTTGTGGGGGGGGGCGGGGCGGGGGCGGGGGTCCAGACTAGTAACTGCGAAAACCGCTCGAGGCTCTGGTTGTTCTCGTTCACTTCCTTCTATACCTCCATCCAGTGCAGACCCCCCACTGAGACTCCCTAAGGTCCTGGGACCCCCCAACTTGCCTGGAACTAAGACTACAGAGGACGGTGCGTGTCTGGTTCACGAAGTAGACGCCATAGCCGTCACTAATGAAACTATGCTGTGGCGTACCCAAGCTCTGAGTGTGTGACCTCCTTGTGTTGGACCGGTTAATGTACACTCACACCCGGGCAACCGGTTAGTCCTCCCACCCCGCACCGGTGGTTGTCGCCCCACGCCACAGGTACACCCACCTAAGGGTCGGTCGATTAGTCCTCCTTCATTCCCTTTAGCACTGGACAGATGACGACGGAGGGTAGGGGTCCAAAAAGGACTACATAGACTATTTGTTCCTGCTCTGTCTTGTGTGCCCGGTCCATTCGCACACAATAACCTTCCTGTTACCCGTCCCTGTACCACTTAAAATTATATTCTAGTCAGTCGTCCACCGTCACTTTTCGAGTACAGTTATACTTCGTAAACTTCTACACTGGTTGATTGAGAAGGGGTAGAGGGTGGGGATCCTCAGAATGCAGACCTTCTACATGGTTCTCTCTACGACCCTAAAGAAGGGCCGACCGCTAACAAAGGCGTTCGTCATACTCCTGGTCGAATCGACTCTGTGGGGATCGACCGGGAAGTGGGGGGTGGAGTTCACGGAATAAGAGTGTCGTTTGGGGTGTCGGGAGTTTGGGGAGGGGGGTTCCGTCGACCCCCTCCCCACTGGTACATGACTGCTTAATTTCAGACACGATGTGGGGACTGTAGTAACACAACCTAACAACTAAAAACCCCCCGCCCCCTCCCCGTAGGTCCTTAAGACGAGAGGAGAGGAAGGGGGCTGGGGTTTTAGTTCTACTTTCGTCTCTGACTTCAGTACAAATAACCCTCTGTCCCCGTACGGTCCTAGTCCTCACACACAGGTGACCCCTCCCTCTACATCTCTGACCAAGGATTGTGGGGGAGCCCCTGAGTAAGGACCTACATCTCCAACGACCCCCGTCACCCTAGTAGACGACCCGCGCAGAGGTGGTGGTGTCCGGACCCCTTCCTTTTCTCTTCAGTCAAGTAAGTGAGTAAACGTCTCTGCAGTTATCTCAAACACGGTCGTATCACGACCCGATCTCGTCACCTACTCGTCTGTGCCGGGAGCGGGAGTCCTCTGGTTGTACTTAGTCACTTAATCTACTCATGTTTCTTCGTACTCCGTGTATCGTCCCTTTGGGTCGAGTTCCCCAGTCGGTTCCACAGGGATTTCTTACCTACCATCTCGGACTTTCTTCAAGTCCTCCCTTGAACTACTTTCCCGTCCCTTCTCGCAAGACCCGTCTCTCTTGTCGGACCCGTTTCCTGAAGGTACCCTCTCCCGAACTGACGTGTTCAGTACCAAACATCCGACACTGGTCCTAACCCATAAATAGAACTCCGGTGTCCTTCGAAAATTAGTCCACCTCTCACTGTGTTAGTCTAGACCTAAAATTTCCTGTGGAGACTGTATAACTTTCTAGTCTCTCTAGGAACTTCTTCGAGAGTGACCGATTTAGACACTCATAAACACGGAGTCTTGTCTATTACTATCATTATCTAATATTGGGTATCTTATTTTACTTTTAGTCGAAGGGACCACCAGGTCGTCAATTCTTAGACGAAACGTTATGTTCTCTGTGGTCAAACTAGGGACCGGGTCCTTTTAGGGTGAAGGGTGTCTCGTCGATTCGGGTACTCGGTGTCGATGACTCGGACGCACGGATCTCGGACACCAGGTGTTGATCTCTTCGGTGTTCTGTTCGGATGTGTGACGTTACTTTTCGCCGGAGAGCCGTTGATCTCTTTTCAGACACACATTGTTGCTTCTAGGTGGTGTCCGTTTTTATTTGTTCATTCATTTAGAAATTTTTTTTATTATTTCACCTCCTGGTAGAAAACTTTTTCTTATTTGTTTTTTAGGAGCTCTGATGCGATTCTATGTGTGTTTGTGTGTCAGTATATATGTGTGTATGTATGTTTATATGTATGTGCCACCTCTTCCCTGTCGAGAAAGGATGTCATCTTACGGCTGAATATTTACATCTTCCTTACTATCTTTATCCTTTGAGTGGTAAATTATCTGAGTCCGTTTTTAGTAGTTCAGTACCATTTTAATCCACTTTGTTATTAACATGTAACAGAGTTCTTTAATGGGGTTTCTTATGAATAAATATGTCTCTTTTCGTCCCATCGTAATATCAGTTCTTTCGACCGAGTAAGGTAAAATTGGTTCAGTGGCTGGTTTCTATTGGAGTGGTCATCGCCCTGTTTGACTGTGTGTGAAGGACTAGACTACATCACTCTTCCTGTGGGGTAGTGAAGACACCATAAGGACGGGGTTTGCACATTGGACCTTTGGAGTTTGAGTTGATTCCCTGTAAGACTTTTTGTTTAAAGGACATGAGAAGTTTGCACAGTTCCAGTACTTTTCGTGTCCTTCAGACTTCTTGCAAGGTCCGTGTTCTGATTTCTTTGTACTGGGGTTTTACGTCGGACATTAGGACCTACTATAGTGCCTGGTTTTTTTTTTCATAATAAAAAACCAATGTTTCTCGTAGTAACCTTGTTGAACCACTCTGAACTCACCCACACACTTTAATCTTCTATCACGATAGAGCCACGAGAAAAGAACTAAAACTGTCGACATAACACCAAACATTCTCATACAGGAACGGAACTAAATCCTTTGTATGTGACTTCATAAAACCCCATTTGACCGTAGTACGAACGTTAAGTACACGGTTGTCTTTTTTCAATGTGTATATACGCTCCGTTCTTATTTCGTTTACACCAATTCTTATTATATGTCCCTTAGACCCACTTCCCCTATGTCTTAAGAATTTAAATAAAAACGTTGAACTCAGATTTAAATATAGTTGTATAGTTATTTTTCAATTTTTTCTTACTTTTAAGGTGGAAGCCCGAAGGGACCACCGACCCACCACTTCTTAGACGGACGGTTACGACCTCTGTGCCTAGGTTAGGGACTAGACCCTTCTAGGGTACACGGTACTCCGTTGATTCGGGCGCGTGGTGTTGATAACTCGGACGCAGGATCTCGGGCCCTCGGCGTTGTGTCGGTTTCGTGTCGGTTTTTATTTGATTAATTAATTTTTAAAAAAATTGTTTTCTTTTAAGGTGAAACCGACGAGATACCCCTTATCTGATGTCCCCTGTCTCTATCTTCGTGCCTCTGGTTCACTCTCCTACAGATCCGGTTTCTAAGTCTACCGACCCCTGTGGAGTTCTATGGGAGAAATGTAGGTTTCGTGGGGGGGGAGGGACCAGGAGACAGGAGACGGGGTTCAAGTATGGACCCCCTCGGTTCGTCTGCCTTCCACTCCCACCCCAGAGACTCGAGGACGTCGTCGACCCCCTTTTCCACGACATAGTCACAGATCTTCTGAGGAGGGGAGAGGGAATTTCTCTCATTCCCCGTTCCAGAGACTTGAGGAGTCCAGGTCTTTATTAGTAACGACGATTGTGGTGAGTAGTTGACACACTGGAGTCCGTTCAATGAATTGGAGAGACGTGGAGTCTCGTGATTGGAAACTTTAGTATTATGGATGGACTGTCCACTAGGGCTTCTAATTCCTCTTATGTTTTCACATTCCCGTCTCGGACTGTGTACCACAAGACACCTAATTCGTAGTAAAAGTGAGGTAAAAGGCCTACTCTTTTCACTCCGTGTCTTTCTAATTCGATAAACGGATTTTAGTAAGTCGACCTAAGGTTGGGTCCGTCAGACCAGGTACGAGAATCGGGTGAACAGAGATAAACACTGGGGTAAAATGTCAACCCTCAGACTCCCTCCGAGTCTTTCTTCGTTTCAGTATATCACTGGGACCAACTCGAGACCAGGGTTCTCTGTACCTCGTCTCTTCCCCTGGACAGACTTGACTCGGATCTCCTTCACAGTGGAGGTCCCTGAAATGTGGGACTCACTCAAACAAGAGGGTTACCTAGACTACTCACTCTACTAACTGTACCCTCCCAGAACGTCCACGATCCTCCTTCCTCGAATGGACTAGGCTCGGATCTCGGGTTTGGACGTGAGGTACGAAGGTCTTCCGGACCTCGGCTGGGGGCTGGTATCGACCCTCCTTTCGTCGTGGACAATGGGAACCCGAGGTGAATTCGGAGGTTGGACCTGGGGTCTGGGGCCTTAATAGTAAGACCGTGTATGGGTGCCGGAGGTGACGAAGTCAGTACCCCTAGAGGCCTCAAGCTTCGGGGGCCCGGCCCCGGGGGAGACCCCAGTGGTCGAAGTCCCTGGGATCTTCCTCCATCTCTTCCCTGACATTCTCGTCATTCGCCCGAACTCTTCCAATAGTTCCCTGGCCTGTTATGCAAATCGCATTCTTCGTTTCGTCCTGCTCATTCCTGACCTCCCCGAGTCTTAGAGACTCTCCACACCCCAGACCCCCAGCCATAGATCCTTGTCACCTCCGTTCCCTCCCTCCTTCCAAGAATGGCAGGTAGTTGTGGTAGTGGAACAGAAGGAGTTGGACTCAGTGGACATGACCAGGGAACACGAGACGAACTCTCTAGGTCCAAGTCCCTGGTTAAAGTGGCGTAATACGGAAGGAGGCGATCCGGGGGGAGAGGTAAGGGTTCGTTAGCCCGATTGGGGGCGGGTAGTGTCTTGAGGGGTGAGGGGTAGTAGTTAGAGTAATTAATATATATGGGTTACAAGAGGGCGGGGCGAGAGCCAAGTAGGGGAAAGGGTTAATACGGAGTCCGATTCGTGGCGGGTCAGTGAGTCTGGGTTGGGTTGGGTTGACTATTCGGAGTGGGCAGGGTCTCGGACGCGCTGAGTGGGCACGAGTAGAGCGGGTCGGTCGTCCTCTCGCGCGGCTTCGCGTGCCACACCTTCTCGTGGCTGAAGCGGCCGGAAGGCCCCGAGTGCGGCTACGTGTGACTCCCGTCGAGCCTCGGACCGGGCCAGTCGTCACGTTTGTGGCCGTCTCCGCATCCCTCGCCCTTGTCGTGGACGACGCCCGGCGCGTCCCTCCCCGCCCAAGTCTACTCCCCCGCCCCGGACCCCGCCCCGGACTCCCCGCCCCAGAACCTCCTGTCACTCGAACCCCGAAGGCTTCATAAAGAGGGGGGCCGGTTCACAAAGAGCTCGGGAGTCAAAACCCTTCGTGGTAGATCTTTGAAGTTCCTCCACTCCGGAGTCTTCCGAATCTTTCACTGCCCACCGCACTCCCGGCCTCGAATTCCTAGTCTTTCTGAAGTCCCCTCCTCGGAGGTCCACCCGCCTCGGAACCCCTCTAACACCCTCCGGAGCCCACCTTCGGGTCCAAGCGGCTCGAGCGCCGCCTTCGCATCTCATCTGCCGGGGTCGGTGGGTTCGACTGTTTCGGGGATCGCAGAGGTCCGAGGGATGGGCCTGGTCGTCCTTGAACAAGTACCCGACCATGGTGACTTCGTCCTGGTGCCTACAGAGGTTTCGGGGTGTGTCCTTGCCCGGAGGCCTCGACCACGGGAGGCGACACCTCCGCCCATTCCTCGCCAGTTACCAGAGAGGGCGCTGGGAAGCGGGGGTTTCCGGTGTGTGAAGAGGGGTCCGAGATGAGTGGGACGGAATTGAGACGTTGGGAGAGGACACCTCTCCCTCAGGTTCAGGGTGGGAACCAGAACGGGGGACAGACGGGTGGGGATCCCAAGAGTGGGTGTGTCGTGCGGGCCGTCGGAAACCACAGGCCCTAGAATCACCTCTGTTACAAGAAGGACGCCGTCTTCCATCCGTACTTACCCCCGCTCCCTGCCGTCCTTACCCCGTAATCTCCCCAGTCACCATGGTGATCCCCGACCATGGAACGATCATCGGCCACCCCCGATTACACTCGCTACCCCGAAGGACGAGACGGGAGAAAGGCAAGGTCGTCCGGGTCCTACGATACTCTTATGTCCATCCCCCAGAAAGGACGTCACACACACATGTATCCCTTTCGTCCGTCAATATCCGATGACGTGTGAGGGTGGGAAGGGAGTCGGGTAGTGAGCCGGGGGTAGGGAAAATTTACGGGTTCAGAAGTTCTGAGTTCGTGGAAACAAATAAGTAAAAAAGTACGTTGTACAATTTTTTAAAAAAAAGAACGGACACGGGGTGCTGTACACCCTAGAATCAAGGGACTGGTCCCTAACTTGGGTACGGGTGATGACACATTCACACCTCAGAATTTGTGACCTGGTGGTCCTTCAGCGTCACGTTGTATAAAATTTACAGGTGATATCCGGTCCGTGACACGAACCGAGACCACTTGTTACCATTCATTTTATTTATACAAGGGATGGGAGTGTCATGAACACCGGCGTACTCTTTACTGTCTGTGAATTGTTAGTCTACTTCAATGTGTATAATGTTTCACGTTGTTCCTTGTAGATCTTTAAGACGTTTTGAAACAGTAGTGTCTACACTATACTTACTCGAGTGAGTAAGATAAACCGAACCCCAGAGGAGTATTTAATCTTCAAGAAAATGTGTTCCACAAATATTTTGTTACTGTGTTTTAAAATTAGGTGTTGGACGAGTGAGGTAAAATCATTTCGTACCTTGTTCATAACAGTAGAACAGTTGTAGTTTCTTTCCATTTCTGACTGAAGAGCACCTTTAATGGAGTTTTGACTGAACTCTCCACCCGTGATAACACTCGGGGTAAAATTTCTACCCCTTTGTCTCCGAATCCTTCTTCACAGAACGGGGTTCAGGGTGTCACTTTTCCACCGACCTTAAACTTGACATCCGAGACGCTTCCCCCTCGGATTAACAAAAGAGACACGGGTAGATAAAGGGTTGGAGGAATGGAAACTGGGGAATTCAAGACTGGGGGTGGGGAGGGTGGGTTCGGTGTCGGTCTGGACTCTCTCTGTACTCCTGTAACAACTACCTCATGTGGGTCCATCAGGCCGGTCTTTTTTCGACGTCCCGTTCCCCCTCTACCGAGGACATTCTGGGGTCGTTCGGGTTGAGGTCGGGGGTGGGAGCCGGGGGGAACTGGGTGGGGTCCCTGACGGGGAGTGGTAGAGGTCGCATCGGAGGACCAGTAAAGCTAAGTCCTATTTTTACGGAAGGAGCCGGGGGTCCTCGTCCACGACCAGATCCCCCCGTGTGTGCTACTACGATCCTGGATGAGGTAGTGTGCCCCGGAGGGTCTGGGGTATACTGGGGTTTGTGACTACGAGACACGGAAGTCAAGAGATGAGAGGGGAGTGTGACTGTAAAGGTCGGAAACAAAAGTGTTTAGACTTGAGTTTGGGACTGGTCAAGGGAACTCGACCAGAGTAAGAGTGGTCGGAGACTGAAGGGGACAAGACCATCAAGAGGGTAGAGACTGGACGTTTGGGACTGGTAGACAGGAGAGTTAAGGCTGGGGTTGTAGTCTGTACAGAAGGGGTCCTCGGGAGAGTTAAGACAGAAAGAGGGGTCAAGACCAGGGACTTACGATTAGGATAGAGTTGTGACTACGAGTTTAAGTTTATGGGACTGTATACCGAGAAAGACAGGTCACACTGGGGTGTTTGAGATTATGACAAAGGAATTGTAAATGGGGGGTGACTGAAACAGAGGTGCAGAAACTAGGGATTTGAGACAGGGAAAGACGATGTAAGATTAGGGATTTTGAGGACTGGGGTTTAACGACTAAGGTCAGAGAGATGGTAATTGGAGGTTGACTCCGACACGTATACACACACACACACGCGCGTGTGCGAGTCAGTACAGACTGAGAAACTCTGGAGTACCTGACATCGAGTGGTCCGAGGACACTGGTACTCTAAAAGGTCCGTTCGTATGACGTCACCAAACGGTAAAGGAAGAGACCCCGTTGACTCCAATTACCCCAGGTTGACAGGGTCTAGAATATGTGACTTGCGACTGGAAAGACCAAATAGACTGTGAGGAAAAATTTTAAGGATAAAATAAATAGATAAGAAAACACCGGTGTGACACGTCGTACACCCTAGAATCAAGGGGTCGGTCCCTGGTTTGGACACGAGGGGACGTCACCTTCCTGTCTCAGAATTGGTGATCTGGGAGTCCCTTTAAGGTATAGACTATGAGAACTGGAGGTTTGATTAAAGGGATTAGAAGTGAGAGTTTGAGTCGAAGTCAGATGGGTCGAAACTAGGGATTTGGGGTCGACATTGAGGACCGAGACGGGGACGGAGGTGAGACGGTGAGGGATGACATAATTCTGGGAAGGGAAGGGGAGAGGGACTGAAAGACGGAAGGTGATTCCCAGGAGGGGTTGGGGCGGTGTAAGAGGCACCGGGAAGACTCATGAGTGGGAACCACCTCCCCACGCAGGTCCGACGGCACGACACCTAGGCCTCCCCCGTTGGTAACTTGTTGAACTGCTCTTCCCGTGTCGGGACCCACCCGGTACCCCCGCCCCGTCGTCGGCTAGGTCGTTTTCGCTCCTCCCGTGTCCTTCCGTGTCACCAATTCTGAGTCTTCGTTTTCACCGTTCCAAGTTTAGGGCGGAGACGGACGAGTTTCCAAATACTGGAACCTTTGACAAATTGGGGAGACACGGAGTCAAAGGGGTAAAACTTTACCGTCTATTATACATAGAGACGTCCTAGACGTCCGACCGTAGGGACTGAGTGACCTATATTCAAACTCGTTTGAGGTCGTCTCTCGTTTCCTGTTCCGTCAGACCGTACGACATCAGGTGTCCCAATGTTTCTCAGTCTGTGCTGAATCACTGGGTTGTTGTTGACGTCATAGACAGAGATAGACACGTCTATATGTGGTGCATTTCTGTGCTCTAGTCCCAGAACGTGTCTCCGAGACGAGTTGTTTACAGTGGACAGTAATAATAATCAGAAGGGACGGGGTAGGGGGTGAGGGTGGACCGTAGGGGTCGGCGTAGGTCTCTATAGTTAGGAGTCGTAGTGACCGGAGTGGAAAGAGAAGTAAAAAAGGAAGAACCCCCCGTTGTCACCCCCGACCAGTCCGAGAGCCCCCCGACCCAAGGTGTCACTCCCAAGACTCTACTCCTCCTCTTTTAGTCGGGGATTTCGGGGGACTAGTGACGGGTTGGGGGTGGAAGTGGGTGGAGGGTGGGGTCGGACGGGACAATGGACTCACCCGTCACTCCACCCCCGAAGCCCACCGACCCCCTCCGGGCTCTACCCCCCACGCACCCCCTCCGGGTGACCGTGTGGCCTGGTCGTGAGGGCCCGAGTCGACCGGCAGTAGGGGTCAGGGGGGTCCTGGGAGTAGACTGCCTCTTGCCTTGAACCCGAAACCTCTCTCTCCTCCTTCCACCCCTTATGTAATCTAGTTGAGTCTCTCTCCCGTGGAACGGTTGGTGGAGACGGTCTTGGCTGTAATCCAGTACCGAGACACTATAGATTGGTGGGGAGGTTGGAAGGGGAGACTGGGTACGGGGTTTTAGTTGTATGAGGTCGTTGATTTCCCCTTCCCAACCCACGTCGTCCCAAAGGTTTCTGGTCGATGACTGGTCATAGGTAACCCGATTTATAAGAATCAGGGTGGGGATCCCAGTCCCTACGGTAAAGGTCTAGGGTCAGTAGAGTCAGAGAGTCTAGAGTTTCCTGGAACACAGGGTCTGAGGTCGGGTTCTCTCGAATCATAGGGTCACAGATACCCGGGACCGGGGGACGGGGGGTAGAGACAGGGTCTCGGAATGGAACCCCCCGTCACCTCCTCCATACAGAAGACGTCCCCGCCCCGACCTTGTGTTTCTACCCCAGTCGTCCACCCCCACACCCGTTGTTCCGGACCCCTCCCAACCCCGACCTCCAGACTCGAGTCCTCCCAGTCTCCCACTGAGCTAGACCCCGATCTCGATTCCCGATTTCCTGACTACTGGGACTACCATTATCATGGTCGTTGAGAATCTATAGTTCACGACGGTCACGTAGTTCAGAGACGTTGAATTGTGGACGGTTCTTGTGTCTGATATGTCACGAGGGCCCCCAGTCCAAGAGTGGACCACGCGCACTTAGATAATGTCTGCTCTCCACACGTTACTTGTCCACCCGGGACTCCGACTGTGTCCGGATCCCGACCCCTTCTACCCCCGGACCCGGTTGACGACCCCAACTCCAACCCAGACCCAGACTCCCGGACTGTGCCCCCTTCCAAGTCAGACTCCCACCCACTCTTCAACTTCTTTCTACTCCCCCGGGCTCCCAATTTCCAATCCCGTCGTCGACTCCGGACCCCCACTATCCTTGTAGACCGTCCTCGACCCCTGACCCTCCATCGTCCCCTGGGTCCCAACTCAACCGACCCTAACCTCTCCTTCCTTTCCCCTCAGTCCCCAACCTCCACTTCCTTCTACCCCTATAACTCCCAGGCCAGTCCCCAGTCCCCAGTTCCTAGTCGTGACTCATCATCTTCCCTTCGTCCCGACTCCGACCCTAGTCGCCCTTCCTTTCACCCAACATCCTTCCGCTCCCGACCCACCCCCGGACACCTCGAGAATGTACAGGTGCAGCAGTATCAGTAGTAGCCTGAGACTATCCAAGGAGGACTCTTCCTTGTCCGTACTCGGAACCCACCAGGGGTACGTGTAGGGACGGGGTGAGGGTGGGACTCCCAGGGACTGGATCCTGACGGCGAGAACTTCAGAGGTCCCCCGACATCCTCTCGGACACCCTATCATTTCCCAGTCGTCACCGGGTCCCCCTCTCCTCCCGTCGACCCGTCAGTCCCTCCTAGAGTGGCACAGGTGACCCCCGGACCTGAGGTACGGAGACTCGAAGGACTTGAGGTACACGGCGGGACCCCCTACCCCTACCCCGCCAGTGTGTCACTCGACCCCTGTTCCTGAACCCTTGTCTTTCTTATCTTCACCCCCACCCGAGACCCCAATCCTAGAATCGTGACCTCGACAGGGATATCCCTTCCCGAGAACCAAATGTCCCCAGAGTAGAGCCCCGAAGGATCCATCATGGTCACTATTTCTTCGGTGGACGGTAGCGTCCCCTACACCCAACCTAGGGACCCAGCCCTTCTAGGGGATCTCCTCCTTTACCGTTGGACGAGGTCATAAGAACGGACCTCTTAGGGTACCTAAGACCGCCCGATCAGATACCCCAGTGTCTCTCAGCCTGTGTCGACTCGTAAATCCCCAGTCCTTACCTCTAGTCCCTTCACCCCCAAGTTTTACCAATATCCCATCAACGAAAATCCAAGGTAAACCCCTAGTCCCTCGTTTCTAAGGACTCCAGAGACCCTCAGGACCACCAATACCCTTCGGAGTACCCCACACAAACGTCCTGTCTCTCCACCCCCAGAGGTCTCCGTAAAACATCTAGTCCACCACCACTCCAAGAGACCCCAGAGGACGTCTCAGTCTACCACTCTCCCCAGAGACTCTCAGATAAACCTTCACTACTCCCAGAGATCCTGTTAGACTATTCCCCCGTAGAGGACCTAATATATCAGTCCACAGGTCTTTGTATTTCTAAGAGATGAGTGCTGTCGTTAGGCGCAGACCCTAGGGGTCTCTCGACCGGGCTACCCACCTAGACTAGGCGGCTCCCTACCGGCCCCCCTCGACCCGTCTCGTCGCCGACGTAGTCTGGGCTCCAAGAGGTCGTTGTCGAGGGGGTGGGACACCCAGGTCGGGCCTCAGGACCCGGAAGGGTATTGGACACACGGGGGTTCGATGGTGGGGTAGGAGGGACCGAGAAAAGATTCTCTCCGTCGTTCCCCCGTGAGGTCCGTCCCTTTGTCCGACTCTTTTCCGCTCGACCAGGGAGTGGAGTCCCAGAAGTAGAAGTTAGAGCGGGTGTCCCCGGGGGAAGGGCCCCAAGGAGTCAAACAGGTCTTCTAGATCCTAGTCCGGGGACAACTCGGGCCCGACCCTGTGGTCAACTACGACCCCCTCCCCTCCTCCCACAGTCGTCTATCCCCCGTCCTAATCTTCCTCCCCCAACCCTACCCCGACCTCCTGATCAGATTCTCCTTTGAACCCCCCTTCAACGGTTGTCTCCTTGTTCCGTGCCTTAAGACCCCTCGACGTTGGACCCCCTAAGACTCCACAGACTTCCCTAATCTTCTTACACTCCATAAAACCTCTTGAGATCTTCACAGAGTCTCCCCTGACCTCAAGGGGACGTTAAGACCTCGTGTGGGTCCTTACCCAGGACTCCGGGAATCCTTAAACACTCTAAATTCGAGTCACATCCCTAGAAACGACGTCCAGGTCCCCAACTCTTAGACGGACGGTTACGTCCCCTATGTCCAAGATAGGGACCATACCTTTCTAGGGTGTCCAGCGTCTCGTCGCCTCGGGAACTCGGTGTTGATCACTCGGGAACACGGACTCTCGAGCACGAGGTGTTACTCTTCGGTGGGACCACTCTTCGGGCGCGGGACGTCACTTCTCTCCTTTCCGGTGCACGTCGTCACTTCTGGGTCGTGTCGGTTCTTTTGTTTTTTCCCCGGACCCTATGTCAAGCCTCTCGGAACTCCCAGGACCCCTTAAGTCTCCCTCGTCGCTGAAACTTTCCCGGTACCCCCAAGGCACTCTACTTTGCTAGTTACAACATCTCCGGGACCTCTTAAGGCCACCACTCAAACCCTTCCGAAGAGTCCCCTCCCTCCGAATGTCACTCGTAGAACCACCGTGGCCCAGCGAAGAACCCCGAGAATCACTCCCACTGAAACTGTTTCAACACCTTTCGTCGGCTGGAACCCTCCTTCTTCCGCTTAAGACCCCACTCCCCTGGTCTCCGGGAGGGTAGTCTGGTAGTGGGAGCCGGGGCGGGAGGGAGGAGGTGCACGGGGAGAGGATGGTAAACGGAAATAGGAAATCGGACCCGCCGACCATCGGTGAGAACCAGTACTCCTTCTCTTGGGACCTTCTCATTCCTGTCTTGCACCCCAAATCTGAAGGTCACCGTCGGTCTGGAGTACCGAGGCCCCCGGGGATTATCGTGACTCCAGCCGTCCCTCGTTTCCCTCCCTGTCTTACTCTTACTCACCATACAAAGTGTTCCGTACCCCACGGGGAAACTTCCCCGTGGTCGTCCGAGTCCCCCTCGGAGTTCTACCCCGAGGGATTTAACCCCGGGGAGCACACCTCCCTACCTCTTTTCCGAAAGACCCAACTCCCCGAGGACTCCCAGAGTCTAACCCGAGTCTCATTCCCCCCCAGAGGAGGTCACCCATAACTCGACCTCTTTGTCCGACCCCCCCCGTCCACCACGAGTCCCAGTCTCAACTCACCCCAGAGACCCTGGTCCCCCTGGACGGTGTAGACGGATGGACTCGCCCACGTGCAGTTTCTCACCACCGACATCGAGCCGATTAAGCTACCGACACTACGGGTCCCTGGTCTATAGTGTGTCAAGTAACATAGGGGGGAAGTCCCGGTGCCGGCGGTGAAGGCCTCGGTAGGATCCCCGTCTCTGGGAGTCTCTTGGTTCCTCACTGTGTTCTTCCCCTTCCCCTCTGTCTCCTCTTACCCCGTCCGTATCTCTCTCGGTCTACGTCTCTCTTTGTATGTCTACCTCTCTCTGTCTTTATTTCTGAAGGGACCACCTGGTCACCGGTTCTGAGGTGCGAGGGTCACGTCCCCCGGACCCAAGATAGGGACCCGTCCCTTGCTCTAGGGTGTACGACGTTGATTCTGGGTCGTGTTAGTTTATTTATAATTTTTTTTTTTTTTTTTCTACCTCTCTCTATTTCCGTCTCTCTGTCTCTGTCCGACCTTCTACCTCTGAGTCTCTCTCTCTCACTCTGTTTGTACCTGTCTATACCTTTCTGTCTGTCTGGTCCTATTTTTAGTTGTATTTGTGACCCTCCTTACCGACCTCCCACGTGTCTCTCTGGATCCATTTACCTTTTGAGGTTTTTCTGGGTTTCTCGTCTATCTGACAAATGGTAGACTCGGTGGTCCCTTCAGGCCAGGTGTCTTTCCCTCTTCACCCGTTTTTTCGTTCATGTCTCTAAGGGTCTCTAGACCCGACCATTTGCGGTGCGGTGGGGTGTGGTGAGGATCGACGGTCGGTCCGTAGGGAGTGGTCATCCCACAGGGTTACTTTCTCTCCGCAGCTCGATCGCAACGGGGCTAGACCCGGCTCTATGGTTTCAGTCGACCTCTGTCTTCCTCTCTGTATCACTGGACCCCAGGGGACAGGGGAACCAGAGGGGAGTCCGGGAGTCAGTCGGGGAGAGGGGTAAGGGTGGTCGGTGTGAGTGGGTCAGACTGGAGGGGTCGTAGCAACTACTCCTACAACCGAGGGACCCCTTTTCCCTCCCTAATCTCCGACAGTCTCTATGGGGGTTCAGGTTACGACGACTGTCAGGGACCGGGGTGATGTGGGACTGGGAGGACTGAGGACAGAGGGCCCAGGGGGTGGGTGCTTCCGGTGGAGAGACGGGGATCTAGTGGAACTACAGGGCCACCTAGAAGAAGACACTCACGTCTATCCGGTCAGGGACCCCTCCTCCCGCCTTCATCCCCCGATACTCGCAGGTCTCCGTCCTCGTCCCGGGACGGGGTGGGGTTCGGGTCTCTCGTAGGGGAATGGACCTCGTGAAGGGCCGTCTGCATCGACTAGACCTCGAGGCTGTCCCTCGGACAGTGACGTCTCCAGTGGGTCCGTGACACAACCCACGTCCGGTCTGGGGACCGGTGTTGGGTGTGGTCGACTCTCCCATGGTGTGTCCCTCCCCTCTTGACCCTACCCTGTCCACCCTCCTCCTCCGTCTCTCCGTCAGTCGTTGTCTCTCTCCGTCACTACGTCCCTTGGTCTCTCTAAGTAAGTTGCACTAATAAACGACGTACAGATGACACACGGTCGGTGACACCGTCTGTCGTCCCTATGTCGACACCTGTTTTCTCCGTCTCTAGGGACGGGGGCACCTCTCTTGCAAGATCGTGTCCTCTGCCTACCGTCTGTTCTATTTATCCATTCTATTTACTATGTGCTCTGCGGTTATTTATCACTCTTCTTTTTAATTCGTTCTTTTCTATTGTCCTTTATACACACCCTTTATACACACCCTTCCTCATACTGTAAAATATGTCCAACTAGTCACTTCCGCTGGGGCTCTTCCGCCGCCCCCACCTCTACCCCTCGTCAGGGTGAGTCTTTCCCTTTCCGTCCACGTTTCCGGGTCTTCGTCCCCTCACGGGGGCCACCCCGACCTTTCGTCTCCGCACCCACCTCGTCCCCACTCCCGCGGTCGGACCCTAACAGTCGCCCCCAGTCTGAGTCCCCGTCACAACTCTTTGAACCCGAAGCGAAACCCCCCTCTACCTCCCGTACCCTGTCGAGACTCACTACAGTGAGACATCTTGTTCCTTTCCGTCTCTCTCTGCCCTTCTCTATCTCTTAGTCCTTGTCTGGGTTCGACTCCGTCTCTCTCTGTCTGTACCCGTCTCTGTGGGGTTTGACCCTTTTCTCTGTGTAACTCTTTCTGTGTTTCCCCACTCTTATGTGGTCTCTCTCTGTCGTCTGACTCCCCCAGTCTCTGAGCCAGACTGCCCGACCACCCCACTCAGTGAAGGAGAGACACCCGGAGTCAAAGGGGGTGGGCGGGACTCCTGAAGAAGTACTTCAGGACGGAAAGGACTGGAAACTCCAGATCCCGACCTCCCTGTGACCCTCTGACCCTCTACCAGTTTCTATCTCCACGTGTAGTCTTTAGACTAGTTCCGGGTGGGGCGGGGGTGGGAGGTCACGAGGTTCTGTCACTTTTCGTCCGACTCACTTAGTCTTTACGTAAGTGAGTAATTTACTTGTCTACCCGGGACTGCTACTCGATCTTTACGTCTTTATGAGTTTCCGTACTTATCTGGAACCACTCTTTTACGTCCGTGCCCCCTTCTACCCCGTCCCTTTCAGCACCCCTAGCAACGTCTTTTTTGTCTCGACCTGAGAGTCCAGGACTTTCTATGTCCCAAGTCCCGGGCGAACCCTTGGTGTCAGAGGGGTCGTAGAAGGTCCGGTCCGGACCAGGTCTCCTCCCCGAGACACACTTTATATCTGGTCTTTCTGTCAGGGGCCTCTGCGTTCCCATCTCCCTGTCCTGTCCACCTAACCTCCCGGTTCCCGACGGACCTAGAGGAGCGGGGCGGTGAGTGGAACCATCTACAGGACCTCTCTTGGTCGGGGTGTCTTAAGGTACGTCTAGGTCTCAAAGACGTCGGATGTTGTCAAGTTCTCGTTCTTATTATTATCGTCATTATTTAGTAATAAATATCCTGTCAAAGACCGAGTGAGAGGTAGGATAGGAGCAAGTTGTTCTTGAACTTACATTCTCGACAGTAGAGAGATAACAGATGGTCTCACTCTAGTAGGGTAAAATGTCTACCCCTCTAACTCCGAGTTTCTTCTTTTATATACAAATCCCAGTTGACCTGTGACCTGGTTTGGGTCCACGGACCCGAGGATGGTACTACAAGAGACAACAGGGTACGATTGGATCCTCTGTCCCGTCTCTGAAGTGTCCAACACCTTCAAGTCTCCCCTGTCTCCTCGGGTCCTACGGTCCCGGCCCCCCCGTCTCTAGTAAGAACCCCGTAGACCCTATAAGTTCCCAGTCCCTTTAATCCCCAAGTACAATTTCCTTGTCTTTCACTTTGACCCCCTGGACGTTCAGTCCTACGACTAGTCAAAATCTCCCTGAACCAAAGTGTAAACCAATGGTGTTTCCCTAGTTAAATCACTCTTTACGATCAATAAATAACCTCTACTCCAAACCTCCACGAGACCAGTTTGTTCACCCTGAAGCCCGACCCCTAATTCAATCCTCGGAGTCAATTTTTACCTCCAGGCCCTAATCTCCAATCCAACCTCCCCCCACGACCAGTCCTTACCCTCAACCCCCGACCCGACCCCCCGTCCCCTCCAGGGTAGTGGTCTCTATTGAGGGTACCATCCGGTGCTACAACCGCACGGCTGTTCAAAAGTTCTACTCCTAAAGGAAGACTTCCCACCTTTGTAGTAGCAGACGCTCCTCCCCGTCTTCTCTTTTCCGATGACGTCCCTACCTCATACCCCCTCTAGGGTCCCAGGGTCCTCCACCCCGTCCCCTTACTCCTGGACCCACGAGAGGAGTGGTCCGAGGTAGAAGTGGTAGAAGTCACGGTGGTCCAGGGGACAGGGGAAGAGAGCTCGGAACATTTCCCCTTCAACCGTCAGTCCGTCCGAGGTAAACGGGTTCCAGAAGGAGTCGTAGGGACTTCGGTTCGACTCCTGACCCTGGGAGAGTGTAGGGGTAGGGAAGAACCCCGAGTGGGGGTTCCAGTGCCCAAACTCCCACAACCTCTTCCTCCCCCCAAGGAGTGGAACTTTTGAAGGGGTATCCACGGCGGTGGGTCGGCGACGTCGTCCAGTATCACCAGGGCCCCCAGGGACAATTTCTACAGTCCCAGATGCTCCAGGTAAGGACCCCCGGCCTCGACCCGGACGCGGGTCCCCGGTCGTCCCGGAGTCCCGAGGTTTACGACCGTGGAGGGAGGGAGGGGTGTGCGGGACGTGGGCGGAACGGAGGTGGCCGACACCGGAGGGGGGAGGGGTGAGAGCGAAGGACGGGGCCGTGTCTCGACACGTTGGTCGCCGAGGTGGGGGACAGGGGACCCGGGACTGTCGGACACTCCCCGTCGAACGGAACCCTGGGTCCCCTGAGGGGGGAGGTGGAGGCCCGGGACCCGACGTACATTTGGTCTACGTTTGATAGAAGTAACACTGGACCTCCCACGGGAGTGGGAGGGGGCAATACCCGTCACCGATTTTTGTAAACTTGGAGACGACTTACGACTCACAACCCGGCGTCGGACCTCTACCGTCCAGATGTGGCCCTACTGGTACGTCACATGTGATAACAAGTGGGCCCTGTGTATGTCCGTGAATCACCATTGAGGGGCACGCCGCGCGTCCGGTTAGCTGCACGTGTGAGGACCTATGGGCACACGTGCATACACCTATATGGGTCTCGTATATGTATATACTGTATACGTACAAGTCAGTTCGAACGTCACCCGTCATAGACTTGTGTGTTGATCCCTACCGTGTACGCCTCGCGAGCGGAAGTGGGTGTCTTGACCTCGATACCCCTGACCCGCACTAGATCGCCCCAGGTGCTCGGGGAGAGAGGCGGGGACGGCTCGACCCGTGTTGTCAAAACGCCCGGTGATGGGAGCCGCAATCCCACTTCATACCCCCTGGTCCAAGTGCTGAATTTTGACGCTTCGAGTCCTAGGACGGAGTCTCCGGTTCCCCTGGAGTCTCCCGTGGAAGAAGCCGTGTACGGGTACCTGGTTTTCCTGACATGACTACCTTGGGGTCGTCAAAACTCAAGTGTCGGGCACGTGCGGCAGTGCCTAGTCAGATGAAGGGCGATTCAGGCGCGAGTGCGCGGTTCCAGATATTGACCTATGCGCTCCGGGCCCTTTTCGAATCAGGGCGGGGGAGCGGCGCTCTTCCGCGGACGCGTGAACCAATCTGATCCAGAAAAGAGCGCGGCATCGAAGACGAGCTCATCTCGCATACGCGTGCGCGATTGACGCGGCCGACCCTTCTTCAGTGCGCCGTCGGCCTTTCGCACCGTCGGCGTCGATCTGGGTTTCGTGCTAAGTGGCGGGGGCCCCGACCTCTCTTTTGTTAATGCATCAAAGGCAAAGGTGGTTGAGAAGGAGAAGGCCAGGAGCTCCTGCAAAACGGCCGTCCCAGAAGCCGGGATCGGAACCACACCCTCCGCCGTCGTCAGTACCGCTACAAACTCGTCTACTCTCGCTTGCACCCGTTCAACGAGTTCCCCTAGCTGTCCAGACTCGGGCCAGCCTCCCTCGCAAAGACCGGTCGCACCTCCTCTCCCAGTCGTTCTCCACCAGTCGTAGGACCCGAACGGGTCCCCACCCTAAAAAGTCAGTCAGACCTCGTCAACAAATTCTTTTGTCGTAACATATCCGGATTTCCGTTCTCCACCGGAACGGACGGCGAGTCAGGCGAAATTAACGGAATTCCGGCGGGAGAGACGAATTGAATAAGAGAGAGTCGGGGAGACAAAAGAGAGACGAGGAGTCAGAGTCACTCGGAGAGTCACGGAGAAACACCGAGGGGAAGGGGGGGAGTAAAGTAAGTAGCTTGTGTACAAATGACTTTAGATGTGACACTTAAGACCCGTTACCACGCCTGGTCTCTATTGGTTTCTGTCGGTGACCGGTACGAAAGTACCTCAAAGATCAAGTCTATTTGGCCTGCCATCTGTCACTATCGGTCCTCACCAGTTCCACCACTACCCCCTTTGTGTCCATCTAACCACCCCCGATCCTACCCCTTTTGATCCGTCCTCTCTTACCCGACGTGGTCTCACCCCAAACCCCTACCCTCTTTCCCCACCTATAGTTTCTACAGATCCTCCCGTCTACATGTCCGACGTTCCCGACCAACCGACTCTCTAACTCTTCCGTAAAAAGTCTTTTCTGGGTCCCGAGACTACCCCAAATCTCGACCCCGAATCCAGTCCCTATACCTATTCAAAGTAGTCTCTAATATCTCGACTAAGTTATAAACTCATCTCGTTCACCGGTCACTGTCTCCCTCCCTCCTTTCCTTCTCTTCCTCCTCGTCCGATGTCAGTGGGGGTGAGGATGGGGTACCCTCACTGACCGGAGTCGAGAACAGAGACGAGTGAGTAGAACAAAGAGGAGATCCATGTTGGGACTCTTGGACCGGTGGGACCTCGCGATACACCTCTGTGTCCGGTTCCTTTTACGGATACTAGACCTTCGGTTGGACCGACAGGACTTTGACACTCATAGACGGAGGTAAGGGTGGGGTAAGGGTATCAGTCGTCGGACGGTGACGGTCGTGACCCACCCCACCCTCACTCCCCATTGGAGGTCCTACACTGAAGAGAAAAAAAATTTTTTAACCTTAGATCAACTAAATGTTACAATATAATCAAAATCTACATGTTGTATCACAAACCCATAAAAATATCCAATATGAGGCAAATCTCAAGAATATATTACCCCCAGTATCGGGGACACGACAAGTAACACCGAAACATAGAATGAATAAAGTATATATAAAACATGGGGAATTAGGGGAAGGTAATAGAGCGGAGAGGGGGTGGGGTAAGGGTAGATATTGGTGATCAAACCAGAGACAAAGACAAAACAACGAAAGTAAAATAAGAAATCTAAGATGTATATTCACTTTTGTACACCATAAACGGAAAGGGACAGACTGAATTGAAGTGATTCGCATTATAAGAGGTCCAGGTAGGTACAACAACTTTCCCGTTTAAAAGTAAGAAGAAGGAAAAAAAAAAAAATTTACCGACTTATGATAAGGTAACACACATACACAAAGATGCATGGTGTAGAAGAAATAGGCAAGCAAACAGTCACCTGTGAATCCAACGAAGGTCTAGAACCGATGACTTTTATTACGACGACTCTTGTGACCCCACGTACATAGTGAAGTTTAATCACAAACAAAAGAAATAAATATAAATATATGTGTGTGTATGGGTCCTCACCTCAACGACCTAGTACACCATCAAGATCTAAACTAAAATGTCCCTTGAAGGGATGACAAAAGGTGCCGCCGACACGGTTAACTGTACTGTGACAGTTCGCAAGAGAGGAGGTGTAGGAACGACCACAAAACAATAAACAACAGAAGAACAACTATCGGTAAAACAGTCCACACACTAAGACTAAACGTAAAAGGACTACAAATCACTACAACTCGTAGGAGAGTTCACGGACAACCGCTAGAGACAGAAGAAATTTTTTTTTCGTAGATAAGTCTTCAAAGACTGTCCCAAAACCCCCTAAAAACGATAACTTAACATACTGGAGAAATAGACAAAACCTATCTTACACGTTCTGATCCCTCGGTCCTTCATCCCCGTCCTCCTCCCTACCAAAAACTTTTGAATCAATGTCCCCGACGTGAGGTCGTCAATTCTAAGGTCGGAAGGTGACGTCCCCTGTGCTCAATCTAGGGACCGACCCCTTGATTCGAGGGTGTACGGAACGACACGTTGGCTTTTCATTTTTTTATTTATTTTTAGTATTCTTTCGCGTGTATGTCCGACGACGTCTTTCGTTCATATACCAAATTGCACCTCAACATTTACTTGTGGATACATTAGTCGTCGGGTTCACGTTTTACCCACAACGATCGTGGGGACAGGAAACGGGGTACACAAAACACGGTTGGTGCGACTGGACTACTGGGACCACTGGTGAGGACACAAGAGCACCGGACCGAAACACACTTAAATGGTGTGCGAACGTCCGCGTACATGTGAGTATGTGTAGGACTAAGCGAATCGCGTCCAAACGGACGAAACTTGCCTTGTATTCTCATCGGCGTGCTGACCTCGAGAAGACGCAGACCGTCGCGCGTGAGTCGGGACCCAAACACTCGAGGTGCGAAGAGGACACACCGGCGTCAACCAACAGTAACGACACATCACAAGGTACACCTCGGTCCAGGATTAATAGGCAATGGGACAGCCACCTATAAACCAAAGAAGAAAGATCTACGAAATACCTGTGTGGCAATAACAAGGAACAAAATCAGTGATTCAGTACAGGTTGAGAAAAAGTTGGGGCACTCGACATCGGACGGTCCGAGGAGAACAGGTACCCTAAGAGGTCCGCTCTTATGACCTCACCCAACGGTAAAGGAAGAGGTCCCCTAGAAGGGTTAGGTCCCTGACTTGGACACAGAGGACGTAACCGCCCGTCCAAGAAATCGTGGCTCGGCGGTCCCTTCGGGTCGATGGTTGAAACATTACAAATCTCGAAAGTACTGGAGCTAAAACGGCAGACATTCTACCTCTGTCACACACACGACCACTCCAGCAAATCGCACAATCACCACTATTGGTGACGAATCACTCGTGGGGGTACACCATGGAGGAGACGATATTGAGAACACAATTGAGTGAAACTACGATACAAAACAAACACTCCATCTATGTCAACCCAAAAAATTAAAAAAAAAAAAAAAAAAAAAAAAACACCGACGTGGTGTGACCGTACGTCTGAGAATCAAAGGACTTGGGGGACGTCACCTTCGTGTCTCAGAATTGGTAACCTGGTGGTCCCTCCAGGGCTTTGTCACCAAATCACAGTGGAGAACGTTCTCTCCTTTGACTACGTGTCTCGTGAATAATAGAAAATCTTAGAATGAAGTAACAAATATAGAAACCGACACGACCCAGTAGCTACGACACGCTCGTGAAAGAGACCAACACCCCCCGATCAGGGATCGACTCGACGTGTCCGGAGAGTGACGACACCGAAGAGAACAACCCCTCATGTCCGAGATCCCGTGTACCCGAAGTCATCAACACCACGTGTCCGAATCGACGGGACACTGTACACCCTAGAAAGGTCTGGTCCCTTCAGATGAATAAAATTTACGAGGTACGGCCCCGAAGGGACCACCAGGACACCAACTCTCAGGCGGAACGTCACGTCCCCCTGTGTCCAAGCTAGGGTCCATGTCTCTCTCGGGTGTATGGGGTCCCGTCGATTCGGACACTCGGTGTAGAGGACTCGGACTCTCGAAACCTCGGACACGAGACGCTGTCCTCTTCGGACAGGAACCCCAAGAGGTCCGTTCTTGTGACCTCACCCAACGGTACGGGACGAGGTCCCCTAGAAGGATTGGGTCCCTAACTTGACACAACGTCCACCTAAGAAATGGGAGACTCGGTGGTCCCTTCGGGTTGTTCTCTTCGGTCGGGTGACGTTGATCCATCATCGGGGATGAAAGACATCGATCGTTTTCAGGTGCGTGTCGGTGTCTCTGGGTCGTGTCGGTTTTTATTTGATAAAAAATTTATTCATCAGGTCCCGGTGAGTCGTCACTTCAAATTTAAGTCCGTCAACCGAGGTCTCCGAACTGGTGACGATAAATACGTGAGTAACCACTTAGTGAATTGCGACAGACGGAACACCTCACCAACACTTCTAATTGACAGAGGCAGATGTCTTGTCCTTTCATCCGCAGTCCCTCGAATTCCAGGGTCGGTCTGTCACCCCACCAACCATAGTCTCGCGTCTGCACGGGTCGAGGGTCTGAGGCCCGCCTTCGTCGCTCGTCGGAAGGACCGTGGACCACTCCGGGTCCCTGCACCTCTACCGTGACGAAGACGTAGAGACAAAGAGAAGAGTCCATGGTCAAGTTGGGCCGGAAGAAGGTCTGGTGCCAGTGGCGGGTCTAGGACGACTTCCGGGAGTGGTTGGACGGGGTGTGGCTGAAGTGCGAGACGTTCACGTACTAGCTGGTCCGGGTGCATAGGAAGGGCGAAGACCCGACCCTGACCCCCTTCTCCCCCTCGTCCCCTCTGCCTAAGTGTCCCGGCACCAGAACTCAAGCCTGTGTCTGTGGTCAACGGACGAGATCAGAACCGAGGTCCGACCGGCGCCGACCCTGTCATAGTAGTTCCTCGAGTGTCAGTCGTCCCCTCTGGGCAGGAGAGACCTCATCAGTCCTGAACCCCACACTCCCCGGTCTCCTCCGTGGACTTGAACCGACCTTCGGTCCTTTAGAAGGACCTCCTCCCTTGTCTACTTTCTACTCCTTAATCCACTAAGCATCCCTTACCACTAGGTCCGTCTCCCCTCGTACACATCCCTTTCTTCTTCTTTTCTCGAGCCACGACACAATCTCAGTCATCTCCTGCAAGCCGAATCGGTGTCTCAACCAGTCTGAGTCTTTCTCGTGACCCCTCGACTTCTTCCGTAATTCCGACGTCTCACTATCCCCCTCTTTGTACGAAATCTTTCTAAGGGCACTCCGAACGATCGGCTCCTTTCTGGTGGTCCGGTTTCCAGCCTCGGTGCTTCTCGACCGAACAGTCGAAGGGAAGTAAGATGCATAGGGGTCCCTGACCGGTCACAGACAGACCATGTCGCGACCAGAGGTCACTGCTCTACAACTCACTCTATGGTGACTTGACCGGATGGGTAACCGCCGACCCGGCTTTTTACAGAAGGAGTTACTTGGACGAGAAGGTCCACACAGGTGCCCCTGTGGGCGGAAGACTGGCTGTCAGGTGGAGGGGGTCTCCAGACAAGACCACCGAATTTTTGACGTATGCTAGGTGACAAGTTTCAAGTCGTCTCATATGGTGCTTTTTTGGTTCCGAAGGAGGGAGGGGTGGGGTGCCGGTGAGCCGGGTGCCGGTGGGCGAGGGGAGGGACTTCCGGTGTCAACGAATGTCGGGAGACGGAAACGTGTCTATCGGATGTCTATGTCTTCACGTCCACACGTACACACATATGTGGGCAAGGAGGGATGGTCACTACCCGACAATGTGCGCAGAAAGACGTAGAACGAGAAAAGTAGAACGATCTCCACACAGAGTAGTGCAAAAGGTACAGTCAAGACATTCCGCACTGAGCTAGAGTCACACACTCCGCCGGGGACAACTCAACAGGGGTAGAGACCTAGGAATCCAAGAACGAGTAAAAACGGCACTGTCTGTGCGACACCACTCGTCCTCCACCCGCCCCGCGAACACCCGCCCCGTCAGAACCCGCGTCGTCGACGGAGGAGACAGACCTTCCGGAAAACGGGAATTGCGGAGGGGGGTCGTTCTTCTTGCCGGGTAGTCCGTCTAAAACATGGAGCCTCTGGACGACCTCTGGACGGTGAAGGTCCGGAAGACCCATTGAAGCGACCCCGGGGCCCCATCCCACCACTGACCCTGCACGTCTTTTTCGACGACCTTCAGTTCTGGTGCGTGTCAGTAACCACAGGAGGTGCGTCACCCGGGACAGAAGTCTTGAGACGCACACCCTACCGTACCTTACCAGTAGGGGTGGACCTCGGTCCTGTGGGGCCAGGAGAGGAGACGACTGTTTCGAGTCCGAAAGAGAGTGTGTGTGTCCGTGGACAAGAAGGTCGTCTTCAGGAGACAGGAGATTTATGAGATGGGGGTCCCCTGAAGGAACCACAGGACACAAATTCTAAGACACGAAAGTGACGTCACCTTGGGCTTGGTCCGTGCCCAAGTTTGGGACCAACCCCTTGATTCTAGGACGTACGTTACCCTGTACCGGTTTATTATTGTCAACTTATTTCTTATTTATGACAAGGGGGAAAGAACAGGATTGACCTGAACCACAGGGTTCACCCTCAGGTGTACCGGATCGAGAGTGGAGGTGAGGGTCTGGGTCGCGGAGGAGGGTGTCGGGGGGTCGGGACTTCGAGGACAGAATAGTATGGGATGGGATGAGACAACTATAACGGGGTGGGGTGAGGTACTGACGAGTAAAAGCACTTCTTACATTGAGTGTCGGTGAGAAATAAGGATCTACGAACTTTCCCGTCCAGACACTAGGAAGGTAGTGGGACTGAAGAGTCAAAGGTCTAAAGAACAAGAGGGACCCAGGACTCGGGGAGTGAGGGAGGGGAGTGTAGGTCCTACTCTGGTCAAGAGTCGTGTGACTTAGGGATTCTTCAATTTTTTTTTCCTTATTTATACTATGATTATGAACTTAACACGGAAGTACTTTAGACTACAGTAACCAGACCCACGCCAGAACCGAATCCCTAAAATTCGTTAATAGAGACCACTAAAACGAGGGGTCGATTCAGGTCCTCAATGACTGGACATGAACAGAAGTAGTCGTTAACGGAGGAGACGGGCACTTCCAATTTGTAAAGGTGGGAGACTGGTGAAGGAGGAGCGGGGAGCGAAGGGTCGAGGGGGGGTACTCCGGAGACTGGGCTGTAAGAACCTGGACTAGCCGTCGAGGTCAGGAGACAAGACGAAGGAGGAAGTGTTTAGTACGAGAGGAGAGGACCCCGACGCCCTCCGACCTCTCCTCGACAGTCACGGGTGGGTGTCGACCAGGAACGAAGGGAGGGGCACAAGGACCTACCGAGAGGCGTTGAGGAGTGGTGGCGGAAAGAGGAGTGGAGTCGGATGCTGGACCGAAGAGTAAAGTGTCCTTTTATCTTCACCGGTTTCGTCTTGAAGGGTGGGGACTGGGTTGTAGAGGACCGTCGACTGGTTCGGGACAAGACGAGATCACTCACTGGACAGGGAGGAGGAGGTCACGGGACTGGGGGACGGGAGAGCGGGTGAGTCACCGCAGTGTGGTCGGTAAGAGGGGTGAGACGTTTGAACTGGAAGGGTGTGACAAAGGTAGGGGTACGTTGTGCAGGTACGACGTCACCCAAGATTGTATTTCTTAAGGGGGACGTGGAGGTGTGAGGGGTGGTCGAGACGGTGGTGGGGGAGGGAGACGAGGGGAAGGTCGGAACGAGGACCGACCCTGGGGTCGACAGGGTCAGACGGGCCCCGAAAGGGCCAAAATATCGTGTTTTAAAGTGTAGGGTCCGCTTAGTCCCGTCCAACGGACACAAGTCGGAACAGAATAGGGAGACGAGTGTACTTGGGTACGGTAAGTCCGAAAACACCGGTCGGGAGACTGCGGACTGAGGCCGTGTCCGGTGGCTTCGTGAGAACAACTCTGGGTGTCACTGCGGGGGTAACGATCTAGGGCACCCTTCAAGAGTCCGGGGTCGAGTGGACGGGTCGGTCACAGAGAACCGAAGGTCCGGTCGACGAAAGGGTGGAAGGAGGACGGCTCGACCGGCGAGGGAGAGCAACAGGATCACCCAAGGAGTCGAGGGAGGCACTACGACCCCCTCGGGAACGACCCTCCCACTGTAAAATCGTCTCCGGAGTTCCTCCACCCTAACGATCGGTACCCCCTTCGCTCAAGGTCTGGGGCTTTGTCGGTCGACTCTGCTCCACCCACCTACAGACTGTCCAGATTCCCCGTCACTTCCCGGGGACACCAACCTCACTCCCCATTCACCCTCCTCCACTGTCCATCAAGGGTCCCCCGACACCCCGCCACGAGTACCCGGCACCATCCCGACAACGGGAAAAGAGACTTAATCCACTCTAGGCTCTTCTCCACCAACTCACGTCCATGGAGTAGATAGAAGAGAGAACAGTAAAGTACCCTTTTTTCTTCGCCGGTTTCGACTTAAAGGACGGGGACCGGTCACGACTCCGGAACTCCATCGACTCACAGACCGTACAGACTCCCCGTCACTCTTCGGGGGACACCAACCTCACTCCCCCACTCAACCTCCTCCACTACCCGTCTAGGTCCCCTCGGACGGTCCACGTTTGGGGTGGGACACTAAAACCCGTTTAGAGAATCGACGAGACTCGGAACCAAAGGGGTAGAGATTTTACCCTCTTTTTGGTCGTAACATTGTAGTATTCCAACGTATGTCTCCTTCCCGACCGCACACCCCACTTACGGTCTCACAAGTGAAGAGAATAAAATAATAACCCCAATTAGAACCGTAATAAATATTGAAAAAAGGAACCGGTGTACCGAACACTCTAGAATCAAGGGACTGGTCCCTAACTTAGGTCCGGGAACCGCTACTTTCACGGTTCAGGATTGGTGACCTGGCGGCTCCCCAGGGGAACTGCAATGACTATAACTACAATGACTATAATTGCAATAACACCTGTAGCAGAAAGGGGCGTGTCGTTCGGGACCTACTTTTGTACCTGGAGGACCTTCCGTATTGGCCGAAACTTCTGAGACAGGCTTTTACATTCAAGGAGAGACTTGAACCCGAGGGACTCCCCTCCCTCACCGTCGTCCAAGACTCTCACCGGGAAGCAGAAAGCGGGATTAAAGACGTCAATAGACGGTACAGCACCCGTAGTGCATAGTTGTGTAGCTAGCGACCGACGACCGACTCTACGAGCCCCTAGACTGTCCATTCCGGAAGAGACTAAGGGATCACGGGTAGATCCTCCAGTCCCACTCGTCCCGTCGCCCGGAGTCGGTCAAGGAGTTTACCCGAGTGAGGACGGAATGGTCCAGCAATAATTTCCGGGTCAGGTCTCTCCTTTATTCCTTAATCATATTGTGGAGGGAAAGAAAAAGTCTCTAGGATGTCGTAAGTAAGTAATAAGACGTATTTAATCAATTTACGGGTGAGACGTGACAAGTTCCGGGACCCCCGTGTCGCCACTTGTCGTGTCTTACCGAATCTAAGGAAGAGTACCTCCATCGCTTTGTCTACTGCTTACTTCGACAAGTACAGATCACCTTAAGTACGTACTGTCGGCGATCTCTCCCGGCACTCCCACCCCTCACTCCCTCGTCCTCCGTGCTCCTCCACCTCCGCGCCGTAGACCTCACTCCGCCCGTCGGACTCCCGTCTCACTTACACTCCTACGATGCGAGTCTCTCGTCAGTCCCTCGGGAACCCACTCGGTCCCCCGCCGCAGTCCCGTCTCTCCACCACCCCCCTTCCCAAAGTCCGTGACTTCCCGGAGGACGGACTCCTGAAGTAGGAAATAGGACTCACTCTACCCCGGTGACCTCCCAGACTCGTCTCCTCCTGTACTAATCTAAATATAAAGATTTCTAGGGAGATTTTTCTTTTTTTTCATGCAAAAACGAGTAAAACGTTTTTCTTTATGTCCTTCCCTTTTTAAAATTTTGTTCCTTTTACCAATGAAGAACCCTCGACTCCCGTTTTTGTCCCTCCTCTCAACCCCCCACCCCCACTCTAAAGAGACTCGAGGAAAACCTATCAAAACGGAAAATTCGGTCCACCCTGTAACAAAGTCACCTTCGATTGAAAAAAACCTGTGAAACACAGTCCGTGATATGATTCACGAAATGTAACCCAGCTATGAAATACACAAATTTTCACTTTAATTTAGTCTTTCCCTACTTTGTCGGGAATTTCTTAATAAAGTTCAATATCTTGTGAAGAGACCGGTCTTTTATTGGAAAAAAAAAACCACAACAAGTGAGCGATTCAGGACAGACCGACAAACTCTGGGGTACCTGACGTCGTACGGTCCGAGGGGACAAGAAGTGACAGAGGACCTTAAACGAGTTTGAGTGCAGGTGACTTAGTCACTACGATCGATTGGTAGAGTAGGAGTCGACGGGGAAAGATTTCCGTTCTTTCTCGACGTTTCTTTAAGAATTTGTACCACGGTATTCGAATGACAAGAACCATTACTACTTTAGTAGTAAAGCTTCGGTAAAGTTACATCTACCCCCTTTTCGTCTCTTCATTCGATAGACGACAAAAATCCTCGACTCGAAAATGGGACCCTCTGTGCTCTCCAAATCTTTTACTTTCTGAGTCTTCGGGACATCACCCTTCCTACTCTTTCGCTTTTCCGAGGGGGACCGCCGACAAACCTCTTACTTGGCATCCTCGGGGTCCGGACGTCGGACTCTGGTCTAGACGGATTCCGTCCGTTCCTCCCGTGGGACTCGCGCGAGGGGTGGGGTCATGACACCCTAGGCACACGTTTCGGGGACGCGACGACACAGGGGACGTCTGTCGGTCGATTTCCACACCTACTCGTTCATGCCGACCTCGCGGCTGCTCAGCCCGGTCTAGAAGTAGACGTCGGTCCTCCTCTCGTAATTCGGGTTCTTGTAGCACCTCTTCTAGCTGAAACTGTCACTCATCACCGGGCTCGGAGTCTGACACCCCGACTCCTCCCCGGAAGATTCTCGTCCCGACCCAGGGGTTCCTGAGTCCATCTATTCAAGACTGAGTCCCGGTTCTTTACACGTAGACGGTCTAAGGGGACTAGAGAAGACAGGGTCCGTCCGGTGGAAGGGACCCCTCTTTCCCGGCTCCCAGGACCACAGGAAGGGACCTTAAGACCCGTGGCCTAGGACGGGACTTCGCGAGTCATTCTGAAGGGTCCCGGACCTCCCTGGGCCGTCCCACAGGAGTGTGGGAGTGACCGGGTCCCGGAGTCGGGACCGTAGGCAATTTTACGTCGTCTTGCGGATGGTCCTCCACGTCCGAGACGCCGGTCCCGTCGACCCACCCTAGGCCCAAGAAATAAGTAGACACATTGAAGCCCGTTCACTAGAATGTAGAGACACGGAGGTCAAAGAGTAGATCTTTCACCCCCCCCCGCCCCAGTGTCGGGTTCTTAATACTGACTGAGGTATATCAAGAAATGTGAAAAATAATAATTTCAGTAACCAGGAGCCCAGTCGGGGTATTCCGCCCACGACCATGACATTCATTGACTTGTTATGACGTCGTGGGTGGGGGACCTCCATACTCACACTTCACTCTGTGACGTACACGTTACGAATCGTTTCTTGGTCAGGACGGCGAGTGATTTGCAATGGGAGCAGTGGTAGTGTAATTGATTGTCTGAGGTGACCGACGAGTCGATCTCGCTTGGACGACAGAGTGGAAGGGTGACGCGTCCGCAGGACCTCATTCGCTCTTGACCGCCCCGTCCCTGCCCGACGGAGGAAATCCGGGAGTCAGAGGAGGAGCGAGAGAATTCACACCAAGACTACACAATTTCTATTCCTGACCATGTGACACCGGAGACTCATGTTTTACTGATGTAACGAGAAATTAACTCCTTGTTCTAACTCGTCCGTCAGTAGAGGTGTGGACCCCCGACGTCTGGAAGTCAGATTTACTCTACGCGGGTGGCTCAACCCCAAGATACACTCTTGAGGAACCTCGTTTCCTAAGACGCCTACTCTACGTTCAGGTCGAGAGTCTCGTAGAGCGTTTAACAACGAATCAGCGAAGTCAGCACAGGACTGAAAACACTGGGGGCACCTGACATCGGACGGTCCGAGAAGACAGCACCCTAAAGGGTCTGTTCTTACAACCACACCCAACGGTAAAGGGAAAGGTCCC
Source organism: Capra ibex (assembly GCA_006410555.1). Taxonomy (NCBI): domain Eukaryota; kingdom Metazoa; phylum Chordata; class Mammalia; order Artiodactyla; family Bovidae; genus Capra; species Capra ibex. Next base: position 42,751,826 of record SJYO01050415.1, read on the forward strand.
CTAGCTGGGAAACAGAGAACATAACCGTCTACCACCTAAGAAATGGTGACTAGGTGGTCCCTTCGGGTGGAGCGTTTATCATGGTATCATTTACAATAGTCCTACCACTACTTCTATCGTTTAGTATGAAAATTTTAGGTCCGTAACCCTGAAGGGGACCACCAGGTCACCAATTCGGACGGAAGGGCACGTCCCCAAGCGCCCAAACTAGGGCTAGCTCCTCGATTCTAGGGCGTCCACAGTACCGGTTTTTTGGTTTTTCGTCTTTTCTTTTCTCTTCGTTATAATATTATTTTAAGTTATTTCTGAAATTTTTTTCTTTATTTGTCCGTAACAAGATTCGGACAACAAATTCAGATATTCCGGGGATTTGTCAACACCCGCGACGTCAACCACCAACCTCCAAGTAGAACACAGAAAGGGTACAACTGGGACCGGAAGGGAAAAGAAGAGTTGTCCACACAGGTCGTAGTACCGGAGGAGGGTCATTGAAACGTCAGTAAATTATTTCTACACAACTGAAGAATCGGACAACAGAGGGGAAGCTGAAGACGGAGACGGGGAGGGACTGGTCGCAGTCCCAGAGCGTAGTGACCCACGACCCCGGTGGAGACAAGACAGACGGGTGGGGATGGGGAGTTGGGTCGTCGTCTCGAAGACAGAGGGGCCTAGACGAGGAGACGGGTCTGGGTCGCCGACTGGAGATGGTGGGGGAAGGACTGGGCAGTCTAGTGTCCACCTCCCGGGCGTCGGTACTCAGTCGTGCCTCCCATACTTACCCAACACCCACTCAGTCGTTCCACACTCATTCTCGATCATCGGGTCGGGACGTGGACCCCGATCGGACCCGAGAGGACAGGAGGACTTTTGAATAAGCTTGTCCACGCCGGGGACCCAAGGACCTCTCCCTCCCCGTCGTGGAAATGGGAACCCGGAGTGTTCGCCGGGATCCCGTCACCGGCCTTCTCACTCACCCCCTCCTAAGACCAACGAACGAGTTAGACACTTTCATAATCAGCGAGTCAGGACAGGAATACGCTGGGGTACCTGACATCGGGTGGTCCGAGGAGACAGGTACCTTAAGAGGTCCGTTCTCAATGATCTCACCCGACGGTAAAGGAAGAGGTCCCCTAGAAGGGGTGGGTCCCTAACTTGGACCCAGAGGACGAAGCGTCCGTGTAAGAAACGGTAGACTTGATGGTCCCTTAGGGGAACAGTCTTAGTATTCCTAAGGTACCCGAGACCGGTCACTGCAAATGTCTAGTTCTGGATCGGACAAGAACCGTGACTCGTTTAGTCCCAATGAAGGAAAGTCTCAGTCCTCTCAGACAAGGAGGCGGGGCGGGCGGGGTGTAACCCTTGATCAGGGGTCGTAAGAAAAACCACTCTGAAATTCTTTCAACCCTAAACGTCGGTCCGGTAAGAGAGGGTAGGAGTTCAGAATCGGAACCCAACCAATAAGTTTAAACCATTCCATAAGGTGTGTAAGACTACCTCACTGACCAACTCGAAAGTGGAGACTCGGACAACAGACGTCCTTCCTCATCCGTGTTGTCACTGACGGAGAATCCCTTTTACTCTCCTTCAGTCTACGGCGTTATCTACGGATCGGGCGGGACTCCCTCACGGAGTGAGAGTACGGGAACACACACCTGAGACGAATGTCTTTCCCGTCACGGTCTCGACGGTCGGGAGGGACGACCGGCAGTGAGTGTGGGTAGTAAGAGATTCGGTCCCGTCCTGTCCTATGGGAAATGCGGCTCTAGGTCTGGACTCGTCCTCGGTCCTTGATCCCGCACGGCCTTAGGCCCCTGTTTCCCACGATAACGGCGAGTCCTGAACCCTCGGTCGAGATACCCACCCCCCTTCCTCCCCTGTGACCTACGACAGGGGGTGAGTAAATCAACACAGGTAGTCGTCTTCTCGTGGGTGAGAGCCACCCGTGCGAGGGTGAGCGACTGAACCCTTCACGGGGGCACATCCTATGTTCGACCGTGTGGTCCAGTGCCGGTAAGGCGTCCCCCTCTCCTTTGCTGGAAATTCACAAAACCTTTGGTGCCGAACAGGACGAAACTGTTGGACGAAGACAAGATCCTCCTAGTTGTGGGAAACTCGTCGATTCTCCGGACCGAGACGTCTTTCTGTCAAATCTGCGGTCGGGCGGTCGGGTCACCGAAAACCCACACAATCATTCCTCTCATGGGGGAAGTTGGCGCCCCGAATCTAGTAGTCGTATAGTGGACAGCAGCACTGAACCCGACTCCAGACGACCATGTCGTCGAAGGTGTCAGTGGAGATCGTAGGGTCCTGGACGAGTACAGGGGTGGGACTCTCCAGTGTCGGGAGAGAAAGAAAGTAGATTCCTCCCAATTATTACCCTATCTCATAATAAAAAAAATTAAGTTTTACATGACAGTTTATACAACAAAGAAAAACCGGTACACCGAACGTCTTAATTCTGTGAGCACCTGAGGGTCAGGGACCGGACCCTGACTTAGACCCCGGTGTCGACACTTTCGCAGTTCAGGATTGGTGACCTGACGGCCCCTTAAGGGTTATTGCCCTATATCGTAAATTATTCAAGACTGACTTCAGTCTTTTTTTCAGTGTTCAAAAGGTAGTTTACCACTACACCTTTACCACTTGGATTGGGGTTCCGGGGGACCGGTATGGGGAAGTGCATCCTTAGCGGGGGACGGTCGACTTTCGGGGACGGGCGACAGGGAGTTGGGAGACGTTTGTCATCGACAATAATCAAGTGAGAGGTACCTACCAAAGACCCTTCACCGGAGTTTCGACTGTTAATTTCCCTCGGAAAGTAAATTTGGAGTGACCGACCCCTGTAGGAGAAGTAGAGACTCGGGACCCAGATCCCCAAAAGAGACACAGCTGACCCTCGTCCGTTCCTCCCCGTTTTCCAGGTAACATCTTCTCCTGAGAGGGACGGGTCGTCCGGGTCGGACTCTCAGGGCCCGAACAAGAGGTCCAGTCCGTCCTTCTCCACGGGTCGGAGCCGGGTCGGGACGAAACCCTTACCAGTCGTGACGGCCCCACAAACCGTCCCAGTACCGACAGGCACCCTTTCACCCGACGGAGTAGGACAACGAAGCGAACAGGAACCTAGAGAAGGTCACGGAAACTCTCTTCTACTCACTTGGACCACCGAGGGCTTGGACCTCTTCAGCACAGAAGAGTAGGGGTAAGGGGTCGTCCACTGACACTGTGTCAGGAAAACAGGACACAGTCTGGGACGGAAATCAGTTTGGGAATGGAAGAACGAAAGGGATTGTTAAAGGGAGTACCGGCAGGGACTTAAGTCATGTCAAGTATGACAACGAGTCCAGGTATTGAATCCTTGGTAGAAAAAAAAAAAATTCTTACATAAATAATAAAAATCGACACGACCCAGAAGTAACGACGCACACCCGAAAGAGATCAATGCCGCTCACCCCCATGAGAGCGCCACGTGTCCGAAGAGCGACACCACCAAAGAGTACCTCGTGTCCGAGATCCCGACTGTCCGAAGTCCTCAACGTCGAACACCCGAGATCCCGTGACCGAGTCATCAAGTCACATGTGTGACTCCACGGGGCGCCGTACACCCTAGAAGGGCATGATCCTTACCTTGGACACAGGGGCCGTAACGTTCCGTCTAAGAATGGGTGACCTGACGGACCCTTCGGGATCCTCGGTAGAACTCAGACCTATAAAAAAAAGAAAAAGTGGAGACGGAGGGTGGGGGTTGTTTAAGTACTGAGATTTCAGCATCTCCGAGGTGAAAGAGTATAGGGGGGTGACGGGAAGGAGGTATCGCGAGAGGAGGAGATGGGAGGTAGAAGGACAGGTCAAAGTAGTCCTGGTGACGTCGTCGGAGGAGTACCCGGGGGACTCGTGTGAGGTGGAAGATGTCAGATAAGGGGACCACTCCGACCTCCTGGGTCATCTGTCAATTTAGTCTGGGGTCGGGACGAATGGCAAAAGGAATTGAAGGGTAACATAAATCTTATTTTAAGTGATATACCGGGGTAACGTGAATTTTAGTTTTGAAGAAAAGTCCGTTTATTATTATTAGTTTAGTAATATACAGTTAATATATAGTTATTTTTTCTGAGTTTAAGGAGTGGTACCAAAATTCAGATAAGTAAGTAGACCCCAAATAATTCGAAGATGGAATCTACACTCAAGTTAGGGACCCAGTCCTTCAAGGGAACCTCTTCCTTTACTGTTGGGTGAGGTTATGAGAACGGATCCTTTAGGATACCTGTCTCCCAGTGTTCTCAGACTGGGCTGAATCGTTGATTTGTTGTTTGTTAGAACACGGTCTGTGACAAAGTCTCTGATCCTTATACTGGTTTGTTTCTAAGGATGGTAGCACCCGACTGTAAGAACTCTTGCTTTGATTTATTTCGTCAGTATAATCATATAATCACCACTAGTCATAAGACCCTTTTTATTTCGACCCTTCCACATCTACGATAAATATTTTTTCACCAGTCCCCTCCAGAGTGACTCCTCCACGATAAAGGAGATTAAAAGTCCTCTCCTCAGATACTCGGAACCCCTAGGTCATAGATCCCTCTCACAAGGTCCGTCACCATTGTTCCATAGTGATACAAGTTTCCGAAACTCTGACCTCGTATGGATCATACGACCTCCTTGTCAATCCTCCGGATTACCGTCTTTCCCTTCTCCTTGATTTTTCGGAGTACTACTTCCACTTTGTCCTCTCACTTTTTCGACCGAATTTTGTTGTAAGTTTTTTAATGCCAGTACCGGAGACCAGGGTAGTGAAGTACCGTTTATCTACCCCCTTTTTACATTTGTCACCGTCCAAAATAAAAGAACCCGAGGGTATAGTGACACCTGTCACTGACGTCGGTACTTCAATTTTCTGGGAACGAGGAACCTTTCCTTCGATACTGTTTGGATCCGTCGCATAATTTTTCGTCTCTGTAACGAAACGGCTGTTTCCAGATACATCAGTTTCGACACCAAAAAGGTCATCAGTACACACCTATACTCTCAACCTGGTATTTCTTCCGACTCGCGACTTCTTAACTACGAAAACTTGACACCACGACCTCTTCTGAGAGTGACTCTCAAGGAAACTGTCGTTCCTCTAGTTTAGTCAGTTAGGAGTTCCTTTAGTTAGGGCTTATAAGTGACCTTCCTGACTACGACTTCAACTTCGAGGTTATGAAACCGGTGGACTACTCCTCTCAGCTGAGTAACCTTTTCTGGGTCTACGACCCTTTCTAACTCCCGTCTTCCTCTTCCCTCACTGTCTCCTACTCTACCAACCTACCATAGTGCCTGAGTTACCTCTACTCAAACTCGTTTGAGGCTCTCTATCACTTCCTGTCCCTTAGGACCACACTATGTCAGGTATCCCAACGTTTCTCAACCTGTGTTGACACCACTTTCAAGTCTTTCCTCCCCTCTCACCCTCCACTCGACCCTCTCTGTACTCCTGGTCGTACTAGTCCTACACCTTCTTTCTGAAACACCCAAACTAACTTTGGGGTCCTCAGAGTCACCAAAGTTTTCGACCCGGTCTTTTTTTTTGTTGTTTGTTTGCCGACCCGGTCCCGTTCCTTGCGGGGTCGTCGGAAAGGAGGAAAGGAACTGAAACTGCACACCGTGGTTCCCTTCCAAGACTCGTTCGCTCCCTCCCTAAACTGGACTAAGTCCACAAGCGTCCGAGGAAGACCAAAGAACACTCTTTCTCTCAACCCACCACTCACCTCCTTGTCTCCCTGCCACTCCGACGCCGTCTCCAGGTTCACTTCTGTCCGCTCCCACCTGTCCTGGTCCCACACGGGTATCTCCTCCCTCTTCACTCACCTAGGGTATGTATGAAACTTCAACCTTGACTGTCTTAAAGGACTTCTTGACCTACATCCCACACTCCTCTTTCTCCTGTGTCCCACTGACTTTCGAGACAACGGACGTTCGACCCTCCTACCTCCACGGTAAGTGACCCTGTCCCTACTAGTACCCCACTGGTCCAAACTCTCCCTCTAGTCCCCGAGTCGAAATCTATAAATGTGAGCTCTGTGGAGAATTACACTGTTATAGTAAATAGACATAAATAAACAAATAAATAACGACGCCGGGGGGGGGGGGCGTAATGGATGAACTCTTGACTAGTGGGAATACGAGTCTTGGCAGTCGTGGGCTCTTGTCACGGACCGTGTGTCATCCACGAGTTATTCACAGATAACTTACTTACTTCTATCTATTCAGGTGTTTTGGAAGATAACTATTGAGAGCTTAGTCGGTCATAGATAAGGTCAGATTGAGGGTACAGGTAAAGCACTTAGGGCGGCCACAAACAAGTTTACGGGAGGAGGCGTTTCGGATAGGACTGATGAGATAAATGCAAAGTCGAACTAAAAAGAGGCATTGTGCTTAGGGGAACCTTATATAATTGTATATATAATACATGACTTTTAATAAACAAACAACAGAGGGAAGTGATCTTCGAAGGCGCTCCCGTCCCTCAAAATAGATAGAGCAAATTCACCGTTGCGTGTGTCGTCCGCGAATTATTTATAAACAACTTAAAAGGAACGACTTACCCTATGCGCGGTGCGGACTCGCCCAAAAGAATCAGCCTGCCGCTCTGGGCGGAATGCTTAGTAGGCGCTAGACCGGGGCGGGTGTGCGTCTCCGGCCCGCGCGAGTGCGCCCTTGTCCCCCGCGCCGAGCAGGCGCTCGACGTCCCGCCGCCCCTTCGCGCGAGACGCGTCCGAGGCTTGCGGGGCTCCGCCTCAGAGTCCCAGAAAACCCAATCCTCCGCGCGCGCGCCCTCCCGCCGCCGCCGCCGCCGCGCCACGCGTCCGCGCCGCCCGTCACGCGTCCGCGGCCGCCTCCCGCCCGAACTTCGTCGACTTCGCCGCCGCCGCCGCCGCCGTCGCCGAGCCCGTCTCCCCGCCCTCGTCTCCGACCTCGCCTGCCCGAGCCCTCTCCGCCGCCTTACCACCTGATGGTGCGCCGCTTGGTCAGCATGGTCATGCCGGGGTCGTCACCCTCGTTACCGCGACCGCCGCCCCCTTCGTACCCTCTGATGTACCGGGTCCTCCTGCTGACCCTGGCCCTGGACGACAACCTGGGCCGGACCCTCTTCGTCGTCGCGTTCCACGCACCGGGAGCCCGGCCTGCCCGACCTCACCCCCCCCCTCAAGGCTCCCTCCGACCCCCGGCCCTTCCCCGAGCCTCTGGGACTCTGCCCTAGCCTCCCAGGCACCACTCTTGACCCGCAGGACTCTTCCTTAGCCGCCCAGACCCTTCCCCAAACCTCAGGACCTTCCCTCAACGTCTTCAACTCGCCCCTGAACCCTCAGACTTTTTTATTAACCGCCGACTTATCCCCCATACCTTAGATTCTGATCCTTAGTCCCTCGGGCTCCTTCCTTAACCTCGCAGACCGGCCCCTTACTCCCCTTTAGCCGCTCTACTGACCTCCTCTGAGTTCTTGCCTTAACCCAGACTCCGCCCTACCTTCCCAGTCCTACTTGACCTCTACCAGTCTTCCTTTTCCCCCTCAGACCTTACACACCCAGTCCCATCTTAAGCCGTAGCCCCGTTAGGCTTCTCCTCGACCTCATACCTCCCGCATTAAACCTAATGTCTTAGGAGACTTCTCCCAACCTTAATACCCTCGGGGTCCCTACTTCGGGGAAAGTAAGATTTCCCCTACTTCTAAGACCTTCACCCAGACTTCCCTGGGTCCCGAACCACCCACTCCTACCCCTCCGACGATTCCTCCAGCCCTGAGACCGAGACCACCCTCTTCAGTCCTTCGACACTTATTCTCCAAAACTTCCCCGCTCTATAATAGTCCCCACGGGACGGGATGTCCCTTCTCTAATCCTCTATCTTCTCAATAACCACTGCGGTTCCGGAGGAACTACTCTCCGGCTTCCCCCTATCTCTCTTAAACCTCGTAAGACTCCTCCCCAAGACTTCTTAACTACCTTGCATCTGTTTCGAGTCGTTTCCCAACCGCAACGGCCTCCGTTTCCATCGGACTTGCTCCACTCTTTCCGCCCTCTCTTACCAGCCTTACCGCCTACCACCCTCCCTCCACACGCCTCATTACTTTCAGAGTGATCTTTTCCTCACACACTACCTATCTGGATCTCTCCTTAGACCCCCACTCCCGAAGACCTCCACAGTAGGGTCCTGACCTCTCACACAAATACACAACACTTCCCTCTTGTTCAACAAACCCCTCCTCCCCGACTCTCACACGTCTTCTTAATAGAAAACCCCCACCACTACTTCTCGGGGACGATTTCGTCCCAGACAAAAGTCCACCGTGCAACCTCACACCTCCGTTAAACCCCCCTGAGTGTCACCCCTTTCCCTCTATTTTTCCTCACCCTCCACGTCTCTCCCACCCCACACACAGAAACACATAAACACATACACATATCCACACACACACGTGTATTAGGTTCCACCATCTCTCGTCCCTCGAGGTTCGACGATCTTCTCTCCCAAATCACGCGTCCTTCTCGATTTCTTTCCTTCCACAACTCCACCCACACACAGAACCCTCCCCCGACAAAGTTTCACACACTTCTCCCACCCTCCATGTAATCTCTGTACAACATCCAAGAAGTCTGGACTTAAAAGAAGGGCCTAAGTAATGGTCAAGGCACCGGAACCCGTTCTGGGAACTAGAGTCACACCAGGACAGTAGACACCTTACTCCTCCCCAGCTCCCTCAGGGAAGACACTGAGATCCTCCCACCTACACACACCACAACCCTCTCATCGTTCCCCAAACTCACACCGACCTTCGGAGAACTCCCACACTCTACAACGAAACCCCGAAGGCACGTCCGTCGGGTCCGACCACCCCTTTCCCACTTTCCTTGTCGACACGGTCCGTCGGACCCCACCCCGGACCGAATTGGAACCCCATTTAATGGTTGGAGACGAACTTAAAGGAGTACCCATCAACCCCCCCACCCCCACCACCGCCGAGGCTCCACTACAGGAATAGACAACGGGGTGGATGGAGGCCCACCCGTCCAACTCTATCAGACTGTATTTTTAAGAAAAACTCCCCTCTCTGGATCGGAGGCCAGAGTTGTCATTAAATGACGGCCTCCGTTACGGCCCAACTTTTTCCAATTCTCAACGAGTCTCTGGACCCTTCGACCCTTCCCTTGTTCCGCCCCAGGCACCCCAACCAAAAAAAAAAAAAACTCTTTTGGACCCGAGGAAGAGGTCGAGGGCCAAGACCCCCTCTTACTCGAAACCTCAGAGAACTGAGTCCACCACCCCTCATCCCTGGAAGGGAGGGGGAGGGAACGACTGCGGATGGGGAGGGTGTCACTGAGGGAGACGAGCGAAGGTGAGGGAAGACCCTCAGTCCCATACACGAGGTGGCACCAATATCAGAGGGAACGGACGACCCACTCCGGTCCCGTGGGAAGTCCGGCCTCGTCCTTGGTCCTGAGTGACCGGAGGGGCCCGGACCGACGCCAACACAGTAGTGGGGGGGTGGGGGGGGGGAGTAGGATAGGAGTCCCTGGTCCGTGCCCCTTCCTTTCCCACCGAGTGTCGGGGAGAATCTGGTCGACAAAGTCTAAGAGGTCTGCCCGGTCTAGGATCGCACAGGCTGAACTATGTTGACATCGTTTATAAATGTGCGTTGACATGAAACCCCCCTTATAGTAAAGTGACGACACACGGATGGATAAAGCCCCGTCCGTAGAAGAGACTTTACCCTCCTCATTACCCTTCCTTATATATCTGCTCAGACGTCAAAAGAAGGAAGATTCTCCTGGGGGTGGGGGTGGGGAGGGGTCTGACCCAAAAGGACGGACCGTCACGGTGAAACCGTTCACTGTCTAACGGGAAGAACGGGGAGATTCCGACTCGGTGCCTGGTGTCTCTCCCACCACCAGGACACTCATACGACACACATGAGAGTGCGAGATTTTTCGACACAGGTCCTGTCGACATCGACAGGAATTTCGCACACCGTCAACTTAAGAAGATCCTTAATTCGTTCCAAATCGGGTTCAGTCTCCCACGGACACCAAGGGTCACCAAGAGTATAGATGGACTTCGGGAAGACCCCTGGGAACATTGGTTCCGTAATGGACTATTCATCCAATACGTTGTCGAGACTAGACCTTTCCGAGATGTACAAAAGAGGTCCCCACACCCCCCTTCCTGACAAGACCAGAAACTCGTTTAAGAACTCGTTAATATCGAGACCCGGTCTCGAGGGAGAGGGTCAAAGACTTTCTCCGAACTCATCGGAACGGTGGGAACGAGACGACCTGTCCACTCCCGTGAACTATCGGTGAGGGCTTCAAGAGTAGCGTCGTTCTCCTTGACGGAGGAAACGATTCGACCGCACCAGCAACTTTGTAGTGACTGACGAGTGTCCCGGAGTCACAAATCTGGGACTGGAAACCGAACCCGAGATAACCTAAACTCAATTAATAAACTTGCAAGACTACCACAGAACAAAAGGAGGTTCATCCCAACAAAAAGAAAGAAAAAAAAGGAAAATCCGACTACTATCTCTGGAGTTTCATCGGTAGACAATAAAACAAGGTAATGAGAATTAACGAACGGAGAATCCTTGACCGACTCTGATCGTCTAGGAATCGTCAAAAATTTTTACCTTATTCAATGAATGACTTTTGGTTTTGGTTTTTTTTTTTTTTTTTTTGGGTCTGAGTCAACAGTAGATCTTAATTTCTGCCATGGATACACTCCACCTCTTCCTTTACCGTTGGGTGAGGTCATAAGAACGGACCTTTTAAGGTACCTGTCTCCTCGAACCGTCCGATGTCAGGTACCCCAGCGTTTCTCGGCCTGTGCTGATTTGCTGATTTTGTGTGCGTGTGTGTGGGGATACACTCTTCCCCCCGCCCATAAGAAAAACGGACGGACCCTCTCCCCATCCCTTTCCATGAGTCGACGATCGAAGACAGGAGCCAATGAGGGGAGACGGGGTCCAAAATTCTTGTCCCGAAAAGAGTCTTTATCTGTGTGTCTGTTTCCCTTGATTACACACCGATGGTTCCCCCATTCTCCACCCTCCTCAACCCCCGAACCCTAACCGTGTATGCGATAACCACGCTACATCTTTTGTCTATTGATTACCCTTGAACGACGTGTCGTGTCCCTTGAGACGAAGAGCGTGACACCACTGGAATTACCCTTCCTTCAGGTTTTCCCTCAGCGAAACGTTTTACTAAGTAAAAAGACATGTAATCTTTGATTGTGTTGTAACATTTCGTCGACATGAGGTCACTTTTAATTTCTTTTCTCGTTCTTTGTCCCGAAAGGACGACGGACGGATTCTCCACTCCACTCCCTCCGACCGGCCTCACGTCACGGGGAACATCGGTGAGTGTGGGTAAGTCGACTCCCAACGCTAGGTCAACCACGGCACCTCACCGCGGATGACGAAGTAGATTCAGCAAAGTAAGAGACACGAGGTCCCGTACCCGTCCTCACGGGAGACGGAAAACTTTGTGGCAGGGACTCTGGTCGTTCCTCCGAGGAAATCGTCACCCCTCGACTGAGTGACACGTCAACCTTGACCACGATTTATCAAGGTAAATTACCGTTGACTGCCGGACCGGAGCTCGTCCGACGGAGTACCCTTTTCAAACCACTCTTCATAACCTCCTTTTGTTGGGACCTTTACTCCTACCCCAAAATTGTAGGTCCACGCCGACCACGATAGAATGAGGACTCTACGTCAGGCCCTCCAGTCACTTTTACATCCAAACGTGGGGGTTTCCCGAAGGAGCCACCGTGACAACCATTTCTCAGGCGGACGGTCACGTCCTCTACGTTCCCTGCTCCCAAACTAGCGACCCAGGCCTTCTACGAGACCTCATCCTTCACCGTTGGGTGAAGTCAAGAGAACGGATCTTTTAAGGTACCTGTCCCCTCAGACCGACCGACATCAGGTACCCCAGCGTCTCAGTCTGTGTTGACTCACATGTGCTGTTGGAGTTGTCGTCGTCGGTGTGTTTCACAGGAGACTTAGCCTACAGTCTCCTCGTCCCTGTTCCGACCTAAGGGCCGAGTTCCGAGACCCCACCCCTCAAGACGGTAAATTTGTATATGAGGTCAGTGCCGACTCAAACCGGTCTGTCGGGGGAAAATGTCTCAATTCACTCACTCATCATGTTCAATCGACCGTCGAGACCAGATCGTCTACTGTCGTCTCTCTTACTTCGGTTTTTCCGTAGCTAAACCCTTCTGAGTTCCTTAAAGACTCTACCAACTCTACTTGTGAAGACCGAAAACTGTATAACTAAATATTACACGGCCCTTAACATGTTCGGAAACTGGTCTGAATCCCAACAACAAAAAAAAAAAATAAACTTTTTCCTAAGGGAAACTAAAACACCTCCTATTCCTCTCCCTTTCCCGTTTCTATTAATTCCTTGTCGACAAGCGACAGGAACAGTGAACGAGTAAGTTCAAAAGACTTACCGACTTAATTAGTCGTACAAACAGAGAAGAGACCGTAACCCTTACAAGATCTAGTCACCAAAAGGGTCGAAATAGGAATAAAGGAAGTGAATCACTACAGGGACAAAAGTAGTCAGACCAGTGAAGGGAAGGCAGTGAAAATAAAATACATGACATGTCTTATCGTTTTCGTGAGGACAATGAAATTCAGAAGGGGGGACGGGCGGTGGGGGAAGAAAAAAGTACCTTTATCCTCCACTCACTATCGTTCAACCATTAAGTCACCGTCACCATTGACTTTGTGACTGGATGATTTTCCACCCGCCTTCGAAGGTGAACTTAACTATGCTTAGGACAGTAAGTCCTTCCAAACTTTCTGTCGAAATACAGGGACCATCAAACTCTTGAGGTCTAGTCAGAGGAAGTCCTACTTCAAGTTGAAGGTTTGTAGTTTCGGAGTTCGCGTTAATATTCCTTTGAATCAAAATGTCACAACGGGCAGATCTGCGGTCTTAAACAATATTTCACAGACGTTCACCGTGTTCATTGTGAACGAAAAGAAGTCCTTCCAAATACTCAATGTAAAATCAATCATTGGGTCCATAGTCCTTCATATTCCAAGTCCCTCAGTTCGCTTTTGTCTTGAAATTTTTCAGGTCGGAGACAAATTTCTCACTAGAATAACCCTCCTTTTTAATTGGCTGACCAACCCTCCTCTTCCTAGACGGAGGTCGTCTTTTCCCTCTTGAGACGTATGTAGATTGGCCGTTTGTACAGGAGCATAGTCTTCAAAACAGGTTCATCGTCAGAGAGACCCGAATATTTTTGGGGTCTCTGTAAACAGAACCACAACACGGAAAAAGACAACACCACAAGAAAGTACAGGAAGGGGGAGGGGAAAGGGAGCATTTGTTGTCTACGTAATTGAACCTTACAGGTACCTTTCAGAAACTTTCGGCCAACCACATTGAACCAACGGCAGAGAAATCAGACTCGTCGTCAATGAGGTCTTCTCCGGCCACCGGAAAAAAAGGAATCTACATTAAATGACTTCATCGGAGATTTTCGTTCACTTAACTCGAAATGGAACCCTAAACGATAAACGGTGGACAAAGACATGACCGAGGACGGAAGGACCTTACCCTACTCGGGGTCGAAGGGGCTCTCACTCCTGGTAGGACACGAAGGTTCTTCCGTGTCACCAAGAGGTCTCGGTCTCGTCGGGGGGAGTAGGGATGTAGTACGAACCGAGGCATGAAGGATTTGATGTCAGTAAACACTAAAAAAGGTATCGGGCGAAAACGAAAATATATGAATTATTATAAGAAGATTCAGTTAAAACGGAAAAATTTGAGTTCAAAATTTCCCCTTTAAATACACTCATAACGGTCACCTTTGCGGTCGAAGGGACCGGTATTTATCTTCCTTTGACGTTTTTATTTTGTCCGACCTTTCTTTTGTTACTACACTTCAAGATCGGACGACGTCCCAGATCCGGACTCCGGACTCCGGACGAGGGAAACAGTCCTCCTCTAACCGTTCACAGGCCCTCCACAATCTCTGGGTCTCTTGGTTGGCTCGTCTCTGAAAGAGAAACTACACAAGTCCTCCATCTGTTCTCTTAGTTTCCCTCATTGGTAGAGCTTCAGTAAGTGCAAAGTCGCCTCTCGCACCTATTGAGAATTTTTAGAGGGTGCCACACGAACGGTACGCACCTTTTTTGCAATAGAGTGAACTGGGACCTTTGTAAGGCTCTCACCGTCCCGTCTCACTGAGTGGGTCCTTGTACGGTGGGCAGGACGGACGGGCCGGAGGGTGGCATGATGGGTACTTGTACAGAGAGTCCTGACTCACCGTGACCCAAAAAGAGACGTAAGTTTACAATGCCAAAGAACTAAAAAAAAAAAAAAAATTCTTTAGCCCCGGTGTAAGATTTATTTTCTTCACACCCAAATAGGGAACAAGGAGTGTAACGACAAAGAAAAAATTAAAAATAAACAAATAAAAACCGACGTGACCCGGGAACGACGGCGCACCTGAGAAGAGATCAACGCCTTCGCTCCCGGTGAGAGATCGACACCGCACGTCCGAAGAGCAGCGTCACCGAAGAGAGCGACGCCGAAGAGAGCGACGCCTCGCGCCCGAGAGCCCACGTGCCCGAAGTCACCAGAGTCGAGGACCCGAGATCTCGTGTTCGAGTTATCCACCCCACGTACGTATCCGAATCAATGAGACACAGTGCAACCCAGAAGGACGTCCGTCTAAGAAATGGTGTCTCGGTGGTCCCTTCGGGACGAAAGAGAAAAATTCCGAGGTCGAAGGAATGTGTTTGTGTGAACTTCAAAAACCCGACGAGAGAATTCACACTTGGTGGGACGACGGGGTAGACGCATAAACGTAGGAGTTAAGTCTTTCCTTTCGTCACGGGAGGACGGCGCAATTCTTTCCGACTAAAGTTACAAGACGAAGGTTGATTCTCTCGTCTTGTCTAAGAGACAGAGGCTCACCTTGAGACCTGTCCCCGTCTTCATCGACATTCACCGTCTAAGACGAGGTGTCTTGTGTTCACTCCAGTAGAGCCCTTTATAGCAGCTACCACAACTTTGCTAACTTACCCTACGACCTTGTGGTCGTTATGTTATCGTAAACACAGAAGTCGAAACCCGTCCTTATTTCTTCTGTAACACCAAACAAAATACGAAAAATTTCAGCAGGGGGGGCGGGGGGGCGTTTTCCACACCCCGACTCACTACAGACAATGACCGAAAGATCACCCAAAAAGAAAAGTAGAAAAGGGGGGAGGGACTCCCGACCACTCTCACCCACCTTCGGCGTCAGATCCACCTACCCTCCGTCACGCCTTCCGTCCGGTATACGGAAGGAAGAGTAAGGGGTACACACTGTCCTTACGTAAACCAGAAAATTGGAGGTTTCTCGGGTTCTACTTCCCAAAGGTATAGAATGGAGGACTGGTCATTTCAGAGATTAAGGTCGAGGTTCTTACAGAATTATTGTCGGTAGGTCCTACCCCCGTACCGTCCTTCGGTTTATTTACGTAAAAAAGAGGGGAGGGGGGGAAGAAAAAAAAAAAAATTTTATGTGTAAATTATGTGGCTTTATGTGCAAAGTCACTGTCTCTTCCGGTCAAGTTCCAATCCCCTTTGTGGTGTCCTCCTTCGAACTTTCACTCGTTGGTCTCGGTGGGACCCTCCAACGGACTCCCCCACAGTGTGGTTCTCAGACACCCAGAGGTCGATCACAATCACTTTTTGGTCAGGAGGGAGATGGTTCGTGGTGCCCGTCACGACCTTCGGCCGCGAAGTCAGTGGCCCGAGCCGTACGCGGGCGTCCTACCGCACGTGGTAGCCGTACCACACGGGCACACGTCGGCGGTTGTGCGGTCACACGAAAGTAGTCAGAGCCAGTTCCACACACACTTTCCAGAAATCAACTATTGCAGTACCTTTGGTTTGACGAGTCGTAAAGTCTCTACACAGACACATGAGAGCCGTCGCGACCGAGAACCCACCTTCGTACCACGACGGTCGGTCAGGGGTCCTTTCACAGGTGTCTGCGACACCGGTACGACCCGGCCCCCTGGAGACAAGAGACCACGTGTCCAGTCCGGTCAGACAAAGTAGCTACTCCTCACACACATAAACATTCTCTCTCTCCTCTTCTACTCATGTGCACTTTCGGCGACAACCGAAACACCGGTTCCGGTCACGAAAAAGAGATCCGTAAATCTCAACCTTAGAGTCGATACACTGAAGAATTGTCGTCCCGTTTTACACGGACGTAGAAAACGGACGAAAGCGTTTGTGACTGTTTCAATTTTTCTTGAGATTTCAAAGGTCGTTTAGGGTTCGTGTCAAGTAGGGTACTATTGAAAAAAAAAAAAATTTGTTCGGTGTAGGAAGGAGGAGGTTGAGACGGTCATTTATTTGGAAAAAGAGGGGGTAATGAGGGTGGAGAAAGGGGACGAGAGAAAAGAAATTCCTTTACTCATAGAAATGTAATTTGGAAACACAGACTACCTTTATAATTTACGGAGAACCCGACAACGACCGTACCTAATACACCCCTTCTCAGTCTAAAAATTTCTTCAAAATGTCCGACCATACTAGAAGGTCAAGATCGGATACTTCATATTTGAGGTAAAGTTTTAAGTTTTACAGACCTTCGTCGGTCGAACGGTCCGATCAAGTTCCCGTCAGACTACTTAGTTGGGAAGAATGTCCGACAGACGATTGGTCGGGACCTTCCATAGGTCGGCCATTTGTAGTGGTCCTAGCAGTCCGTCAAAAAGGACACACACCAACCCCCGCCCTCCTCCCCCTCCCTAGTGACCTCGACGCGCCGGTTCAGACCATCCTACACTGAAAGACATTTTGTCTTTCCAGATCTTTCCAGACATAGTTCTACACAAAAAGGTTCTGCAATCCGGACATCAGTGGGTCGTGACTCACATGACCACCTCACTCTCCTTTATGGATCTGGTCAACCCTGGCCCCCTTGGAAAAATTGGTAAAACCCTTCGTTCAAAAGGGAAAGGAAAACATTGAAAGTGACTGAGTCCCTGTTGGGTACCTTCTCTTAAGTCAGGCGACTCTCGTCACTTGGTAAAGCTCTTACCAACTAACTACCTAGTACCGGGTCTCGGCACCCTCCAGTCCCTCACCGTGACCCGCGGATGGGCGGTATGCCTTTGTCGGGTCTCTAAGTTTCCCTTGGTCGAAACTGGTATTTTTATGTGCTGAGCACTGAGTGTCGCGTAACTCAAGAGAAGCGTCGATGGAATCTGAACTCTTTCAAGACCCGGAGAAATATTTGTCGGTGTCTCGACCGGAACGGTTTATGCCGGACGAGGTCCCGGTGGCCCAGTCGGATCCTCTGTTGAAAGAACGGATTTTTATTCAGATATAAGGATGGCTTGTAAGGTTCGTATCAAATTTGTACTCTGAACACTCAGCGTCAAGTCCGGAGCACCCAAGTCAATGCAGTCTCGCACCCGTCAACTCCCAGAAACCCCTCGAACCAAGGGGTGAAACCCTAACCGGGGACCGGTGGTTCCTTTAGTCTACTGGTTTACTCTTGGTGGAGGGTTGAGTAAAGAAATACAAGGACTAGAGAGTGTCCGACCACCCCTCTGTCGTTCGTGCATTTATTTTGTTCTATTAAAGTCTACCCCAATACGGGATACTTAAATTATTATTATTATCGTCGATCGATCCTGAACCGAACCGTGATAAGATTCTCGAAATACATCTGACTGAGTACATTAGGACACTCCGTCCATAACAGTGGAGATGTCCTGTTCACACCTTTACTTAGGAAACTTCAACTTCGGTGAACGGGTTCACTGTCACGATCCTAAACTTGGATCTCCCAGACTGAAAGTTCGGTACAAATGTGATATGATGTCAGACCACTAACCCTTATCGGACCCCTCTTCAGCCAGTCCCCTCCTCCCGTTACGACCATGAAACCTAGTTCTCCTTCTAAAGACTTCTGAACTGTCAAATCGACAAGGGACTCCCTACTCTACCCCAGCGTTTCTCAACCTGTGCTGACTCGTTGACTTGACTTCCCTACTCTTCCCACCGAGTCACCATTTCTTAGATGGACGGTCACGTTCTCTGCGTCTTCTGCACCCAAGTCAGGGACCCAACCCTTCTAGGGGACCTCTTCCTTTAACGTTGGGTGAGGTCATAAGAACGGGTCTCTAAGAGTACCTGTCTCCTCGGACCGCCCGATGTCAGGTACCTCAGTGTTTTCTTAACCTGTGCTGAATCGTTGACTTGTCGTTGTCAGTGTCCCCTATTCTTTTTCCCTAGGGCCTCTCGTGACCCCCTGCCGACAGGGTTCGTCTTCCTTCCCTTCATACCGCCGGGACTCGTTGTCTTTCAAGTCCTACCAACCTCGTCCCGTACATGTTATCTCTTCTACCCGTCTCGGTCGAGAGAACCTCGAAACAACCTTCACCACTACTCCGGGTCCCAGACATTTACGTCAGGAAGAATCTGGGGTCATCCGGTCCTTGGAGTGTGAAGGTCTTAAGACCGGGACGACTACGAAAGGGGAGTCCGGGGGATCTGTCCGGTCTGGACTGAAGATTTCACCCTTGGGGTCCTGGTGTCTCGTAATTTGGTTTGTTTCCGAAGTTAATAGAGATAGTAGCACCGAGGTCATCTGTGGACACAAACTAATTTCACAACCATTGAAGACTTAGACCTCAAAATACCGTGACACAAGAGTATACCGAACCAACACAGAGAGAGTCTCTCGAATTGAAGAAAGGGGCAGTTTAAGGTCGAGGGAAGACAGAGTAGTTCTCCGACGACCTAAGTGTTCCATAGAAACCGTTTTTACAACACAGAGGGAGAAACTTCACACTTCGGTCCTTCGGGCTAAAAAAAAAAATTTGACCGAGAAGATCCGTGGGGGTAAAGCGACATTTGGAGAGAAAGTAAATGAGTCATAAAGTGGCAGCCAAGGAGACCAGTCCACCCCGACATCGATCCTGCGGAGATCAAGTCTCTCCACCTGAACGTCCGACTAAGTAAGACTCCGTAGGTCGAAAGACAGGGGGCGACCTCCGGCCAGGTCCTTGTGGCATCAAAAGTAAACCGGGTACCGAGGGGACAGTCTTCCGTGTGGAACAGTTTGATCAACACACCGAAACTGAGTCGTTCCCTCCTTGCGACTGTCGCGAGCCCCGATCGGTACCTGTGAGGACTGAGGTATGTGTACCGCGGCCCGTCCTTCGATTCAAGTCCCTAGTACGCCACAGGCAGTCCACTCGAACCCGACCTCAAGAGAGACGGGACGGGATCGACGTCAGGTCGTCGTTTTTGGCAGGGAAGACTGTGTTAAATTTCCTCGTTCACTTATACTTCCACCGGACGCTGCCGGGCCGGTCGGGACGACGCAGGAGACCTTTCTTCTGCCTCTCCAAAGGTAAAAGGACCGTCGCGTGGGTACACTTGAACAATTTAGAAAATTCATCGGCATATCCTCCCCTCTATTTCCACACACAAAAATAGGGATAGGGGAATTTATATTTTTATTTTGAAGGGGGAATATTTTAACTAAACCTCACCCTTCCTTTAGATACCGTTCACCTTTTGTCCAGGTTAATATAACTTGAGCATGGGGTACAAACCCTCTACCGACATTCAAAGGTGCTACCCACCCACCGAGGAGTACGCAAATACAACGTCACTTGGACGAGGTTCGACAGGGGTGTCTATCTTCTCCGAAAGACTCCCTCCTCCGACAGAGAAAAGTGGTACGACGTCTCTGAACCTTCCTGAGAACTTACTGAAGTGAGCCCATCGCCACAACCCCGGCGACTGGCTTCACCCAGACGAAAACTGTCGGTTGGTCGTAGAACACATTGTACTCAACCCCGAAGCTCCCGGGATCTCAGGCCGCGAGTCCATCTTTGTACTGGCGGTCCCGGGAGTTGTCGGAAGCGACCCGGGGACACGTCTCGTCTCGAGACGTCGCTCGGAAACCCCCATACTCTCTTTGGCCTCTGGGCCGGA
Source organism: Capra ibex (assembly GCA_006410555.1). Lineage (NCBI taxonomy): Eukaryota > Metazoa > Chordata > Mammalia > Artiodactyla > Bovidae > Capra > Capra ibex. Next base: position 42,771,847 of record SJYO01050415.1, read on the forward strand.
CACGAGAGTTCCTCGACCGTCCCATCGACCCCACTCTCGCCTCGGTGTACTCTGGAGTCCTCCTGTGGTTCGCCGGGTGTCGTGAGATCGGCACAGGGCCCTCTCCTCTTCCCACTTTTCCCGTCCACCCCAGTCAGTACCTTCGGAAGTATTTCCTCCACTCACACTACCGCCCGTCCACAGACCCCCGTCCGTAATCCCCTAGGGTAGGGTGTACACGTTAGCCTCGTCGGAAGGAATCGACGGAGAACACTCGTCAGGGTGGTCAGGGAGGGGCGTCACTCGGCAGAGAAACCCCTCAAAGGGTAAGCTCTGTTCCGTGGGACAAGTCATACAGAGTCGGTAGGTACGTAAACTTGGAGACATAACGTCCTGGGGTCGAAGACTCAGGGATAGGTGAGTGTCCAGGACACCGAAAGTCCCTAGATCCCCTGTCCGGTCTGGGAAGAGGGGTCCACCCGAAGCCGAGACTGATGAGGAAAACTTCGTACACGAAAGTCGAACGACTGCCAGGGAGGACTTATTCGTGTCCGAAATCTTTTCTCCTCGTCTCTTGTGGGGGAAGAGGACTGGAGAAGACAGGGTCCCAAAGAAGTCCGGAACGAGGAATGGAGACCCATCCACTACGAGCCGTGACGGAAGATCAGGTCTACTGTGAGTTTCACCTCTTGTCGCCAAGACACGACTAGTACCTTTACTTACCCCAGTTCAGGGCGACCGACCGACCGAACCGCGTGGTGTCATTTGTGTGATAACGACCGTACTCCCATCGGAGGTTCACAAGACGGAGTTCTCAAATAAGAACGGACGGTCGAGTCGAAGGTCCACGATAAGAAAAGAAATTTATTTACGGAAGTTGACCGAACACGTTACATTCTCAAGGGTAGGGTCCTTTGTGAGGTCACACAAAAAATTTTTTTTCCTTTTGGTTGTTTGAGAGGAGCAAGTCTACGAGTACCCGGTTTACACACTGAGTTTATGACGTCACGGGAAGTAAACGAAAGGGTTTTAACCGCATAAGCTCACCGTGCGACCGGAATGACACTCTATTCCAACCCCATCGGTCGGGTCCGGAGAAAGAATCTGCCACACACACCGAAGGCCAACCCGAAAAAGAGGGAAGTCCACTACGAACTCTCGGTGCTGTCGCGTCGAGTGCGTACAGCACCGACTTTAGGAGGTCGTCTTGGACCGGTCGTAGAGAGGCTAGAGAGAGCCCTAGTCCTCGAAACGGTACCTTCCTAAACCACCCCAGTCACTCCCACCGTTCACGGCGGACAGTGCTCGGTCCGACACAGCGGACCCGCGACTTCGTGACGAAGACGACGGTCTCGACGTCCGACAATCGTACCGGTCAAGGACAAAGGAATACCAAAGGTCCACCTCAGACGGAATTAGGAATTCTCCACAGAGAAAGGGGCGAAAAGTCTCCGTCTCTCCCCTTCCTCCACCTGAAGGAAGGTCCTCTCTTATCCCCGAGTGAGTAATCGTCGACCCCTTAGATGTAACGAGATGGGTGTGAACCCCTCTCCAAAGCCCCTCCCCCACCTACAACGTCTTATACGTCCTTGTCTTTCAAACAACGTCCTTGGGTCCGAGACCTTTCTCTACGGGCGAGTCGGTCACCCACTCGACCACCCACCCACTCGGCTATCGTGGGTCGGGCGGGTGGTCTGCGGTCCTCCGCCGAGTCTACAGTGACCCTAGGTCCGACAGAGGACAGAGGTCGTCGACGTTGGGCCCTCCCCCACAGCTCTCGTGACGGCGAGGACACGCTCCCGCGAAGACCGCTGTCTTCGTCCTCCGTCACTCTCCATACCCCACCCTTCTCCCAGTCTCGTCTCGGAAGTCTCCCCGAGTCTTGACCCGAGTCATGGACTGAGGAGGTGGATGACCAAAGCCCCGACACCCGCCCCGAATTCGGACACAGGAGGAAACTTTTCCCGGTGGTAGGATGGAGTGTCCTACTAAGATTCTAATTTATTCTCTTTCTCACACAGACTTCGTGAACCGTGTCACGGACTGTGGAACAGTCAGGGCTAAGTACATCGAAGAGTCTTAAGAAAGCTGTCGAGTGGTAGGATGCAGGTCCACCCCAGACGACGACCACAGACGAGAAGTTTCCTCAACCTTCCCAGACGACTTTGCACGTCGACTCACCTTTTGGTTTTACATTACATAGGGGAAAGGATTTCGGGAGGGGGTCCCTCGAAACTTGGGACTTGGGTCGGTCCCTGAAGTTTCGTCGTAGGTGACAGTTCCCCGTTGACCTTGCACTCTGCGTTCACTGTACTGCTTCGGGACAGGGGCCGGAGACCCGGGTAGACCCGGAGTAATGGACCCTGCACCGAGGCACAAAGACTCAACGGTCGGGATTTGTCAAAACACAGACGTACTCGGTACCCGTCCCGGCCGTTCCGAAAAAAACATTCAGTCGAACAATGATTCAAATCTCAGTCGGATCCCCGAGAAAGAGCCCAGGAGAAGAAAGGGACAGGGGAAGGGGTGTTTCGTTTTTTTTTTTTTTTTAGGAATAGTTGAGTTCAATCTTTGTTGGAGGTCGGTCAGTCCGGTGGAAGAAAGTTGACCACTAGTTCACCTTTCTTCTTACCGGAGGGTGACTATTCGGGGTTTTATTGGCGGGTCTTCACGACAGCCTGCCCTCGGAACGAGTCGACGACCAGGTCTTACAACCCGGAAGATCTCGTCGTCAGGGATTGAAAAAACCGGGGTTCCTGGCCAAAGAACCTTCCGTCAAAAAGGTCCTGGTCCCTCCCCCCTACCAAAGCCCTACTATGTTTGTGCAACGTAAATAACGCGTGAGATAAAGATAATAATAATAATAATAATTATGTAGTTGAGGTGGAGTCTAGTAGTCCGTAATCTAGGGTCTCCAACCCCTGGGCACAAGATCTCCCGAATCTCCTCGCGACGACGGAGGAAGGGGGTTCGTGAAGAGTGCCGGCCGAGGTAGGAGAAAAGGCGGACGGAGGACGGTGGGGGAGGGGAAGGGCTCCAGTGAAGGACTACGGTAAGGAGTTGAATCGGGGATAGGGGGGGTTTTCGTTAGTTTAGGTGTTGGATTATTCCTTTTTCTTACTCCTCTTACAGGCGGAGGGTCGGAGAGCGGATTGTCCCGCGTCCGGGCGTAGTTTAAACCTTTTACAATGTTGCCCTCGCTGTTGGGTGACCACCCTCCACCCTCACCCCGGGCAAAAGTTCTCGACGGGAAACGGTCGACGTCCGTCCTGGGACGCCCTCCCGGTGGACCAAACGCGAAAGGTTTAGTCCACCAACTGTGGAACGAGTGTCCGACTTCACGCTCCTTTCATTGTAGTCGACGTGGAGGTCAACCCTGAGTGTGCGGACCCCACCCCACCCCTGTCGTGCGCACGAACCCTGTTGTGCGTACGAGCCTCTGTCGAGGGGAGGTAACGTTGACCCTGAGACGTCTAGGCTTGGGAAAGACGGAGACTCTACTCGTCAAAAGAAGGGGAGGTGACACGGTCTCAATTTAATCGGGACCGCAATTACTTTTGAACAGTTGTGAATTTCACCAGGGGGAGGGGGCTTTGGACAGTGGGGAGGATGTAGTAATAGGGTCCCGTGTGGTTGGGAAAGGACTGCGTCAAAGGTAAGAGGGAAAAGAGGTACCCTCCTCCCTGTTCGGGGAGAGGCGCCCCCTCGGGGCCCCTTCCCCCGGCCGACTCGGTCTGGACGAACAAACCCTTCCAGTTCGAATCATTAATTGGACTTGCGAAGTCCCTCCCCTACTTCTTCCTTGGTCCGGATTCCTACACGGTCCGGAAAGTTTACCGATTAATAGTCGTCCGTACTCCAGTAGGCATTTATGTAGATTAAGAAAACGACATTAATTCCACGAGTAATTTTCACGTCCCTCCAAGATAAAATGAAATAAAAAAAAATAATTTCCTTTTTTTGTGTTTTTTCGGAAACAAAGCTTAACTGTCCTACCGAATCTTGTCCGCCTCCTGAGTTCCGTGTCCTGATCAAAGGACGGCTTTCTCGGAAATGTCCTTTGAGTGACGTTTGTTATAACCACTGGGACGGTTCCTCCGTCTGGACCCACTACAGTAACAAGCTTCGACAGTGGCGGTTCGGACCGGAACCCCCTCCTCCCGACCACTCTAATCTTTTACACACACACACAATAGATCTTTTCCGTTCAGTTGACTTTTAGACCCACCCTCTCGTTAGTGTCCACCCCCCTCCAGAAACCTTATAAGAATCGATCCAAGTTGAAAGAATAAAAAGGTTCAAATTCTTTTAAGAGACAATGATACAAACGCGGAGTTTTACGACAACGAAAAAGTCTCTGTCGGAAAAGACTCGGTAAGGAGCAAAACACGAAAGAACCCATTGACCGACAATGTGAGACCCTAAACACCGGGTGTTCCGTCCTTCAATCTGTGGTCCATTTACGAACGATGACGAAAAGAGCCCTCCTCTCAGACGTAGTGACTCACCTTTACCTCTGTGTCCTGATCTAATGGTATAGACGAAGAAGGTGTTTTTGGTAAAACCTTTTGGTGCGTTACGGTCGTTCACCCGTAGATACTCAGCGATTGGAAGGGTACATGGAGGTCCTTTACATAGATACATAGATATGGAGGGTACATAGATACTTTTTTCCTGTTTCGAATCGTAGAACAGAAAAAAAAGACGACCGGCCTTCAGATTGTCTCCGTATTTGTGTCAGAAGTTTACTTTCGTTGTTTTTATTTGAGCTTGGTCGGGACGCACTTCTGTAATTACGTTTTATACGGTCGGCCGAATGATAAATATACCGTGTTCCGTCAGTAGTCTAGATCCGGACCCGATTCCTCCCAATACAGAAAACTCCACGGACAAGGAATCTTAAAGTTTATTGGGTCCCCACTACATGAGTCTGTCCCAACATTGCGACAGCAAAGTACGAAACGGGTCAAGTCAGAGACCGATTTTGGAGACTTTACGTTTACGTCCTAGTCCTATGTCAAGTCTCACCGGAGGAGGGGTCGGGACGTGGGAGGGGAGGAATTTTTTGTAGGATTGTCGAAATCTTCCTTCACACTCCTAACTTATTCTATCGGCATTCAAAGGACACCAAGTGTAGGACATTAGCGAATCACAAGAAAAAAAAAAAAAGGGGAGGAGTGAGTTGGTCGTAAATGGGTGTGTGAGTGTCCCAATCCAAATCTCTATGTCGTCCCTTCTTTTGGTCGGATTAAGGGTAGGAGTATCGTCAGGGTAACACCTCCCCTTCCACCTGGTATCCATCTTACGCAAACGTTAGATATTCGGGCAACTGCAACGGAGGAACCCAAGTCTTTCCTAGAAGGGTTGTTTGGGATGCACAGAACCTCGAGTCCACAAGGCCGACGGAGGGAATCTTTAGGTGGTGGTCGACTCAGGACTTACAGACCAAGAACCACACACCAAAACATTCAAAGGGTCCCGACTCCTCAGTGGAACCCTAGGACGAAAAGGACCTTGACAGGACTGCACCCTGTGTAACGATCTTTCCCGGTTGTCTAGATCCGTTCTTCCTCCGGGGAGGTCCGGTTCCTTTGGTCTCAACCGTCCGTAAGGGGGTCATCACCGTAAAGATCTTGTAGATACACCCTTTTCGAAGTCACCGGATCAGGCCAGGCTTCACCCACCTACCCCGGTCCAGACCTTCGACGTCTGGACGACGAAAACGAGTCTACCTCCTATACATACTCCGTCGACCCCTCTTCGACCACTACCCCGACCACCGGCTGTGGTGTGGTCACGGACTCCTCTACCAACGGAAACCTACCGAGCTCGATTCGAGGTAAGACCTCGACTGAATACACGAATCTCGGTACAAGAACATTGACGGTCCTTCGACTCGGGTGACACCGGAGTCCTTCAACCACTCCAATCGTGGCCAACGAAAAGCTTCCCGTCCAACTGTGACGTACCTGTCTCGGGGCCCTAAAACAGGAAACCCCCGTGACACCACTTTTAGGAGAAAACCCAACGACCGAGGGAACGAGTAATCCACAGAGCTTCGCCCTCAACTCTCCTCCTCCCTCTCCATAATTCACGTCGGGTCGGTTTTTTAGAGGTTGCATATACCTTTTGAAGTCACGAAAGGACTAGAAAACACCTTTATCGACAAGTGAGAATCGTGGTTGACCTTTCACAATCGTCGACCTCCCCTAGTAAGGAGGTCCCGGGGAGCCTCGGTCACACAGACCCCAAGGATGGCAGAAGGACTGGAATGGAAAGAGAACCCACGGTGGGTAGAGTCGGAGGGTCGGGGTAGTAAACCCCGGACCCTTCGCACACAAGACCTAGAGGGTCCTTTACACCCCAAAGGTGTGGGAGATTGGACTGGGCCTCAAAGTCCGATAAACACCACGTATCCTCTACGACCCTAAACTCCTCTCCCACCAGTCTCCTCCGACCCTCGCCTCAGTCCCGTCGAAACGAGACCACGACAAACTCCCCGTCCTGACCCGACCGAGGTAACACAGTATATCCCACAGGGAGGCCCACCCACCAGGACAGAAAACCCGGTAACCCTCACCTCCCCCCTACACTCACGAGGACCAAAAGAAGACCTCACCTCTCTAACGGCAGACCCAATAGCTTCCCGTCCACTGTTTTTGGTCACTTCCTCGAACCCACCCCTGGTCCCGACGGTGATGAGTCGAAGGCGACTAACACCCGGACCTTGAAGTAAAGGGTCTTCAAACCTTTAGGTCTCAAGACGTCCCGTTAAGTGAGTCAAATTTTTTACCCGGGGGTTTGGACCTCCGGTATACTTTACCCGGGGGTCTCGATCCCTAAACACTGGAGACTGGAGCTTGCAGGCGTGCCAGAGCCAAAAGAGAGAGAGGAAATCAAGGAAGAAAGGAGAGTTGACCTAACGGCGACGATTAGGAGAATGACCCTTCCTCTTTTAGGTAAAAGAAAACGAGGAACCACCACTGTCGAGACTATTTTCCACCAACTTTACTTACCACCAATTTTTTCTCCCGAACGGGACAGACCAAGGGGAGAGACCTGAGAAAAGGGGTAATGACATCTATTTTCCTAGCCGAGGAGTTTTAAAGAGAGTGGTATATGCCTAAAAATCCTAGACCGAGGCGTAAAGACACTTGTTTTTATCATCTTTCAACACAAAACAAAAAGTAAACAAAAACAAAATCTTCCGAGGTTTGTTGTAAGTATGTTTCCGTCGAGAAGAGTATGTGTTACTTGGACCACTTGTTACGGTTGGAAGTCTTAATTGACGGTCAAGTTTAAAACGTGGGGTCACCGTCAACATGTCTTTATGAGTAAATCCTAACAAGTCGATTTAAACTGAAGACCTTCCAGAACCGTCGGACCCAAAACACTTTCTATAGTTAAGATTCTAGACACATCTGTCTTTTCGGTCTTGTGTCATGATCAGTGACTACTTTCTCAACTGCCTAAAGTCTTTTTACCCCGTATGATCCACACGCTATTATTTCGATTGAAATTTTTTTTTTTAACTGTGAATAGGGACCTTTTAAGTACGTCAAAAAAGGGATTCGAGATTAATTCAGGGGACAAATAACCTAATTACCGGGGTGTCTTTTTTTCTAGGAATAGTTCGAAACGTAAACCCTTTCGAAACGTAGACAGACCGACCCTTTCCGGTCCTTTGAGGGGTATTTCCGTAACGGGAGTTGAAATTGAAAAAACCCGAGGCAATGGAGGAGAGACCAGACTCATGAAGGACCGAACTAACAAAAGAGTTCGACCGGAACTCAGGAATCTACAATAAACACACGGAGCTTTATCAACCTCCTTTTTACCAACATTACGAAACGTAACGAGGGACGGACAGGCCACCTACCTTTGAGAGACAGAAGTTCCTATGCCCGAAGGGTGGGTCCTTATGCCGACCCACCTCTTCTGGAATAGTGGAGCCGACCAGACGGTACAATAAGGTCACCCGAGAGCGGTATGAAGTCCCGGACCCGACTTTTTCAAAGGTCGAAAGGTAGTCAGCCGTCGGATTCCACGAAATCCTATCTCGTTCAACCATCCCCAAGAGTAGTCACCCGAAGTGACGGTCGGTGTCCGGTGGGTCCCCACGAACAATGTGGTCCGAGACAAACCAAAGAAACTACACATAGAAAAAACCACCTAAACCTTACTTACTTCCTTCTTCCTCTACTTAATACCTCCCCTTCCCTCCAGGTCGTCTATTCCTTCTCTTCGAGAGTTGTGGTCAAAATTCACTAGCTAGGGTCGTGCTAACTACTTCCTCCACCGCAGCAGGTGGGAACGTCGGAAATGACTCGTAGAGAGGTCATACACGGTATTGGTTCCTTGACCCACTTCTCTCCACTCGTTCTATCAGGAAAGACAGGAGCACCTCGAAGGCAGGTCACCCCTTCTATCCGTAACTGTCGTCGCTTTGTTATTTTCACGGTTTGCATGTCACAAGGTTTACCACTAGGAACAAAACTTCCTTTTCTCGTCCCGGGACATCCTCGTACGGCACCTAACCCGTCGTCAGTGGGACCCTCTTCTCACAGGACCCGTCCTCCTGGACTCTTCGCACCCTCCTCTCTCTCACCCCGGTCCCGTCACCCCGGGTCGCCCCTCCCACCACACTCCACTGTCGGAGTGTCTTTCCACTGTCGGTGGTCTTGTACGGAGGTCACTCCTAGAACCCAAAAGAAGATTTACTTGTTTTTTCGTAACCAACGTGTTTTTAAATGAAGTACCGTCAGTCACAAAACCGATGTCAGGTACCTCAGTGTTCCGAAGGGTCCACTGCGAACCACCATTTCTTAGGTGAACAAGTTAGGGACCCAGCCCTTCTAGGGGACCTCTTCCTTTACCGTAGGGTGAGGTCATAAGAACGGACCCTTTAGAGTACCTGGTTCCCTGGACCGTCCGATGTCAGGTATCCCGTGATTTGTTCAGTGACAAAACCCGCGACGCAATATATCGACACATTTTTATTTTGGCTTGGTAGGGACGGGAGGACCCCGAGGGTCAGTTCACCTTGTGGTACCTTCGCACAAGAAAAAAACTACGACCCTGTTTAGGACGCTATCGAGTATTTCGTATATCGTGAAATTTTATGTCAGGAACCCTTGAGGGACCGTCAGGTCACCGATCCTGAGACACGAAAGTGACGGTTCCCGTATCCAAGCTAGGAACCAGCCCCTCGATTCTAGGACGGTCGACACGGAGTGTCGGTTTTGTTTTGTTTTGAAACGTCGTCGGACAAAAATAAGATGGAATACCTACTCCTCTGACCCCAAGTCTCTCCAATACACTAAACGGGTCCCAGTAAGTCGGCTGTGTGCTGTCTTGGTCCCTAGTTTGATATGGGAAGAGGAAGATCCACTAAAGAGGGGACAGTCCCGACTCCCTAACCAAGAGAAGAGAGACACTGAAATACGGGGGCCACTATACTTAGTCCCCGAGGACCACTAGGGACCTGAACTCCGTCCGCTACCGTAGTTCAGTGGATGCTGAACCCAGGACGTCCTAGGTCCTATTCCAACCACTACAGGGTCGAAGTCATCGGGTCTCGACACACAAAGTGGAAACGGCACCGAAGAACCCACCCTCGGTCCGTAAGCAGACTGGGCGTACAGACCGCCTTGAACTCACTTACCACCGAACCTCGGCCCCTCAACGACATCGTGGGGTCGGTTTGGAAGGCCCACGGCAGACGGATATATACCGGACCGGAGTCTCCTGTCCACTACCGTCCTCCTCGACAAAAGACACAACGACCACCCTCCACGGGTTGATGTAAGGAAAAGTCTGTTCGTGTTTGATCTATGGAAACTTTGGTTTCCAGACTTTCGTCGGTTTCTTAATTAGCGTCGGACTTTTCGTGTTCGACTCCCATGTCGGTCGGACCGAACACGCAGTGGAAGAGGTGAAACAACGAAAAATTATTCGGGTCTTTATGGAGAATTCTCTCCTCCTAGAAGACACTTGCGGAGGTCGGCGCAAGGAAGACCGGCTGTCGCTCCGGAGGTCGGGAGCTCCCGAGTTCAGGTGGGACGATAGCCCGCGTGAAACCGACTACTCCACGACCCGTCTCCAACGTCGACGGTGGTCTCCCAAACCACTATTTTCCAGTCGACCTACCTGGGTCGAGAAGTAGTGAGTTAGTTCTCCGGAGTGTCGTCCCTCTCTCGTTCTGCGTCCCTGAGGACGCCACGTGCCTCTCCGGTTTCGACCCGGGTACACACGAGGGGCCGTGGGGACGGGACATCTGTACCGCAGAGGATCTGTGTCCGGGACCTCGGTCTCGTTCCGAGTCTACGACGGGGACCACGACGTGAATGACGGACGACCTGGAACCCGTTCCACCGGGGTCAAAGGAGTAGATGTCCTACCTTGGTTATTACACAACTGGAGTCCCAGTCCTAAGTTATTTCGCTACCCCACCCCGTACAAATGGCTCCACGTCTCTACCACCGAAAAAACGAATCTGAGACAGAGGACCCCACCCGCCAATCCTGCCTCAGAAGCGCTCCAGAGAAGGACACCCTAGACCTCAGGGTGGTCCTCACTACCAAACCCCCAACTCCCCACCCACGACCCTTGGAAAGAAGTTGAGTCTTTGTCGTCGGTCTCTTAATTATACTGTCGAAAAATACCAGAGATTATACTTCGGTCGCCGAGAAACAAAATCACAGAAAAAAGGGGTGATTATAAGCAACAGACTGAATTTTTTTTTAAAAAAAATTAGCTCTACTCCGGAAATTAAATTAACCTCCTACTAACGAAATGTTACAACACCACCAAAGACGGTATGTTCTAACGCTTAGTCAGTATTAGTATATAGGAGAAGGAGAACTCGGTGTGGGGGCGGGGCTGTGGGGACGATAAACTTCTACCTGAGTCTAGATTGTTCAAGTCAACGACCTATACCTGCACAATTCGTAACTTCTCCCGGACCCTTTATTCCTACGATCTTTCCCCGTCTCCACAGAACGAGTAGGAATTATCAGAGTCCGGGTCCCACCTCCCACCTCGGGACACCAAATACTCGTCTGAGACCTGCTCTTTCGTTTCGGTCCTCCCGGTGCACGAATGATGGAGTCACAGGACGCTCACCCGGTCTCCCCGGGGCGGCCCGGAGTCTCTCCGAGCACCCCATAACACACAGGACGTCTCGCGGGGTACACAGGAAGGGAGACCCTTCGGAAGGTGGGCCCGTCCCGGAGGCCCCGGCCTACACTTTCCACTTGTCCGTCGGGAAGAAGAGAAATGGCGTCACCTCGGGCCTTTCCGGGCCCAACACCGAAAAGTAGAGTCCTTCGGGACTCCAGGGTGGCCGAGGGGACTTCGTCGGAGAGACAGGGGCACGTCGTCGCCTTGGTCACACCGGGGTCGCGGACAGGACTTCGGACTCGTCGTTATTGGTGGGGGCGGGGGGCGGTAGGGTAGAGGAGCACCCTCTGTTTTACTGGGCGAACTTTAAAACTAGGCATAGGGTTCGGACCTTCGGGGGCCCGGGACACCCCAGACAACAAATGACGGGTCGGACAGAGAGGGGCGGGGGACGAGCGCAGCGACACGCCCGTGCGGTCGACGGAGACGCGGTGCGAGAAAGGATGGCCGTCCCGACAAAGGGAGTGGTCCGGGGGTGCGTCGGGGAGGAGCAAGGACTCTAGGCGTCGAGAGGAGGTGGCAACCAGTCGTTCAGTGTGAGTTGGGGAGGGCGGGTCCGACCCAGAGACAGAATCCCCGCGTGGACAGTGGAGACAAAGAGACAATCGAGGTGGGTATAAAACTAGGAAGGTGGGAGGGTACTGTGACACTCCCGGCACTCTCATCCGAGTGGAAACAGAGAACGACACACATAAGGGTCGTACACCTTGTCTATGTCCACGAGGCTATTTCCGCATAATGTCTCATATTTACATACAAATAACCTCGTGGACATAGACAAGGTGTACCTAATGATCGGTCAGGTAGTCCGTCCAGTTTACCTGGACGGTGGACAGACAAGTAGGTGAATAAACTCACGGAGGACATCTCGTCGAACCACAATTCCCATTTTTCTAACGAGTGGGAGCCGAGGAGACCCTTCCTTCAGGGAAACGTCCGGGGCACATTCGGTACACGAGACCTTCCAGTATTCGGCAGGAAGGGGTCTGGGTCACCCAGTCGGTTGACAGGACCGACTGAAGACGTAGTCACGGATGGTCTATGCTTTGTGTTTCTCCTACGAAAAGTCCTCCCCTCTGTAGTGACAGTGACCCCTCACCCTCTGTGCAACAACCCTGTCTTAAGTAGGGTAAAACACGTTTGCGAAGGGTTCGATCCACAGGTGTGCAGCACACGGTCCGTCGCCAGGTCCGGAGGCCTATGTCGTGTCCTCTTCCGGGGACGGGACTCTTTTACTCCGATTTGTGTCCCTCCGGAAAAAATTTAAAAAGAAAAAAATTGAAAAGGGAAAATATGTCTCTAACGATGGATATCCAGTTTAATTGAATCATATCGTTCTCTGTTATTTTACAAAACAAAGAGCTCTATCGATGTCTGCAATTTTTGGGTCGGGACACCAAAGTGACGACCGGCGGTAGGACTTCGGACCGACTGACACCATGGCCCAGGACCCCGTCGGGTGAGCGGAAGCACAGGACTCGCCTCGGGCCTCTACGCCCCATGGTCCTCTCCTTCGCGTCAGACCTGATAGAAACCACCGGTAACAATAAACACCCCGTAACCGTCTCTTCAGTCCTGGCACCTTTTAGATCTCTTTCTCTCTCCGAGGCACCACGCCAGCTCGTCTTAAGCTATCGAGGAACCCCGAGAGCCCCGGTGCCCTGGGTCCCGCTGGGTCGACGCGCCAGAGACGACAACCGGAGCCGGGACCCGAAACAGGCGGGAGCAGGGAGGTGTGGAGGAAGCGACAGGCACACTCGCTGTGGACCCCTTACTCGACGAGGCACAAGGCTCAAGTCCGGGGACCCTGGAAGAGAGACAAGACCTCTTGTTTTGGACTCCAACAAAGAGGAAAATTTACGTTGAAACAAGGCGTCCTCTCCTCTTTTCACTCTTTCCTCACGGACAAACAAACTGCTATCACTCCACAGGAACTACGTGGAAACCTTTCCCGGGCAAACGGGCCGTCGGAAACGGCCTATTACTCTCCTCTCCTTGTGTCCCCTGAACCCCCCTTAGACTCCGACCCTCACCTCTGCCCCGCCACTTCCACCCCCCTGAAGTGGAGTGTCGTCGGACCAGGTAGACAGAGAACGTCGTTTCATCTCATCATGACCTACCAGGTTGTCGACCCAAGATAGGACCCGCTTTCTATATACGAACCGATAACCGGAGCTACGTAAATTTTTTACACAGTCGGAGATGACCGGCTAAGGTAAAGGAGTGAAGGGTTTATGAAGGGTTCGGGCCGGCGAGGGGGGGCTCAGACAGAAGAGGTTCCAGAGGTCTCTGACCGATTAATGGTGGGGACTCCCACACCCGTGTCGTCGTGGGTAACCCCTACACAATCCGTGGAGGAATCACGGTCCCCGACATAATCCACGACCCGACACCGTCCCGGGGACGGGCGAAACAGTCGGAGAGACGTCACGCACCAGGAAAGTTGAGGGGGGTGTGGGTGGTGGAAGTACTTGCATATGTTTTCGCCTCCCTTAGGAATACATGGGTAGTGGTCGTAGTTGTCAATGATTGGAAGACGGTTTAAATAAAGTAGTCGAAGAGGGTCGTGTGAGGGGGGGGGTCTGACAAAATTTCCGTTGGGGTCTGCAGTGGGGATTGACGAAGGCATACAAAGAGATTACCTATGCCACAGACACAAAAACTGCCTCGGTGTGTGGTAACATGACCTACGAAGACTCGTACAGAGTTCCTTTTTCTTTTTGTTTCAAGAGGGGAAACGAAAGGAGCTGAAGTGGAAGAGGGGAGAAGATGGGATTCTCTTCGAGTCTTACGCAAGTTTACTTACTCACTTGCGTACACGTTTGTTTACCGGAAAGACGACTCAAAAAAAAAAAAAAAAATTCAATAAAAATAAAACCGACGTGCCCAAGAAGTACCGACACATGTCCGAAAGAGAACACGTCGCGTGTTCGAGTCAACGGTGTGCCGTCCACCCTAGAATTAAGGAACTGGTCCCTAGCTTGAGCACAGGGGACACAACTTTCCGTAAACTTAAGAGTTGGTGAAGAAGACTCAAAATCTACGTTCAACTTTGAATGTGCGGTCCATCGATACGCCGTGCGTGAAGTGTGAGTCGCACAGGGTTCGGTCTGAGCAAGGGTTCGGGGAGACGGACCCAAGAAGTATAGACCCAGACTGTAGGGTTCAGTTTTTGTAACCTTAGCACAAAACTGAGGAGTCGGAGAGTGCCCGTGGTCCAAAATGTATAAAGAGAGTTCATAGTCTTAGGACTGGGAGGAGGACAGGAAAGGTGACGATTGCGTCCCCGTGAATCACTCAGGACCCTTTCACGTCTAAGACTTCAGTCTGGTTGTCCCCATTTGACGTTCACGACGACGTGAGTGACGGAACGGGACCCTCTGAGACTCCCATCACTGACGGAGGTTCCGGACACCCCTCAGAGGTCGCTCGGCCACGACACGTGGGACGGCCCGTGTGTCCTTCACGAGACTAGACCGGCGTCGTCCGGTCCAGAGGGTGTCGCCGGAGGATTACCGAAGCGAGGTCAGAGGGCCAAGTAGAGCCACCGAGGTGCTTGTACTGAGCATGGATTGTCCCGGCGAGACTCTTTAGAAGGGTCTCCTGTTTAAGACTCAAGAGCCGGAGAGACGGAGGACTGGGGTCGACGGTGGCGGAGGACGGAGAAAGGGGCCTTCACTTTCATCGAGTCAGCACAGGAGGAGAACCACTGGACTACCCGACACGTCAGGAACCTTAAGAGGCCCGGTCTTAGGACCTCACCCATCGGAAAGGAAGGAGGTCCCGTAGAAGGGTTGGGTCCCTAACTTCGGTCCAGAGGACGTGACCTCCGCCTAAGAACTGGTCGACTCGGTGTCCCTTCGGGGAGAAAGGGACTCCTCAAGGGGTCTCTAGAGAACGCGTAAATGCAACAGAACAAGAATTACAAGGGTGACACACCCTGCTGGGAGAAGGGTCCAGTGGTGGATAGTCTTATCGCGAGGAGAAAGTCCCGGGCCTAGGCCACAGCGGACTGGAGACGACAGGAGCCTAGTGTGACGGGGCGTCACTGAGCGAGTGGCCACAGGGAGAGGAGGTCCCGTCTCGCCGTCCAAGACATGTAGAGGGTCCGGGAGTCGACACTGAGGGAAATGAACAGGACTTAGACAAAGAGGTCCTCTACCCTTCGATGGACTTCCGGTCACAGTCGGAACAGTTACAAATTAATGCATTTGCCCTAAAGAGTAAGAGAGGTGGAAGGTACTGAAGGAAAAAAGAAACAAAAGAAAAGGTTCTCCTCTCCTACGACATCGTCAATCCCTGAGTGCCGTTCCGAAACGAGTGTGACCACTCCCCCTTGTCGACGGGTGAAACCAGCGAGACGACACTTAAGTCCGACGGAAAAGGGACCAAGATAGGTTGTCCAAGGTAGACACCCGGCGTCCGGTCGACGACCCCCGCCCCCCCACGTGAAACCCTATGTCCGGAAGAATAGGAGGAAAACAAACATCGGGGTGGAATGGCTTCCCTCGCCCGGGGTCAGTAGAGTCTGTCCTGCCGTCGTGTACCGCACAGACGGAAGGACGTCGGCGGACGGTGGGTGTCGCGTCTCTCCTAGTTTCCGGGTCCGTCACCTCCCCTACCCTGACTGCCCCAGGCGCAGTCACCTCGGCCTCGGCGGAGGACGGGGCAGGAGGGGAGGAAGGGAGGACACCCTGCGTCCCCGAGGGCACTTTCCCCGACGTCGGTAAGCCTTATCTAAAACGTGCCCCCCAAATTCTAAATTTCGTCACTGTAAAAAAGTCACCGTGTCGACAGAAAGTTCAGCTTAGGGTACACCTAGACGGTACAATATTTTAACTTATTTATCGACGACTCCATTTCACACTCATCCCTCCGTCGAAGGGAGGGATGGGTGGGCAGGAGACGGGCCGTGGGGAGCGTCGACTCGAGAAAGGCTCACGACAAACTTTTAGCGGGGACCCGTAGTACAGACGAAGAGTCGACTCTCTCCTCCAAGTGACAGGGAAACACTTCGGACAACCCCAAGTGAGAGTCCGGACACACAAAGATTTCTTCTACTGAACCACCCCTGCCCCGCCCCACCCCTCAGGACCCAGACGTACTTCGACACCTCATTGGCAGTGGATCTAGACCCTTCCTCCTCCGTAACTGTGTCCTACCCGCGCAGGGCGGTCGAGACGGAACTCTCAAGAGAGGTAGAAGTGACGACACTGGGACGACAGGGGTGCCGGTGGCTCCCCCAGAAGGGTGTTGGATTTAGGTCAGTACGATGCCGGGGGAGGGGGCGTTTTCGAAGGACGGTGAGGATCTTGCCCGAAGGGACCACCGAGTCGTCATTTCTTATGTGGTGGTTGCGTCCTCTACACCCAAGTTACGGACCCAGTCCTTCTATGGGACCTTCTCCTTTACCGATGGGTGGGGTCATAGGAACGGACCTCTTAAGGTACCTGTCTCCTCGGACCGACGTCAGGTGTCCCCAGTGTTTTCTCAGCCTGTGCTGAATTCCTGATTTGTCGTTGTTGAGAATCTGAGCATCAGGGGTGGGGAGGAGGTCCCCGGGCAGTCCGAAGACGAGAAGGAGATCCGGTGTGGGTGGTCCGGACAAGGGTGGACCCCAGAGAGGACCTTACTAGAGGGAGGACGACAGGTGACCAACCGGGGAAGACAACCAAGTCTCTCTCCGGAGGAACTGAACCGACTTAGGGAGGGGCCAACGAGTCAAGACAGACAACCACCGGGACAGCATGGCGTGGTGGCGGTAGAAGGAGAGAAGGTACAGTAGGGGAGGTGATCGTACATCTGAGGCACTCCCGTCCCTACACACAAATTAGGGTCACGACTCCTCGACCGTCGTAAAAATAACCTTTACTTACTCACTTCAATTCCTCTTCGAGAACTCGGCACTCAGAAGGGGAGGACCTCCGACCCGGGGGTCCCTCCTCCCCAGGCTACGGTCGGGTCCGCTGAGAGACCCTAGGACCCAGGCCGGTCGAAGAGACAAGAACCCGTCACAGTCCCGTGAGTCTAGATCGGGACAGTAGGGGCCTCGGAGGTCGAGCCGGGGACGGAGAGGACAAACCCCGAGGAGACCCTCCTTCGTCCACCAGGCCCGTGAGTCTCAGATCCGTCCTGAACGACAAGATGGGGTCGGACTTTAACTAAGGGAGGTCCGGGACGGAACTCGGTTCGAGACACTTGTCTCCCTCCGAACCCTCGGTCCGGAGGGGTTGGTGCACAACTCCTCTCTCACTACCTCGAAGTACCGGCCTCCTGGTGGTCGGAAGAGAAGGGAAGAGCAGTCCCGTGTGGTACCGACGTGGAAACATGCTCAGTGACCGGTATCGGGCAGTATTTAACAAAAAAAGGATATAATAGTCTCTCTGAAAATAGCCCGCGGAGGATACGTCAGGCCCCTGTCTAAACTATAAACTATGTCCCAGTCAATCGTGCAACAGTTCAGCTTTAGACAGTAACACGGGTATATTCCGTTTGAGGAGTCCAATGAAAAATGGAACCGTCTTAGAGTCCTTACAGTTCCATTGGTCCGGTGGAGTCGTATCGAGACTAAGAGCGACCCAGTGGACTGGTCGGGAGGGAGAAGACACTGAGTGTGACATCGGACGCTCGATCGGGACTCTGCGTGCCCCCGCCCCGACCCGCCCCGCCGTCGCGACCACCGGGGTCCCCGCCCACCTTAACCACCTCCCAGAGGTCCTGACGCGAGCCAACACACAGACGAAAGTCTCCTCTCTTTGAATTCACTCCACGGGGTGCCTCCCGGGCGGTCTCACTTTTCGCCTTTGTCGCCTTTGCCTCGTGTCGGAACCGGTCTGAGATCCAACCAATCCTCTGTACACCCGGAGCCAAGACTGTGGATGGTCGACACACTGGTGTCCGACCACCGACTAGACATTTTACATCTCCTGAGTCTCGTTTAGGACCATGTATCATTCGCGAGTCATTTACACTCAGTAGGGGCGTCAACACAGTCCCATATGGGGTGGGTTGACATTTTTGTGGAGACGACAAAAGGAAACTCCGAGGCGGGGAAATCATCGAAATTACCCCGTCTAACTTGACCAGGGGCCTCAGGGAGGGACCTTTTGACTTGGGTGTTGAAGTGCTACCGGGGAGTAGGGGACTGAGGGGGCACACACGAGGGTGTGTGTGCGTCTCGTTCGGTGAGACAGCAAAGTCCCGGCCCTCAGTCGGCTCTCGCCGTCCCCGGGGAGACAGGACACTGCAGTACGACGAGGACCTCTGCGGCGGGGGGCACTGACGGAACACCAAGGCACGCCAAGTCGGTCCGGAAACATGGTCGGGGTCCTTCCGGACACCCAACCTGTTCGGTTCCACCGTCAGATCGGGACAGGGAGACGGTCCCGTTTGCGAAAGTGGTAAAAATTATCTCGTTAATACTCAGTCTCCAAAGTCAGAGAGAGACGACCAAGGAGGGTCAGGACATTAATAGGAAACCGATATCTTGGAAGAAAACCAAAAAGAAAAAATTTTTAGAAGGATTCTGTGAGTGACAGGTAGAGCACACAGGTTCCCCAGACTCTTCCTCACGGACACCATTTCCTTTTTTTTTTCTTAGGTTTAGGTCTCACTAAAGAATGGGATGTCTTTACTACGGAGGCGGAGGGTGGGGGTCGTGGTAAGATCGTGGGACGGTCCTGCGTCTCGGTCACTCCATCCTGCGTCCCGTTCTCATCTATTAAGACTTGTGGAGGTTGATGGAGAACCGTTTGAAGTTTGAGGTCCGGACCTTAAAGACCAGACTCCGTGGAGGGTCTAACTGGTTACCCAAGTAAGTGAGAGAATAGGTCATGCTCGGAGTCGTTTTCCGTCCGTTCGACTGGTTCGTGGAGGTGCCAGGGGGACGGCCACGACCAGGTGAGGCTCTACTCCTCTTACCCAGGACGTCTATTTACGGACGCAAGTGAGTCGGAGGTCCGAGCGGGACGAAGGGCTCCCTGGAAGAATGAGGGTCCGACACTCTCACTCTTCGGCCGTCCTGTCTCGTATATCCTTTATCACGCGCAGACACTCGCGACCGGGCCGAGACCCAGGGGACCACACAGGTCTCGTTTCCAAAGGTCGTGTTGGGCAAGGCGGGACCGGAACAGCGGGTGTAGGGACGAAACACGACCTCGCCCTCTTCCGAAGACTGGACTGACCGACCGACTACTTAGTCTTACAGGGTTTTTGTCCTTTTGCCTTTCCCTAGTAGCTCCTCAAAGTCTACAGTTTCCGCTTTGGTCGTCGTGGTAATCCCTAGCGAGGCCCCGGCCGGGGTCCACGAACGGGAAGATGGTTGTTTCGCATCAAGCCCCTAGTACATTTGACGTCGTCTTTTGTTCGACAGACGATCTTCAACTTACCCCCATCCTACCCCCTTACGCACACAGACGGTAGTCCACCGGGACCAGGAGTCGTACGAGACGTGGGGACCTAAGACAACCCCTCAAGGACGCCACCCGACGGTACCGGGTCCCGCCTTCTGTGAGTTCAGGACAGTCACGGGGGGAGCGGTTGAAAAAGAGGGGTTTATGGTTTGTGGACAATGGACCTGCTCGGGTAGGTTGTCCGCCTAAACGGGGCCAGGAGAATCGGTGGACAAGTCTAAGATTCGGCGTGTCAGAGCTCCGGTCTTGACCGAGTGAACCGATAGAAAGACTTCCTAGTTTCAAATTTGGTCTGCTAGAAATTAGAGGGGAGGGTTCCGACTTTGGGCTCGGGTCGACATTCGGTAACTTTTATTTACCCCAAAAACACCGAGTCTGAGGGACAAGAGGTCCACTTCCCGGAGGACACGGGCTAACAGAGTGTCGTCTTACGGTCTACCCCGGTCTCCTCCGCCTCCCGTCCCGGGGTCGGAGACGACGACGACGGGATTAAAATTTTGACGGGAAACCCTCACCTTCAAAAGAGAAAATTTCCATCGATAAAGTTCCATCCGGAGGGGGTAGAGGAGAAGGACGACTCTTCCGGAGGAAACTTTCGCCTCGTCACGGAGGATGGAGGCACGGCACCCGAGGCGGACGGACATCGAGTCTGGGAACGAAGGGACACCTAAGACACACCTACAAAGACACAACCCCCCCTCGGGGGGGGGGTGGGACCCTCCTGGGTCAAACACCTCACATTAGACTCATCGAAACCCAACGACCGAATCAAAAGGTACACACTCTCCCGAGGTCTTTCCAGGCAAACTCTCGTCTCTGTCCGAGTCGGACCCCGTGGAGAGATGGGACCCGACGGACAGGGGACGAAGAGGCTCTCAGGTCCGACCAGATTGTCTACCTCACCGCTCCCGAGGGACCAAGACGGACCCGAAGCCTAAGGAGTAAAAATCTTGTTTTCCAATCTAGACTCACCACTAAGAGGTGGGACCGAAAGACAACCTAAGTGGAAACACAATCTAAGTTGGGACCGAAGACCAACCTAAACATTTTATAACAATAAACCCTGGGTAAAGGTTCTTTAGACCGAGTAAACAGGACCCCACTTCAAGTCCGCAAAAAACACAAAAAAACCAAACAAAAAATTCTTCGAGAGGTCAGGACATGTAAATAACATCGAACCTAAAGTCATTCCCAGGTTCTGTATACGTAACCCCTTTCTTGTCGAAAGAGTCATTTATCACGGTTTTGTTGACTTACACTTCCTATCTTAATCTGGGAAAGGAGTATCGTATACTCTTTTTCCTGGAGGTTGACCTAGTTCCTGGATTTACATTGAAGATCTTCTCTTGTATCTGTATTTAGAAGTACTGGAACCCAATCCGTCACCAGATACACTTTCACTTTCAGCGAGTCAGGACAGGCTGAGAAACACTGGGGCACCTGATATGTCAGGTACCTTAAGAGGTCCGGTCTTATGACCTCACTCATCGGTAAGGGAAGAGGTCCCCTAGAAGGGTTGGGTCCCTAGTTTGGGTCCAGAGGGAGTAACGTCCGTCCAAGAAATGGTCAACTCGGTGGTCCCTTCGGGTAACTATAATCTATACCAGATAATCTATTCGGTTTTTGTATTGCGATAATTTCCTTTTATCCACAATGTCAGAGGTTTTAAATTTTTTGTTTTGTTTTCGAAAAACGAAGTTTCCTGTTTTCTTTCACTTTTCTGTAGGGAGTCTTACCCTCTAGTATAAACGTTCAGTATGTAGACCATTCCCAGTTTACAGGTCTTATATATTCTTGAGTATTACGTTGTCGCTTTTCTGGTTTATTGGGTCAATTTTTACCTGTTTCCTGATCCTGTCTGTAAAGAGGCTTCTTCTTTGTGTCAATCTTTTACCGTGTACCTTTCTGCGGGTTGCAGTAATCAGCAATCCCTTTACGTTCAGTTTGCGGCGCTGTTCGATGGCGGAGTTGGTGATCCTACTGACATGAGTCTTTCAGCCAATTACTGTTCACAACCGCTCCTACACCTCGTCGACCTCAGCAGTGTGAGACGACCACCCCTGCCATTGTCACGTCGGACAAACCCTTGGTCAATCCGTCAAGGAGTTTGCTAGTTTGTATGTAAATGGTACGCTGGGTGGTCAACGGGAAGATCCATATAAGAATTCTCTCGACCTTTGTATGGAAGTGTGTTTTTAAACACGTATTTACAGTCGTCGTCGCAAGGAGTGCTATCGTCTACATACGCCATCGTCTCCATCTTTATTGGGCTTACAGGTAGTCGAACACTTACCTGTTTTACAGCGTACAGGTATGTTACCTTATAAGACAGTCTTTCCTTACGTGATGTTGCATTCACTTGGAACTCTTGTACGACTTACTTTCTTTGGTCGGTCTTTTTCGGTCTATAACATATTAAGGTAAACACACTTTGCAGAGCTACTCCGTCTAAGTCTCTCTGTCTTTCGTCTAATCGCCAACAGCCCGACCCCTCCCTCCCTCTTCTTTTCTCAATGACGATTGTCAAGACCCCACTACTTTTACAAGACCTGAGTCTATCTCCACTATCAAAAAGTCAGAGTACTTATACGATTTTGAGTGACTGGAAATATATGAAACTTTCCCCACTGAAAATACTATACACTTAATATTAAGTTAATTTTTTGACTAAAAGGTTTGACGTACACCAATTTTTCTCATGTACGAATTTTGCTCTAGCGCGGACACTAGGTCGATGAACTGAACGTAATCAATGGATGACGACGCATTGTTTAACGGAAAAGTTTCGAATTACCAACTTCCGTTATCTACAATCTCTCTCTCTATATTTTACGTTTATTTGGTCCTTTCAAGGATCTATTAGACAACATTTCGGTCCCAACGCTTGGAGTCCTAAACTTCCGAGAGACTTCGTTCTTCTTACTCTCGACTAGTAATATAAGAAAATAAGTAAACCATCAGCTCACCGGTCCGTTCCCCTCCCTTTCAAACCCCCTTCTGGCGACACACAGTCGGTGACCTTTCGTCGGTCGGTCGAACCACTTAGGGTCCCACCCCCCCAGACCGAGGTGGTTGACGTCCCGACTATGGTTACTACCGTGGAAGGTCTTGTCCTTATTACATCATTACTTTCCCCGAAGGGAGTATCGAGTTGACCATTTCTTAGACGACGTTATGTCCTCTGGTCCCGACCTAAGGGACCTGACCCTTACAGGGAACCTCTTTCTTTACCGTTGGGTGAGGTCATAAGAACGGACCTCTTAGGCTGTCTGTCTCCTCGGACCACCCGATGTCAGGGATCCCATCGTTCTAAGTCTGTGATTTGGTGGTCATTAATTATCTTCGAGACAACTTGTTGGTGGGACGGTCCGATACACACGGCACCAAAGAGAGACAATAGGACAGCTCACGGGTGTACAGACAATAGGAGGAGAATGTGCCCTTCTTGAAGTGCGAATCTCTCCACTTCCAGGAGACACCGGTATGTGTCACCCATCGTCTCGTCCCTAAGTCTGTTTGCAAACGAGTCTGACCTTCGGGAACGAGACCTCGTGACCCGGTACAACAGGAGGGGAGGCGGAACGTCTGGGACCGTCTACCTACAGACGGTCGAGGAGTCGGAGGAGGAGGATCGGGTGGATGACGAGACGGGACACATCCGGGTCGAGGAGAAAAATTTTTGAATAAACAAAATTTTTTAGAAAACCGGTACGGTGTACCGTGTACCCTAGAATCAAGGGACCGGTCACCAACTTGGGCCCGGAGGACCTGACCGTCGCACCTCAGGATTGGTGGACCCGGCGGTCCCTTCAGGATTCCGAGTCGAGGAGACCTTGGTCCCGGAAACGCACGGGTCACCGGAGTCTACGGACTCACTTCTCCCGACGGCTTCCGTGGAGATAAGGCACCCCCACCGTGTGGTTGTCGTCACAGAAAGGACCGAACAAAACCCCTACGCATGTCGAGGTCCTAATAAAGACACTCGAGGACTTTCTCTCGTCAGAATTGGGATGCATCCTTGGGAGTGGTCATATTTACCCTAATCTTTAGCACTTCAGGATTTGCCGATCGGTACTCTTCGGGGTCGGGATAAGTAAGTACCATCCTAAATGTGTCGTGGATGACACACGGTCCATGGTCCGGTCCGTCACCCAAGACGTCGGTTGTCCTGGAGCGAGAGCACCTCGAAGACAACGTGTACCCTCCCTCTGCCCAATATCTGTTCTTGGAGCAAAGGCTATCACTGATCACCTCACCCACTTTGTTTCGTCTCTCCACTATCGTACCACCTCTATTATCGTCCCAGTCCCGTCCGAGGGACCCTGTCACCGCAGACTCCCTTCGGGACTCACTGCTCTTGATTCGTCGGACATTTCTGGATCTTCTTTCGGAATCGGGTCGCAAAGGTTCCTCCTCCCCGGTCGTGAGGTCTCCGTCGGGTCCCGTCGTTGTTGAGTGAACGAAAGACCGCGGAGCGCCCCCCAACCGTCTCCGTCCCTGCGGCCGATGGCCCTCCCCTGATCCCCCACCCCATTCTCTACCAAAGACCTACCTGTGCGTCTCGGAAACCTTACGAACGACGAGGTGAGACGTCATAAATATGGAGAGGAGGCCGACCCTTCAGTCGAAAAAGTACAACCGGCTCTTTTTGAGGCTTATTCCGTTGCCGTCCGGTCCTGTATTCTTTCTTCGTAAGGTGTAAAGGGACATTAACGAAAGTTTAATCCAAGACAGCAGTTCCCCGTTTCGTGTGTCGAGACAGGGACCGACGAACACGTCAACCCTTGACCTGCCCGTTGGCTTCACAGGGGCACGGGGACGGGGCGGTCGGGACTACTGGACTCGGCCGCCCCGGTAGGCTCAGGGTGTGACGACGTGGACAGAGTCAGCGCCGGCACAGTAGTACTGGCCAAGTAAAAGAGAAGAGAGTTGAACGAGGGACCGAAAATAGAAATCTTAGACGATTTCCGTCACCTGGAAGTTTCATCGGGAGGGTACACATTAGAGTCTCGATAAGGTCTCCAAAGTGTCTGAAGGACCTACCTAGGTACGCCCACAACGGTCCCGTCAGTGGAAAAGTGGACCCGGGGACCATTGGGTCTAAGACCTTCCGAATCGAAAGCCTGGGACTTTCGTGGAAATCCCAACCACTACTTCGGGTCCCCGGTCCCCTCGTCCGAGACGAAAGTCCTGGACTCTTCTACGGGACGACCCCGGTCCGGAACGGGTTTCGGACCGTCATCGGCCGTCTACCCGCTATTCTTCCCACCCACGAATGGGGTCCTTATTTATCGACAGGGAGGGGCCACAGGTTCGGGGCTGTGGGAAGGGTTCCAGGGCACCTTCGTCATTGGTACCCGTCGCCGGCTCCGGTGTCGCCCGTTCCACCTTCAAGTCCTCCGCCCTGTCGCCGGAGGGGGAGTTTCGTCGGCTGTGGGGTCGCCTCGCCGTTTGGGTTGTGCCATAACGTCTCCGTTCCAAACTGTTGAGGGTCGAGGGGTCCCTTGGGGCAGGACGGACGGTCACGGGACCCTCTCAAACGGTCCCGAGTCGATCCGTCGGCCAGGAAGACCCAGTCCGACGACCGGACCCTGCAGACCGATTCCCCCACCCGCCATATCTCTCACCTTCCGCCCCCACGTCGTACTCCGTCGGTCGTCGAAAAGGGTTTCGGAGCAGGTCGCACCTCAGTTACCTTAGGTGTACACTCGCAGGCAACCGCCAGCCCGCTCGCGCCGAGGTCGGGACCAGTCCTCGAGGAAGCGGTCTCGGCAGTAGTCTCGGCCGCACGCGCGCGGGGTCGGGTTCGGAGCCCAGGGTCGACTGAAACGTCCTCTGAGGGAAGTCAGACCCAAATCACCTTAAGGTCGGAGGTCGGCTGTAAAGGAAGGTGCGGTGGGGGAGGTCATGACTCTCGTACCGAACATTGTGCATCAGCGACTCTTCTGTTCCCGTCCTTTCAAAAAAGTCGACCCAATCGGCGTAGGGCGGTCCTAGGAAGGGGAACCGGGCACGGTAGTGGGACGGACGACCTCCCGGTGATCAAAGAATGATCCCCGACGGGGCGTCAGGTCTTCCAAATGGAGAGACCCAACCCCCTCCCTCAGTGGCTACTTACCGAGTAATTTCGGGTAACGACGGTGTAAGGACCGGCGACTCCAGTGGAGGGCTTGTTATAGGTAGTAAGTAAGTGGGTCGGCGGGGTGTAGGACCGGTGACCCTCCCCAGGGACACTGTGTCCTTCCTGAAATACTGGTCGCTACGAACCGGAACGGGAGGGGAAGGTTGTGTGTCACTGTTCCGTCTTTATCGACCCCCCCCACGAGGGCTCCGAACGGGCACCTCGTGGTCACCTCGGGTCTGGCTGGCTGTTCGAGCAGAAACGAAGAAGGTGGGGCGCGGGAGGGGGCGAGGGGGTGTGGGCACACGATAAAATTGTTGGTCTCTTCTTAGAAATTGTCCGACGGTCACACGTCTCCGTTCAAGACTTTCGAGAAGAGACACCAAAACAAGTGTACACAAGAGTCTCCGTCTCAGGTGTAGGAAGGAGGGAGTGATCCATCCAGTTCCCGACCCGCGTCCGAGGGAAGTGTCCTACCGTCCCGGTGGTGACCATGACAGGCGGACGGAGGGTGCGACCCGAGTCCGGTTCGGAAATTCTTCGTCTACCCCCTGAATGGACCGTCGGATCACCAATCCTGAGGAACGTAGGCTACGTCCCCCGCGCCCAAAGTAGGGAACACCCCCTTGATCTTAGGATACACGGTACGTCGGCCTAGTTTAAAAAAAAACAAATTCTTAATTTTTTTTCGTCCATCCGAAACTCCCCTTCTCGGGACGGACGGAGACGAGCGGTACACTCGAGTCGAGGTCGAACCCCTGACTCTACCTCTGTCCTGGAAAGAACTGAAACAAAACGGTCCGACCATCCCTTGTAAGGTGAGTCTCCTTATCCACAGCCGGGACACAAACACAAATAACTGACACACTGGAACCCGTTCAGAAAATTGGAGGGGGGGTGGCGGGATGGAGTCAAAGGAGTGGACATTTCACCTCTACTATTCACAGAGTGCACTGGTGTCCCCACCCCCAAAATTTGACAACGATTCAGTAACGATTCAGTGAAGTCAGCACAGGTTGAGACGCTGGGGTATCTACCGTCGGGTGGTCCGAGGGGACAGGGACCCTAAGAGGTCCGTTCTCATGACCTCACCCAACGGTAAAGGAAGAGGTTACGCACTTTCACTTTTCACTTCAGCGAGTCAGTACAGGCTGAGAATCGTTGGGGTACCTGACGTCGGGTGGTCCGAGGAGGTAGGTACCCTAAAAGGTCCGTTCTCATGACCTCACCCCACGGTGACGGAAGTGCACATTTACCACCACCACCAAATCAGTGATTCAGTACAGGTTGAGAACGATGGCGTACCTGACACCGGACGGTCTGAGGAGACAGGTACCCAAAGAGGTCCGTTCTTATGACCTCATCCCACGGTGACGGAAGTGCACATTTACCACCACCACCAAATCAGTGATTCAGTACAGGTTGAGAACGATGGCGTACCTGACACCGGACGGTCTGAGGAAACAGGTACCCAAAGAGGTCCGTTCTTATGACCTCACCCAATGGTACATGAGGAGGTTCCCTCGAAGGGCTGGGTCCTTAGCTTGGACCCAGAGGACGTAACGTCCGTCTAAGAAATCGTTGACTCGATGTTCCGTTCGGGTACGTTTACCATTCTCGATCGTACTGCATCCGACGAGAGGAAGTGAGGGAGGGAAAGAGGTCCCGGTCCGAGAAAAGAGCGACGACGTCCCGGAAACGTGTACGACCAGGGTAAAAGACCTTACAGAAAGAATAAAAACAGGGTAAGTAAGAGGTGTCCCCTTGAATGAGCACAGACGGACCGGTCTTCCAGTCCTCGACAAGGGGTCCTAAAGGAGGGGAAAAAGGAAAAGAAAAACCGGTGTGGCACACCGAACAACCTAGAATCAAGGGACTGGTCCCTAACCTGGACCCGGAGGACGTAACCCGCACGCCTCAGAATTGGTGACCTGGGAGCCCCTTCACAGGAGGGGAGGGGGTGACCATAGGATTTGTGAGACCACTCGAGGGAGAAACTCTCCATTCTCCTTCCTCCCGTTTACGTTCCACTACGGATCTCACACCGACGACCCGGTCCCTCGCACGATTCAGTGAAGTCAGTACAGGCTGAGAAAGGTTGATATCTGACGGTCCGAGGAGACAGGTACCCTAAGAGGTCCGTTCTTGTGACCTTACCCAACGGTACGGGAGGGAGGTCCCCTTGAAGGACTGGATCCCTAACTTGGTCGTAGAGAGTACAGAGGACGTAATTGTCGGTCCAAGAAATGGTGATCGCGGTCGACCCTTCGACCCGGTCCCATGGACTGAAATTTAGAGCGAGACATTGAAATGTCCCTGTACTGATGGACACCCGTTTAGTGTAGTGGAGAGTCTGGGAGCCAAAGGAGTAGACAATTTACCCCGTCTTTACCGCTGGCGGAGTGTTCCATCGACACGCCTACTCTCTGCAACAATTGCACCGTTTCACGGATCTTGTCGCGCCCCGTGTGTCAATCGAATGCCCTCACAGACGACACCAACAATGGCAAGGGAGAAAAGGACTCCCACAGTGAAGACATCAACTCAGTAGCGAACCAATTACTCTAGTCAAGACAGGGAGTAGTGTGACCTTCGAGGAATCGTACGTCGGACCCAGACGAAAACGAGTCGCACCACCCAAGTCGCGGTCCGGACCGGGACTGGCCGTCCGTCGTCTACGGGCAGAGTCCTCACCCACAGGGCGGGGCGCCGCGGGACCCGTAGTGCCTCGGTCGCCCCGGACGGGGCCAGGTGCTGAACAGACACTGTCTCGACGTCTCTCCGCCCCCGTGTCGCCTGGGTGCTCCGGAGGTAGATATCTTTGGCGGGAGGTGTGTCGGGTGGGGCGTGTAGAGTCAGATTTGGCCCGTCCCTCTCCCTCACTTATTCGTCTTACAATAAAAGCATTGGCTCATCTTCGTCGATACTTAAAAAGTACAGGGCTACCTTGAGGTCGAGGATGAGTGTCAGTACGGTGTACCTCGACCTCGACGCGCACCACCCGAACTAGGGCTCCTCCCGGAGCACTGAGGACGGGTGACACGGGGCCCGAGCCCCGGGGGACTCAGAGGTCGCAGTCGTTTACGAGGACCAGAAGGCCCTCCTCTTCTGCCGGCCTGTCCGGTACCTCACGCCCGTACCCCGGAGAGGGCAGGCAGTACACAGCCCAAGGAGCGGTGACTCCGGTGCGACCACCCAGAAGAGGGGCTCGTGAACGAGACGTAAGACGAAGACCCGTCCCTCTGCCCTCACGGTCCGTCTCAATGGTAAATAGACTTTCATCAGGAAGGGAACTGTAAACAAATTTTGACTTATGAAGTAAACACGGTCCGTGTCAGGATTCACTAAATGAACGCAATAAAACAAATTAGTAGTAAATTCTCTCCTCTAATGACAGAGGCAAAGTGGGTTGTGTCTTGGACTCCGAGGAACGAACGGACTCCAATGGGACGACCGTCCACCGGAGTCACCCGTTCCTTCCAGACGTACTCCGGGGTCGGTCTCGAGAACAAAAGGCGGGTCTCTTCCACTCGTTTCCACACCTCTACCCGGGACACGTGTCCCACCCGCCACAACACTAGAGGACTCCTGTCTGCTGGACTCGGGTCACTCCAGTTCAAGTAAGTCTCGGGCGCGTCCAACCTCACTCTCCCAGAAGACGTTAGAGCAAAGGGGAGGTTTGGCACCACCACCCCAGTCCCGGAAACGTCTGTCTGATCCAGGGTGGGAAGGGTCCCCACCTCACCCTTCGGCGGCCACACGCCCTAGAGCCCTGCGGGTCGAGACACCACCTGCAAAATTTCGTAAGGAGAGGTGGAGGGAGGGTGTAAGTTAGGGTGTCGTTTATGTCCACCATCTAAGGCTATTCAGGTAGGATGTCTCATCCTACTACTCCACATCCATCCGGTCCAGTGGACCAACGTTAGGGTCTTCATTCGACTCCCCGGCCGTGAGTTCGGGACTTCCTAATGGAGTCCACATTGTATCCGACTACCTCTCTCCACGGGAGGGACGTCTGGTCCACGGATCTAGAGCCGGGTCTTCGTGGCCCCCGAGCCGGAGACCCTTGATGGGAGAACACAGGAGTCGGCCCCTACACTACCGGTCAGACGACGGGGTGACGTAGAAAGTCCGCGTCCCCTGTCGTCTCCGGGCCGTAGGGGACGGTGAAGGACAGGGTCGGACCGGACGACGACGAGTGACGGGTCCGGGCTCCGGCGACACGGGACCCGTAGGATTTCCGTACACGCTGCTCTCTGATTTAAAGACGGCGGGCCCTCGTGTGTGTGTGTACGTGCGTTGTAGGCCGTTCTCGGGGTGTACTGACCTCTTGCGACAGGTAGAGGTACTGACCTCTACGGTTCCCGACACACCCCCGCTCCCGTCCGTCCCACAGGCCCCTCCTCCCCTGGGGCCCTTCGCACCACACGCCTCTCGACTCGCGGACGACACATGAGGTCGAGGTGTCCCAGTGGTGGTACTTGGGAACGCGACTGGCACGCACTGAGCCCACCACAGAAGCGACGGTGTAACGTCTACTCCTTCGCCCGCAACGCTCCCAACCCATTGGAAAGGCGTCCCCACCACATTGGTCGTCGGACCGGGGCCAAACAGGTTTGAGTCTCGACGAGCCCCCTTCCTCGTTCCCTTCACTCCACCCCTCCGTCTACGCACGCGCGGAGCCGCTCTTGGACGAGGTCTCATCGAGTGCCGACGGTCCTCCGTCTTTTGTCGTGAGTTGACAATCCTCACTTCGTCTCCCTGAAGGGACCACCCCAGGGCACCGACTCCGAGGTGCGACGGTCACGTCCCCCGGACCCAAACTAGGGACCAGTCCCTCGATATAGGGCATACGGCGTTGATTCTGGACCGTCTCGGTTTATTTATTTTTATGATTTTTTTTCCCCCCCCTTTGTCACAAGGAGACTGTCTGGACGTGTCTCCTCCCCGCCCGTAGACTCAGTCCTAGTCCCACCCCGTCCGACCGGTCGGACCCACCGACAGGTCCCCCCGACTACGACCCCCTCCCCACCCACACCTGGCTCCCCGTCTCCCCTGTCGGCACCCGTCCAAAGACAGAGAGGCCCCGCCACCGTCACCTCGAGAGGAAGGACAACCACCCTCCACCCACCCCATGGGATCGGTGGGCGTTGGGAGGGGGAAAGAAGGCCAAACCTTCCTAGTAGCGCAAACCTCCCTTGGGAACGAACGTGGGCGGATCACGACACAATTAATCTGCCGAAGAAACAGACGCTCCCCGGAGCGTAACTCAGAGGGTTACTCGACAAGACCACTGTCAACAGTTTTGTGTACCACAAACCGGTCACAGAAGGACCTTCGGGGAGCGGGGGGTGTGCCGGAGACGGACGTGGGCCCGCGTCGCGCCCGAGAGAGCACGTAAGGACCGGCAACCGGGTCCAGGTGCGACCCGGACGTCCGACCGCCCCTGTCCCGTCCCCTGAGGGCACCCTTTGTCCGCACCCGAAAAAGGGTCTGGGACGACGGCCCCGACGCACCCGGCCAGAGGGGCCTTCCACAGACCTGTGCAGGTGGAATTGACTACACTGCGTGAAGGGACCGTGACCTCAACTACTGCTGTCCGGGGTCGGTCGTCCCCCGACTCACGGTCAGTGGAACTAGCGGTGCGGGCCCGGGGTAGGAGGCATCAAGAGACGAGACCAAGTCCTGAACCCGACGGTTTCACTCAAGGTCAGGTGCGAGACGGTGGGTAATAGGGCGACTGGTTGGCCACCAGACCCTTGGTCGGACTCGGAGTCAAAGGAGGGCAGTCGGACGGACCCAGTGACACCTCTATCCGCGGTCACATCTATCTCCAACCCGGGACCCGGACTGGGGCCCGCTCCCGGGGTACTACCGGAACAACTACGTCTCAGTCCCGGCGCCGGGCCGGGAGAATGACTTCTCGGGGCTGTCGGTGTGACTGGGAGGGTCGGTGGGAGACAAGACGGAGGGGTCTGGAAGTGTCGGACCACGTTGAGGGTGGACGCCTTCCGCCCGTGCGTCTAGCTCTTGTAGCTACTCCTGAAGGCTCTGCCCGAATTCGAGTACGAGGAGGACCTCCAGTAAAGTCCACTCGGGGTGGGGGGTGTCGCCGGGACGTCCACGGGGATCCTGAGGCGGACGGGACGCGTACCGACGGTCCGTTCTCGTTCCGGAGATGGTCGGCGTCGTCGTGACGTGACCGTAGCCGGACAAGACCCCTCGTAACCCCTGGGATTTGGAGGGGGAGAGAGGGAAAGTACCACAAGCCGGGAGTCCTCTCGCCAATGGATTCGGCCTCGCCCCGTTCTACTCTCACGTGTTTTAGTTGTTGCACTTGTTCCGGGACCTGAAGTAGCGGTCGTTTCCGCAGTTCGACCAGAGGTAGCCCCGCCTTCCACTCAGACCTGCCCCGGGTCTCGTCTCACCGAAACCTCCTTAAGGAGCCTCCGGGCCGCCAATCCTCAGGTAAAAGAGTGACGGCTCCTGGGTCCAAGTCAGGGACCAGTCCCTTGATTCTAGGATGTTCGGTGCGTCGGTCCTTTCTTTCTTTTTCTTCAACACAACCACCAGTTCTACCCCCACGGTCTATGTGGTTCACCACTGGTGTCACAGACGGAAGCTACACCGTAACCCAAGTGTTGGGTGGGGACGAAAGGAAGGGGGTCTCTTGTCAGGTCAGGTTCTGGTCCCTTAGACCAAGGGGGCCAGTACTCCCCGTGTCCCCTTCTTACCGAAACGAGCCTGGTACCTGTGGAGTGAGTGGGAGGGTCATGACCGGACTGTGCACTGGGCGGCAGGGACTCGGTCCTCGTGGAAACGGGAATCCGGGGGGACCACAGGTGCCCGTTCTCCCGGAGTCTCCTCTCCTCCTGCGAGCACCGGGTGACAGGCCCGAGACCCCGTCCCTCATATCCAGGTCTCCAGTCCCTCGTTTGGAACGACCGACACACCGGACCCTCTGATACCGGAGAACTACCCCGAGGGTCCTAGGGAGACCCGGGGTACACCCACGGGTCGACCGTGGTACTGGAACAGAGACCCAGGACCGCCCTCGTCGCCGCACGGGAGCGAGGTCGTCGACTTCGAGAACAGAACTCGAAGGGTCCGCGGAAAGTTCTGGTCCGCTCCGGACTACCTCGGGTCTTCCAGGGGTAGTCGGACCCGAGTGTCAGAACGAGCAATCAGTCTCGTCCCAAAGCATGTGGGGCTGTAGGGACAACAGGGTCGAAAATCTTTTTGTTTCTTTTGATTAACGACAATTACTGTCCCGAGACTCTCAGACCGACTCTGAGGTCCGGTCCTTACGTACAGGACACAAGGTTCCGAGACGGGACCGGGCCCAGGAGAGGTTCCTCCCCACGGTTCGGAGCGTACGGTGCCAGCTCCACCAACCACAAACAAATTTTTTTTTTTTTGGGCTTAAGTTAGTCCGGGACTCTAAAAGACAGGAACGTACCTAGAAAGGAGGACCGAGGGGAGGTCGCAGGACGAAGAGTGTCGACCTAAAAAAAAAAATAAAACGAGTTTACGATCGGACATTTGTGTCTGTCCCGTTCTCTTCTGGGTACCGTCAGCACAAAAGTATACCTCTTTTTGAGTCAGATTTTGGCAAGGGGCAAGTGCGGGTCTGGCGAAACGAGGGTTGTGGGTACCGGAAGCCCGGAGAACACCCGTCGACCGGTCTCGGTAAGACTCTAGACCCATGGACTCTCGGGACTAGATCTGGGGGTGGGTGAGGGCTGAGGGACAGGGAGACGTGGCGGAACCGTCGACGCCCTTGTACTGAAGGAGCACCCCGAACACTCACCCAGTCCTCCGTCTCCGTGTCGACGTCCAGGTCCCTCGTCGACCACCCACACAGTACTCTCGTCGGTGGCAGGGGGACCAGTGTCCCTGAGAGATTCGGGAGGCACTGGTCGGACGAGCCCGTGGTAGACCCTTGCCCGTGACACCGGTCGTGGGTCCTCCTTGTGTCGCACCTAAAGGACCTGTTTAGGGACGAGATGGGGTGCTCTTCCGAGCCGGATCAAAGGTCTGGACCCCAAGAGACGGGACCCTTTCCACGTCTGTCTGTGGCACAGGAAGGGGACGGAGGTCCGTCGGTCGACGTACATAAAGGAGAGGGGTTTGGGAGTTTGCCTCTCGAGGGGAGTCGGTCGTCGGGTGTCGAAGTGACCCCCCACGGTGAGGCCACTGACTTCTCGGGGGCTGGGGTGAGGGAGGACCACTCACACAGGAGACCCTTCCGACCCGGAGTAGGAGACCCCCTGGCAGCAGGGAGGAGGAGTTTAGTTCGAGTGGATCTCAAAAGACAGGAGCTCCGGTCACTCGTGCCAGAGAACTCCGCAGGGAGGTAAGAGGGTCGGAGGGAGGACGTGGACCCGACACTCTCCGCGCTACCCGACGTCCGGACTCTCCTGGCGGTGTCCGCACAGTCCGGCTACCCGAGACCAGACGCCGACGAGCAGGCGTGAAGAGGTGGACCGGGGTCTGGGGTCCCACGGACCCACAGTGTCTTCACCAAAAGGAGGTTCAACGACTTCGACTCCTTGCACACCAGGTCTGGGAAGAGAGAGTGGGGGTCCTCAGACCCTCTCACCAAAAACCAGTCGTCTCCTTCACACTCGAGCCGTCGACCGGCAACACGGGGACGAGGGGCGGCGGGTGCCGAGGTGCAGACAGAGACAGAGAGAGAGACAGGGAGACAGAGAGAGAGAGACAGAGAGTGACCCGGTCCACGACCCCCACGTCCTGACTACTGTTGCGTCTGCTCCTTATCCGTCGACGACGACGGTGACTCAGTGAGTCAGTACAGGCTGAGAAAACACTGGGGTTCCCGACATCGGGCGGTCCGAGGAGATAGGTACCTTAAAGGGTCCGTTCTTAGGACCTCACCCAACAGTAAAGGAAGAGGTCCCCTAGAAGGGCTGGGTCCCTAGCTTGGGTACGGAAGACGAACAGTCCGTCTAG
This sequence comes from Capra ibex, assembly GCA_006410555.1. Taxonomy (NCBI): domain Eukaryota; kingdom Metazoa; phylum Chordata; class Mammalia; order Artiodactyla; family Bovidae; genus Capra; species Capra ibex. The sequence continues at coordinate 42,806,512 of SJYO01050415.1, forward strand.
GAAATGGTGGTATGGTCCCCCCTTCCGTCTGTTTGGTCGGTCACACACGCACACTCCCGTTCTCGTCCCACGGCCCCTTCAGTCCCTTCGGCCCTCCACTGCATGTTCGTCTCTATATCTTGTCCGACCCTTCCTGGTGGTCGGAACACTCCTTCCTCCGTTTCCCACGTGAAACACCCACTCTAGGAATTTCGTTCGTTTGCGACTGAGCGGTCCTCCCACCTCGAATCTCTCACGACCCCTCCCTCGTCGACCCAGTGCGTCTCGTCCCGAACACTCGGGCGGAGGTCGTGTGCCAAACAAAGTCCGTGCCACCTCGGACTTCGTCCACGATCTGTGTTTAGGCTACGTGGACAATTTCACTGGTGGGACGACGCACTCTCACCTAGTGCCCCTACCTCCTCCGCCACGTAGCTCTAGACTCCCTGTGCTGTCACCGAACCTGACTCCACCGTCGTGACCAACAACCTTCCTTCCCCTGTCTAAGAGTCATTTGTGATCACACCGGACGTGGACGATCACCCCTCTGTACGGGTATGTCCCCACTGCCCCGGCCTTTGCGTCCGGGTTGTTACGGACCCTCTTCAGGAAACGTGACCCAGTGCTCTTACTCGATGGGCCTCTCCTCCTCCGGACACACCGATTCTTATGCACACGCCTTTCTTCGGACTTCCACGGATCGCCGTCTTCCGAAACCACTGGTGAGAAGGACAACTCCCTGTGGAGGGTCGCGTCCCCCACGTCCTGTCCGGACGCGTCGAGACAGTCTACTGTCTCAACTTGAGATCTGTCCAGGACCCCGCAGTGGGAGACCGAGATTGTTGGGAGAGAGGGAGACGGGGAAAGGGACACACGTCTCTAACACCTGCCGTTGCGCTTCTACTGGGACCCTTACTAGACCTGGTAGTAGGAGTCCAAGCGGTAGGTCCTGTAGAGACACCTTCCACTCTCGGCTCTCGGACGGTTGACCGTCTCTCGTCGGAAAAGAGAGTTGGGGTCACGGTGGGTTCAAACCCCCTGAACCAATCTGAAAGGTCGCAAAACAGAAGTACGGAGCTCCGAGAAAGGACTCAGACCTGCACTGAGGGTCCCGGACCGGGACGGGTCCTCACGACCCACCTCCACGACCGGGTCCACGACCACTCCCCCACGGGCACGCCGGTGCGGGAGAGTCACCTGGGAGTGTGGTGGGAGCAGGCCACCCGTACTGGCACGGTAGACTGTCAGACCCTCGTCTGAGCGCTATCTTAGTCCGGACCGGAGCAAGACCCGCAGTCGTGGGTGCAAAGGTGAGGTGGAGGGTGGGAGCCTGAACCGGAGGTCCCAGGTCCGGTTGTGTCCCACTCTTTTTGGTGTCCCGGTCGCACACCTCCCCGAGGACCACTGTCCGGTCGTGTCACTGGTCCTGTGTGCACCCTGGACGGGGGTATCGTGTGGATCAGACGACTCCTGTCAGGTGCCCCGCGACGGGTACCCCTTGCCTCCCTGGAGGACCCCGGGAGGGTGGGGCGAAGGAGTTCCGACGCGGCCCGGGACTCGCCCGTCGGACAAGAACCCCGGAACAAGTCTTCGGCCCCGGACGTAGTCCACGAACAACCGTCACACAGGACGGTCCGTATCCGAAACCCCGGTCTTTACCGAGTCCAAGTCCGGGACTGTGACGGGACAGTGACAGTGAAGGTCCCACTGGGGTCCACTCACTGACGAAGGCCCCGGACCCCACGTCGATCCTAGGCCTTCCCCGTGGGTGTGACGCTGACGGGGCAGGTCCCCGGAGAAGGGGGTCGAAGAGAGACGGGGAGTACGGACTCGGGGTTCCTACTGGGTGGGCGTGACCCGCGACACGGAAATCGACACTCGGACCCGAGTGACAGGAGCACAGAAGACGTCTCTGGAGACGGTTCCTCCCCGAGGAGGAGACCACGGTCTCTTTCTGTCGAGGCATGTTCTTGCAGTTGCACGTCTTGAAGGTGTAGTCCACTCGTCGACCGCCTCCGGGACGGGTGCAGTAGGGGTGCGACGAAGGGCCCTGAACTCCACGACCGGCCGGGGTGGGGGTGGGGATGGGACCGGGAGAAGGACACCAAAACAGTCCCAGACACTCCACGGTCGAGAGTTCTCACGGGGGGTGTGTGTGACCGAAGGTACTTGGGGACCCTTCCAGGGACGTAGGGAACTCCCTCCACCGTCAGTCGAGTGGTAGGGCCCGACTTCCGGAATACCGGGCCGTGGAGACCCTCCGGGACATCTCTGAAGAAGGGGTTCAGTCCATTGAGTCTTCGTCGTTGTTTCGAGAGGAAACAAAACTGGAGAGTTCTCCCTGGACGGCAGGATCACTCAAATCACAGGCCCCTTTACACGGGACACAGATAATCTCCTTGTCCTGAGCCGGTCTTATTCGGACGACAGGGAGCCCAGTCCCGTCTTTCACTCACACAGGTGTTCCGTCCGTACCAGTCACCCTCTAGACCCTCATGCCGTGCCGGACCCCTAATCCGTACGTCCGAAACCCCCACCGGAACTCTAGTCTAGACTGTACTGGCACTGAAGTGGGGAGACTCGGAGACGACAGAAGGACTCCACCTACCAGGTCCCTCTCCCGTGTGTACCCCTACTTCTTGCCCCAAAAGGTCGTAGGTGTCTCCAGGACGACACAGGAGCCCGAGGGGTCCCGGGCTGTGACCCGTAACCCCTGGTAACACGAGTCGGTAAGTATCGAACGTCAGGGAGGGAACTAGAGGCTCAGAGGAAGGAAGGGTCGATCGACCAGGAGGCACGTGAAGAGTAAGTAAATACATAAGTCAGTCAGTCATGGATACCTCACGGATGAGCTACGGTTTTCACCCTTATGTCATCGCGGTTTTAGTTCAGGGACGGGAACCTTCCAGTGTGGAGTCGGTCCCCTGATCAACAAGTGTTTCCACATCAAGTGTTTCCCCACTTCCTTGGTCGGATTAAGGTTCATCACTCTTCCCGGCTTCTTTCTGTTGTTTTATCCTATTCCACAGTATTCCATTGGTCGTTCGCACGGCACCAGTCTCTCCCCAAACAGACTCTGCGGTAATTCGAACTGGAGGCCTTCTCGGTCGGGAATCTCGTCGCCGGGGGTCGGAGAAACCGTGGTCCTCGACCAAAGTACCTTCTCAAAAAGGTGTCTGGTAAGGAGAGAGACTCCCACCCTCCCCCCGTATCAAAACCCTACTAAGTTCGGGTAAGATAAATGACACTTGAAAATAAAGATTAGACTACGACGGCGACTGGACTGTACTCCATGGACACATGTTTGGGTCTTCAACCCCTGGGGACGGAATCTCCAAGAACCCCTCCCTTTACACTGGTCAGACCGGACACTGGCCGACAGTGAAGGGAGACTTGTCTCGGGGAGTGCGGTTCGGTGTAGGACCGCAAATCGGTCGTGTGGCCAGTCCAGTCGGTTCCACGTCTCCCGGGTGTCGCGTCCGGACAGGCCGAGTCACCCCGGTGCGTGCCGTCACGAGTCGCCCCGTGTCGATAGGGCCATCGCTCGTCAGAATTTGGCGAACAGTGCACGGTCCGTAGCCGGATTCGGAGTGTGCCAATGAGTAGGGAGCGTTGTCGAGCTACTCCACAGCCGTGACATAATAGGAACAAAACGTGTACATCTTTGACTCCATCGTCCTCTAATCCCCTGAACGGACTCCAACGTGACCGTCGCCTTCCCCACCCTAAAAGGGGGTCTGCCAGACCGAGGTCGTCGGTCCGAGTGTCGGTCGGCCCGTGTGCGAGATCTGGTGGAGTGACTCACCCTCCGTCAGTAAGGGCACACGAGTGTCAGGTATCGGGGAGTACTGGTACCCCCGGGAGGAGGGTTGGAACCGGAAAGGTAGGGGTCGACCTTCCTGCCAGAACGGAAGTTGCGGGACTAGGTGGCCGTGTCTGGTCTTGACTAGCTCATGCTGTTCGACTCTTTCCATGCGTAGAGAACGAGGGGAGTCACCGGGTGTCTGTGGGGTTGAGACTGGGACTGAGACCCGGTGACGGGGGTCGGGAAGACAGCGACCACAGGTCTCGACTTGAGACACGAGACTGGGTCCCCTGGGGACACGGTCGGTAGTCCTTTGGGGTCCGAGCCACCGATTAGAACGGAGGAAACGAGGGGGACCCTGGACAGGGGAAGAGGGAGGAACTCGTAACGTCGACGGTCCCCAATACCCTCTAGGAAGGACGAGGGGAAGGAAAAATGAATAACGAATGCTGAAATAGCCCAGGACCAACACCACCCGTCCGAGGAGAGATCACCACCGCACCCCCGAGTCAACGAAACCGTGTGCCCTAATCAACGGGGAACCGTACACCTTAGAATCAAGGGGCTGGTCCCTAGCTTGGGTTCAGGGGACGTAACCTTCCACCTAAGAATTGTGACCTGGTGGTCCCTCCAGGGATCGAGGGGAAGGTATTGGGAGGTCTAAGACCTTCGCAAGTGCGAGACGGGTCACCCCTCCCCATTCCTTAAGACTTGGTAGTGTCCCCGCGGGTACGATGTCTTCTTCCTTCCACGAGGACTCGTCCCGGACACCCCCTCCGTCGGATCCCGGTCTCTCTTTCTCGTAGTAGGGTCTACCCCCGGGTCTAACCCCCTGCCCCCACGGGTCCGGACGCGAGTCGGGCGAGTCCGGTGTCGGCGATTAGTTCATTAGCTTAACCCGACATCGACCTCTCACCCTCTCCGGGCACTCCCTCCCAGTCACACTTTGCCCGATGGCCCGATGGTAGGACACTCGACCCGACTCGAATCTTGCACCTCCGAGAGACGAGGGGTAGGGGTACGGGTGTGGGGTCACTCGAGAGTCCAGACCTAGTCACAAAGTCCCGTCTCCCAGAATTAGACCCTGGGTCCCCACCGACCTTTGAGATTCCTTTCTCGTGCGGACACAAAAAAAGACCTCCTTTTCACGTGTCAATCGGGGGTTTCTAAATGTCGTCGCGAGGAAATAGGTCCACACAGACGGGACGGGACAGGGGTCGGGGGACGTCGTCGTGTCCACCGATTCTTGACGGACTTCCTCGTAAAGGTCAAGGTCGGGAGGGTCCTAGGGAGGGAAGCCCCGGTCGGGAACAAGGGAGACGAACACCCAGGACGGGGACTGGTACAAAGAGGAGGAAGGGAGCGGAGGGAGGGGGTCCTGCTAGGCCAGTGGTTGGACTTGTTACGGAAGCTTCACCGACTCTTTATGGAACTGTAAGGGTTCTACGATCTACGTCTCCCATTCATGTAGGGGGAACGAGACAGTCGTGCGACAAGATACCTGTACAGAACCCCACTGGAGCCTCGACCGCCTCGGTCGGCTTTGTGGACTCGCTTAGACGGACTTGGCCCTTATTACCACAGCAGTGAGTCCCGCGGGTCCGACCTCGTCGGACCCAACCTCAACTACTCCTTCCCCAGAAACTTCCCAGAATCCCGGCGGGGACCCCGGACCCGGGGTCCGGGGGGCCGGTATTGGGAAGGACTGACCAGGGCGGGGAGTCAGTGACCCTCCCAGTCGAGGACACTTATTGGTTCCGGAGGTGGAAGGACGGACGGTGTCCGACCCCTAGACCGCGGGTGTCTCACCTCACAACAAAAGGAAAAGGCCGAAACGAGGTAAAGGGTCGGTGCGTGGTGGGGCCGGTCCTGGGGGCGGAGACCGGAGACCACCGGGGACCCCGACTGGCAGAGCGTCGGGGAACTCCGGCAAGAGTCTCTCTCCTTCACCGGAGCAGAATTAGGGTAAAGGGTGTCGGAACCGGAAAGGCCACCGGTACCCCCTACCTCCCCGGCTCCCCGACCGGTTCGGGTGACCTCAGCGGGTCCCAGCACCTTAGCCGAGCCTCCCGGGAAGAGGGTCCTGAGGACGACGCCGGACCCCTCGGGCACGTAGAGGCACTCGCGGGCAGGGGTGGGGGCGACCCCGTCAAATTGGGAACAGCAAGTGAATGTCTGTAGCACTTGTGCCGGGCCGGGCTGCTCTTCCGGTATTACTGGATACACAGGTCGAAGATGGTACGGAAAAGCCCTCGCGTCTTCCATGGCCCGTCCCGGTCCGTCCGGGTGGAGCGGCGGTGGCGGGTTACGGCGACGACGGAGAGAGGAGGGCGTGAGTGGAGTAAAGAGAACGTCTGCCGTCACCGGAGAGAGGCTGACCTTCGGTGGCGGGGCCGAGGAACCGTAGTGGTGGGCAAATGGAGAGAGACGAGCATCATAGAGAGCTCGCGGAGTCTCGAGTGGGGGGATGAAGTCACGGTCGTGACTCTTATGTGTGTCGGTCACTGGCTCGGTCCGTCCCGGGGACGGGAGTACCTCGATTGTAAGATCACCCGTTCTGTCTGTTGCTCGTCCGGGTGTCTCTTTCATTGCATGTACTCTCCTCATCCTCTCTCGTGTCTGCCGGGCCACCCTCCGTGGTCCGAGGAGTGGACCCCGGCGACCGCCCCTCTCCCACTACTCGTCCACGACGACCCGCGCCTCGACGCCTGTCACAAGGTCTATCGCCCCCCCGTTCACGTCTCCGGGACCTCCGTAGTCACCCCCCGAATAGGTTCCTTACCGACCCCTCCTCTCCTTCTACTCCAACCTCTTCCACTGTCTCTGGAAGGTCCCCTCTGTAACTCAGGACCTCAAACCCAAAGTAAGACTCTGAGGTCCTCTACTAATCCCCAAACACGAGTCCACCATCCACCAGTGTGTCCTGTACCCAGGACGCATACAAAAGTCTTTCTAGCTTATTACGTTCGGTCTAGGGGGGTCGGGGTTGGTTCCGAAGGACCGATCACACAGGGTTTGGGCCCGGACCAATCCTTTCCTTAGACAGGGAAAGCCTACAGGGGGGAAAGGGAGACGTTTTGAAGCCGTTCTGCACGGGTGCGTCCGACCTCGGCCCCAGACCGAAGGTCAGGTCTCGGTCGCGATAGGAAGGGCGTACTCGGAGCCCGGGCCGGAGCCGACGGGAAGGACGCAGAAAGTGACAGAGGACGGGGAGAGAGAGAGAGAGAGAGACGCGTCTATAACATCCGTGAGACTCCGGTCTACTCTTTCGGTAGTACTGAATGCACAGGACGAAGATGGTGCGAAAGAGTCCCCGAGTTTTCCACTCGACCCCCGCCCTCGTGGAAGTGACGACACCGGCCTCTGAGTGGGAGCGGTTGGGGGACGGGGGTGGTGGTAGGGCGGTAGGGTCACAGACCCGACGCCGGACTCCTGACTGGGTCGGACCTTCCAAGAACACTGGGACTCGGAGGTACCGGTGGCGGGTCGGTCGCGACCAGGTCCCGACTCTGTGGTGTCTGTCAGGGTGCTCAGGGAGGTACCTATATCGGGTGCGACACTTCACCGCCGACCAGGGTCAAAGAGATCTGTTCCGTCAGCTCAGGGTCATAGTGGAGTCTGTCGCCCCGTGTCGACCCCGGACACGCGGCCGAGAGGCAACAGGGGGAGAAAGGGACTAGATACGGGCCGGCGGGCGGACGGCGTGACCGGCACAGGGGTGACCCTTGCGACCGAGAGGACGGGACGAGACGTCGAGGAAGGGGGTCGTTTGCGGGGTCCTGTCCGGGCAGAGACTAAGGTCCCCGGGTCCGGCGACCCGGGGACGGGGGTGTCGGGGTCGTGGTGTTCGTCCCTCAGTCCTCACAGACAAGGGGCCCCACCGGGAGGGGCTCGGGCCGGCTGGAGAGTGGCCTCGACGGGGACGACGGACCTCCGGACCTGTGGAGACAGGGGAGGAGGACGGAGGACCCACGGACCAAAACCGGACGTCACATAAGGGTCGTTGAACTAAGACACAGGGCGAATCGTCAACCCGTCTCTCTTCTGGTTCTTTACTCGATAAATAACTCGTGATTGACGCACGAAGGGTCCACTACGATCACCATTTCTTGGCGGACAGTCACGTCCTCTGCATTCTCCGTACCCAAGTTAGGGACCCAACTCTTCTAGGGGACCTCCTCCTGTGTCGTTGGGTGAGGTCGTAAGAATGGATCTCTTAGGGCACCTGCCTCCTCGAACCGGCCGATGTCAGGTACACCAGCGTGTCTTAACCTGTGTCGACTTCGTTACATCGGGCGGGTGTCGGCGTACGATCCTGGAGGAGGTTTGCGAGGTACACGTGCCCGACGGTCACCGGGTACGGGTGCGGTCCTCACCCGTCCGGGGCAATAGGCGTGAGTGTTCTCCCCCTGTGTTCAGTGTCCTACGTCTGAAACTGACGGCGGACGGAGTCTCGGGTCCAGGTCGTTCCGGAAGGACTCCCGTCAGACGGTCCCCAGGGACGAGACAGCGGCGAATCGTCACACTGGAGCCTCTTCTTCCCAAAAGAGTAGAGGGAAGAGGGCGTACACTTTACCCCTCGTCTGGTCGCGGGAGGAATCCTAGTAGACTCCTAATTTACTCGTCCGCTTCCCGAGTCCTCTCACAGGCCGGGGTACCCGCGGGACGTGTACCGGACCGTCACCCTCGTCGGAGGGGTCGTACACCGACCTCACACACAAACTGCACAAGAGGGCCGTCACCCCTCCGTCCCCCCACGGAAACCGTGTCCGTCCCTCTCACCTCCCCTGGAGAGTGGGATCTCCCTTTTGCTCCAACCCACCTTCTAAGGACCGGTGTTTGGGACTGATTGTCGCGCAAGCGACACCCGGAGGTGGGAGCGCCGGTGGTGTGACGGGACTTCCCTCACAGAAGAGAGACGGGTTTGACGGGAGACCACGAATCTCGTCCTGAGGTCCCACCCCCTGGTCTCCGGACCTCCGTAGACACCCTCCCCTACGGACGGTCTTTCGGGTCCAGCCTCGTAAACCCTCCAAAAAACCACAAAAAATGCGGAGCCCCAAACCCTAGAACCAAGGGTCTGGTCGCGGGGGAGGTCACCTTCGTCCCTCAGGATTGGTGACCTGTGGTCCCTTCGGGGTTGTAGACCGTCAAAAACTCCCTCGACCCGGAGAGAGCACTCCCTCCTTTATTTCCGGTCGGAGACCCCTCGACGACCAGTGGTCCCTGTACGTCTTATGTCCGGAGAGGTCGAAGGGGGTCGGACACAAATGAAGAGTCCTCTCGGGACATTACGAACACAATAACGGTGGCAGAAAAGGGGTCTCCGAGGTAGTCCGGAGAATTTTCTCACGAGAGACCCAAAACAAAGTAAAGTACTTACGTCCCGTCGCGATCAGGAGCGGGGTGCATACGGGCAGGAGAGGACTACCAAATAAAGATGAGTGCTTTCGCAGACGAGGAACAGGAAACGAGCGAGTAAGTAAGTCGTCGAGTTCAGGGAGTTTGTGCGGTTCGGAGCTCGGCCGACGGTCCTTAAGTCGGAGCTTTGTTTTGTGAGGACGGGTAGTCGGGCGTGGAAACGCCCCGGACGGGTCGTCCCACCTCGACTTGAACCCCACGGCCAGACCAACAGAGAGTCCGACCCCCAGTCCTGAAGGGACCCGAGAGCGAAGGACACGAACAAGCCCCGACCCGCAAGTGACCGGTTCCGGAAGCGCTCGGAGGGGAGACCCCGAGCAACCGCTCACAGGACGTCGTCCACACACACACGTACACACATGTGTGGTCGCGTCGACCGGGAGGTGAGGGGAGGGGTGGACACACACCTCCTCTCTCCGCCCGCAGTCGCCCCGACCTCGGTAGGGGTCCGGAGAGACAAAAGGAAGGGGTGGCGAGACATCTGGGAGGAGTGATAAAGACAAGGACAAGACAACGGCAAAAGTTGAGAAGAAGAACCTCCGAAAGACACGAAGGACTTTCCATGGACCAGAGACACACGGTAGGGAGTGGGAGGAGGAGGACAGGAACGTAAGGTGGAGGGGTGGGGGTCGTCCTGGGGTGGGACATCAAGTCCCGTCTCTGATCAGTAACAACCGTGGCGAGGGGAGGTGGGACACCTAGCCCTGGAGACGGGTGGGTCGGTCGCCGTCGGAGGAGGTTCCTCCCCTTATCCTTTCCCCGGTCCGCACGAGACGGGTACGTGGCTGGTGGTCGGACGAGACCCCCTGTGACTGTGGGGGAGGAGACGGGTGCGGGGTGCCGAGGGACCACGTCGGAGGGAAGGGTCGGTTCCCCACCCAGGAAGGTCCCGGGTCGACGTACCTCCTGGGATGAGTCGAAGTGGGTCCGGAGGAGAGACACCCGGAGACTCAGGTAAAGGGGGTGTAATCCCCTGAGGGGTGAGGAGAAGTTGTGAAGGTCCCAGGTTCGACTCTCTCGTGTGTTCGGGCCGAGGGACTCGTTCCCAGAATCGTCAGTCGAAGTTCCTGGGGTCGTTCCGGACAGTCCTGAGTCGGTAAGTCCCGTGGGGGAACGACCGAGAAACGAAGGAGAGGAGGGGCGGAGCCCCGGAAGACACACCCGGTGCCTGCACGGTCGAAAGTCCCCTGGACGGACAGTCCTCCCTCCCAGTCGTCCGGGGTCCGTCGGGACTGACACACGCGAAAGGGGGGGTTGGGACAGGGGGCTGGGTCCGACTCTGGCGACGGTTGGCCTAGACGTTCCACGACCGGCAGTTGGTCCTCTTACTCGTGGACTACCTTCTAATACTCTCCGACCGGTCGCTGCACTCACTGGGGAGTGGGGACGGGAGGGGGCCACCGGGGCGGTCTCGCCTTCCTAGCCAGGGGAGAGTAATGGGAACCGGGTGCCGGTACACTGTGGACGTCTCCTCTCTCGTTCCTACCGTCGCTCTGGAAGACCTCTTCCAGTCTCCCAATGTCTCGTCTCAAACTGGTGTGGTCACGAGTACCCGAGTGTCCTGACTCCCAGTCCCACTACACGGTGGCACGAGTGACCGAGGACCGTGGAGCTCGGACCGAAGGACGTCTCTATGGATCCCTGTCTCAAAAAGGGCGACGTAATCTTATTCGACCCCTCGAAAAATAAAATAAAAAATTTTTAGACAACCCGTACGGTACGTTTTTTTGTAGAATTAAGGGACTGGGTCCCTAGTTTGGGTGTGGGGGATCTCACCTTCGTGTCTTAGAATTGGTCACCTAGTGGTCCCTTCAGGGAAACAAAATTTTTTTTTAAAATTTCCTCGAAAAATTTTTCAAGGGTGGGGATACGTTTTTAAGGACAGGGACACAGGGTGTGTGTCTTCGGACTAAACCATCCTACCTCTCTGCGGCTCTAGGCTATGTCGCTGTCTGTCCTACCGACAGTGCCGTCCAGGGGACACTCCTCCCTTGCGGACAATGGGAGAACCGTAGACACGACGGGTCCTCCTCGGTAAACTGACAAGAAGACCTAGTCACAAGGGGTCTGAGACTCTAAAGTGTCTGGTCCTTTTAAACCCTTTATAAAGGTCGGGGAGATATCGCCGGTTGAAAAAGAAAACGTTTCAATTCCTATGAAATTTGTTCTCTTTCGATGGTAGACCATGGTGGTAGTGATGGTTGTGGTTCCTTTCCAATTCCCCGACACAGGATCTCAGGGTCGGAACGGGTTGTCTCCCGTCCGCCGTGGTCCGTGGGTCTTCGCTTGTGGCACCTCTGGAACCCGGAGCCAAAAGAACAGGACGGACTCCGACCGTAAACCCTGGGGGAAGGGATCCGTATAGAGGGACGTACCATTGATTAGTATGAGAGGACCCTAACAAGACCTTACGGGTCAAACGAACGAGCAAACATGGACCAGGAGTGAGGTAGTTTCTGTGCTCACCGAGTCTCTTCATGTCCAGTGAAGGAAAAAAGTTAACACGACAGATCAAAAGACACGGGTCCGGGACACGGACCGTGGCCGGTGGGCTCACTCGGTCCGCACACCGGTCGGGACGGAACCCCGCGAATGTCAACCACTTGCCCCGCGTCGCTCCAAGAGTCACCACGCATACCGCTGTCACCTAAGAACACGTCCGGACTACCCCCTCCACGGGGGTGTCCTCACAGACGTAACTCCGGCAGGACGAATCCCCTCCCTCCCTCTGGTTCTCGTTTCCGTCTTCGTCTTTCATCGGTCTCTCGTCGTGACACCAAGGCCGTCCTCACTATGGGGGTCTCAGGGACCGGTACCCTGTGGGTATCCCTCAGTACCTCTTCAGTCCGACCCGTCGTCCCCACTAGGGGGTTCTACCCCAGGAACTTCTAGGTCCAGGGTACACGGGCGCGCGACCTCCGTCGGGACAGTCGGCAGCCGCCCGGGGGACGGTTCCAGCGGGGTCGAAAGGCACCCGGGTGTCGAGGACCTCACCTAGGCCGCGTGGTAGGGGACCGACCTCCTGGCGCACGGGGTCTTCTGGTAGGTCCTTTACGTCGTCTTCGACCTCCTGAAGGCGCTGATGGCCGCCCAGGTGTTCGGCGGGTTCCACGTCCTCTTCACGGTCGACCTCTAGTTGAAGTTGTGCGACGTCTGGTTCGACGCGGAGTCGTTGGCCGGGCGGAAGTACGGGAGGCTCCCGTTCTACCACAGCCACTCACGGTCCCGGGTCCTCCGGGTGCGTCGGTGGCGCCGGGGCACTCCCCACCCCCCGTCGAGGTCCGGTGGGGGTCCGCACCACAGACCGGACGTGTCAGAAAGACTTGATCTTACGTGTCTAGGCCCACGTTACACGGCACCCCGTATGTGAACTGTGAATGGACACAAAGTAAAGGGGCGTAGTGAGGGACCTCAAAATGAGAGTAGGGTCCTGGTGTGGTATCAAACCTTAGTAAACTTAGACCTGGGAGGAAACCGACCCTGAGGGTCTGGAGGTTCACGAACTCTAGGGAAGGGTCCTCTCCCACTACCAGTGACGTGTCAGCCGAAGACTGAGGGTATCGTGGCACCCCCGTAAGTGAGTAAGGAACAGTGAGTAAGCAAATTGGCCTTCCACACCCGGCGTGGACGGAGCACGCCCCGGGACACGTCCGTGTCGCCTCGTCCCGCTGCACTCTGGGGCCGGACGACGAGACGGAAGACACTCGCAGGAAGACCCTCCGTGACGGGGCGACCCACGGGGTCGGGGGCACATCGGCGCGGGAGAGGACGGGGGTGTCCTGTAGTTGTTGCCGACCGTCGTGGACCTCGTCCGGCTCTTCCCGATGCTCCTCACCGACGACTTGCTCTAGGCGGCCGACCTCGCCGAGCTGGTGGACCGTCTCTTCAAGGCCGTCTTCCGGAGGTAGGTGCTCCGGACCTGACTACCATGTCGGGAGGGACGAGCGGGGGAGGAAAGGACCGAGAGTCTGTGTGCGTAACGAGTGTGTATGTGTGTCTGTGTGTGTGTGTCTCGGGGATGACGGACACACCCCAAACAGACAAAGAATCCGAGGGACAAGACGACGGACTCTTGTGTGCACAGCGTTTACTGCGAGACCCACGTAGGTCGGGACCCGTCGTTCCTTGTCGAACCCCGGTCCAGAGGGGTCAGACGAGACCGGACCTCTAGTGAGTACCCACCCGCGGAAGGATCCAGTGACCGCCGACCAGTAGACTCTTACGTCGGGACCCGACCGACAAATCCCTACACTGGGGGTCCGGCCGGACAGACGGGACTCCTACCGTGGGGAAGCCCGGTCACCCCGGTCCCCGTCCGAGCGGGGCGAGGACGTCGAACCCAAGTGTATCGGACGGAAGGCAGAGGGAGTGGGAAAACTCTGACACCTGGAGCGCGACTTCTCGGACAGGACCGGTCGGACCCTAGGGCTCGTGCCAATCTGGTCCCGTGCCTCGGCGGAGGACCGGGACGACGGGCTGGACGCCCACGGTGAGTGACTGGTCGGAAGCCACACCCGGGGGGTACCCTCGAGAAAGAGTTGAGGCGGGGTAGGTCACGGAGGGGGCCCCCTCGAACGGGGGGCACCCTGGGGAAGAAGGTCTTCCCGACGCCACTGAGGCCAAAGAGCCGTCGAGGTGTCGACGGACAGGAGAACCGAGCCCGACACCCTAAGGTAGTGCAGGATCGGGAGTCGACCCTGGGTGTGGTCCGACTCTAGGGTCTAGGGTTCCCGGACTCTCGGAAGTCCTTTGTCGGTCGCGGACCCTTACGCCTCCCGGAAGGTGCCCCGAGGGTGGGAGGACGAGACCGGCGGAGGAAGGGCGAGACGGAACGGGAGGACGGCGGTGAGACGGCGACCAAAGTGTCGAGGAACCTCCCACCAAGAAGGAGGTCGGGGGTGGGTGGGTCGGTAATCCACTCGTACGCACGTACGAGTCAACGAGGTTGAGAAACGTTGGGGTACCCGACGTCGGGTGGTCCGAGGAGACAGGCACCCTAAGAGGTCCGTTCCTATGACCTCACCTAACAGTGTGGGAGGAGGTCCCCTAGAAGGGATGGGTCCGTAGCTTGGACCCAGAAGACATAAAGGACGTAACTGGTCGTCCAAGAAATTATCATCGTGGTGGACCCTTCGGGAAACCGTCCTCGGGGTTGGGACCGGTCAACGATTCTGGGTGGGTCTCCGCGGGTGTACCTCGGACGGGTGGAGACGGCCGTACACCTGTACTCCGAGACGTCCGATACGACTGACCCCGGGCACAGTGGGTACAGGGACCGGCGACGGGTCTCTTACGGGAGGAGTGTCCTCGAGGACTCCTAGGACCGGGAGGACACGGTCCCCTCCCTACGCCTCGTCCCCATCGGTCTTCCGGTCCGCTCCTGGTGCTTCGGACACGACCCTTCGTCCACGGAGGGAGACGGAGCGTCTCCGGTGTGAGTACCCAAGACGGGGAGTCTGGATTCCCTTCCCCTCAACCGTACATCAAGTAGACAACCGAGAAGTAAGTAAGTAAGTAAGTTGTTTGTAGAGAGCTCGGAGAAGCGACACGAGTCGTCAAAGGGTTCATCCCTTTCCAAGGACGGGTCCCTCGAGTCTCTGGTTGGTCAAAACGGTAAAGAGAACAGTCTCCAAGGAACAGTGAATTCATCCTAAATCTCGTGGGCACAAGGGGCGAACCTACTTGGTAGAGGATAGTAATAGAGAGAGGTAGTAGGAAGGAACCAGAGACTCCTAGTAGGGACACCTAAACGGAGGACCCCCGGAGAGCAGTCGGGAAGTCGGAGAGAGAACCCCGAGGTTCTCCGGACCTTCTCCCAGAGGACTCCGGCTCCCCTCTTCCCCACTACCCGGGAGTCTCGACGAAGGGACCCTTGGACCGGTCGGAAGTGGACTTCCGCAAATCTTCACCCAGGTTCGAAGTCGGTCCCGGGTCGACGAGGTAGCCGGAGGTGTACGGAGCCGGGGCGGAGGGGAGTCCGTGAGACCGTAGGTCGGGAGGGGGAACGCAGCCTCGGTGACCCGTCCGGACAGGTAAGAGTAAGGGCTCTGGACTTCGGAGGCAGGAGACTCGGTGGTTAATACGAGGTGTCCTGTCTGGCCGGGGGCTGGGGCGACATGGGGACCCTAGCCCACCTCGTCCGAGGAATGGACACACACGTCGCCCCCGTCTCCCGTCTCACTCGACGACGGTGGGATATTGGGGGAGTGGTAGGGGACGTCGGACGTCCTCATACACTCGGAGGTGGACCTCCGAGGAGTGTCCCAGAGTCTAACAGACCCCTCTTTCGCGGGGGGGCGGGGGAGGGAGGGAACCGGACCGACGGGGAACCGGGCCTAGGGTCCGTCGGGACCGGCACCGGGGGAGGAGGGGGAAGAAGGGGGACCGTCGAGGGAACGTCGTCGAGACGACTCCGTCTCTTCACCATTGGACGATAAAGACCAAGGGTGGGAACCCTCTTTCGCTAGACCTCTTCCCTTAACGTTCGAACGGAAACACCAACCCGGGTGACGGGGCCCCGACCCTGCCGTCCCGGGGAACCTCAGTCCGAGGGTCCGGCTCGACGGGGGACGGGCGACCAAGCCCCGAGACAGGGACCCTACCGACGCCACCCCACCCGGACCGACCACGGGTGGGAAAAGCTCTAGTGGAGTGACCCCAAAATCGGTTCCCGACCGTAACCGGGGTAACATGTCTTCTTCCTCGTCCGGTCCTCTCTGACGGACGAACCGACGTGTACCGTCTGTCGTCAACCCTAAAAGACCACGGTCGACTCCTCCCAAACCAGAGACTCGCGCGAGACTCCCATCGGGCTCCAACGAAATATCCAATCCCCAGGGTCGTAGAGGGGGAGTCAAGAGACGTCATGGATCACACGTCCCGAGGAGCGGACTCGAAGACAGGATCCCACATATTAATCGGTCCGAGGCCCGGATTATTGTCACAAGGAGGGAAGGAAGTTTCCCGGACTGTACCCGGGACGGAGTGACGTGTGTCTTTCGGGAATCCCATCGTGCCTCGTCTACACACCATCCTGAGGGAGGGACTCCCCCGGACCACGGGTTTCCGGTCCCTCGTCCGTATCCCCAGTCCTAGGACCTTCTCGGGGTTCAGTCTGAAGGGGAGGGGAGACATGGGGGTCGGGTGGGGGGACGTGACGACTCCAGGTCAATCCGGGAGGCGTCCACCTACAACTGCAAAGGTCGGAACCATCGTGTCAGGTCTAAGAATGGTAGATGGTTATTTCCTGAAGGGTCCATCGGATCACCAGTTCTTGAATGAACGGTCATGTTCTCTACAACTCTACACCCAAACTAGAAACCCAATCTTTCTAGGGGACCTCCTCCTTTACCGGTGGGTGAGATCATAAGAACGGACCTCTTGGGGTGCCTGTCTCCTCGGACCACAAGATGTCAGGTGTCCCCGTATTTCTTAGCCTGTGTTGGCTCGCTGAATCGCATGTGGTTATTTTCTGTGATTCAGATCTTGTGTCTCGGACTCAACCCTATAGACTGAGTGCGGGGGTTGGGGTGTCACAGAGGGTCGGGGTAGGTCCTCCACAATATCGACCCGAATCTTTGTGGACGTTTCCTCGTTCCCTTCTCCAAGGGCCCCAAAGGCCGAAAGCACCGTCGTAGGAGCGGTTCCGTCCCGTACCCCAGACGTGGGGTGAGGGGAGGGAGACCAGCCTGTGGGGGAGACCTGCGGGCACCGTGACAACCCGTTCGTGGGGGCGAGAGGCGGGGTGGAGTCCCTTCCTCCGGTACGACTTCGTGGCCCTGATACTCTGCCGGTGGGACAGCCTGTAGTTCCGGGAGTAGGCGTTCGTGCTTCGGAAACTCTCGCTGGACCGGCGGGTGGTCCTGGCGCACCTCGTCTAACGGCGGTAGCGGGTCCTCGAGTTCATACACACCCGAGTGCCAGGGGACGAAAGGACGGTCGTGGACCGGGCCTCGCCACCACCCCGTCCACCTCCCCAAGGGGACCGGGAAAGGTGGGAGTGGGAGAGGAAAGGGTACGGTTCTTCCTCGGAATGCCCCACTACGGAAAACAGGCGGACAGAATTGGGGTCTACTCTGGGTATCACCCTAGATGCAAGAGATCGTCTTCCCTCCAGAGACCGCGGGACTCCACCACCCGTCGGATCGGGTGCCGGGGGTGGGTACCGAGGGACTCCCTTAGCCCGACGTGTCTCTCGGGTAACAAGCCGGGCCGGGAAGGGAGACGACGAGTCTTATGTGAATAACATTCTCGAAGGTCCGTCGGCCAAGAGACGGGAGGGGCGGGGTGGGGTCAGTCTATTTGAGCACGTGTGTTAATCATGTGACTCAGAGGTCGTGTCACTTTCCCTCGGAATAAGGGGGTCGCGTCGCCGGTCGTCGTCCGTTCCGGGTCCCTCGCCCTCCGGGGTCGGTAATGAAGTACCTTTTAGGTGTCCGGGACCTCCCCGCCGTCCTGAGGGTTTTATCGGCAGACGAGTTTTTATCCTAGGAACCGACCTCAGCCGGAAAGCTGTCTGTGGAGGGTGGGACAGTGTCAGTAGGGACTTCAAGACGGACAAGGAGGTTCCGTCCCCGGGTCGCCGCTCCGGACTTCCTCGGGGTGCGGCTCCGGACTTCCTCGGGGTGCGGTCCGTCCCGGCAGAGGGACTGAGTGAGGGAGGTGTGACGGGTCGACGAGACCCCGAGGGGTACACGAGCGGGTCCTCGTCTTCATGATCGTCCGTGTCAGGACCCACGTGTGCGGGAGTGACCCGTGACGACCCCCAGGACGTCGAGGAGATCCTAGTTCGGGGGACATGGACCGTGCAGGTCCGGCTCCTCTCACTCCAGTGCCTATGTCTGCGGGTGGTAGACGTCCCCAACACCCCCACCCTGTCCGCTCGGGGGACCTACGACCAACCGTTATCTGAACGGTAGTCGTGATCCGGTCGGGTGACGAGTCCGTGACCCTTACCGGTACACTTTGGGTAGCGGGACTCGGTCCCTCGACTGACAGGGGGTCCGTCGAGAGACCTGTCAGCGGGACCTCCTTCCCCCTCCCAACAAACCCCGCGGCAGGCAAGGGGGCGTCTACTCCGTCTCCGGTTCCCGGCGGACCCGACTCGGACCTCCCGTCGGGCCGACTCGTAACTAATTACTATTACTACTTTCGAGTCTCGTGAGTCCCGGGAGGCACACGGTCGAGTAGTCAGGGCAACTAGCAGACAATGTCTCGACCCTGACTCCGTGTGTCTCCGGTTCCCGGACGGGCCCCAGTGGGTCGATCCCTCACTCACTCTACGCTCACCTTAGGTCCGGCCGGACCGGGGACGCACCTCGCGACGGAACGACGAGGAGGTCGGGAACGGACGAGGGGACCGGGGACATAGGACGGACTGGCGGACCAGTGGGATCTGGACACGTGGCTGAGGGATCCTCGGACGACGACCCTCACGGGTTCACACTGGGGTCCTCCGCCGTCCGGACCCCGACTACGAGTCCTCACCCCACCCCCCCGTTCTTGATACCATAGTCGAGTCACAAGGGTTGGAGTCAGTTCCGTTGTCATTATGGGTAAGGGACTAGTCGAACAAAAAAAAAGGGAACTTATATAACAATCAACGAATCGTACTCTAACGTCCGATCAGTGTGTGAAAAAAAGGGATTATGGGTATTTTTGTACAGGAAATTATTGAAGGATGAAAGTGGGTGACCCGCGGTTCCTGACAAGAGTCGTGAAGAGTACACAATTCATTGAACCACAGGAGTGTTGGGGTGGGGTAGAGTGTCTACTTTTTTGGCTCCCTAGGTCTCCCTTAAGTGAGCGGGTCCCAGTGTGTCCAAGTTTTAGCCCTCGACCTTAAGTGCGGATCCCTTGAACCGAGGTCTCGGAACAGGAGATTGGTCGCACGAGACGATCGGAAAGACATTTGCCTTTTTCGTTGGGTCCCCGAAGGGACCCCCAGGTGACGAGTCCTGAGACGAAGGTGACGACCCCCAAACCCGAACCGACGACGGGCCCCTTGAGTCTAGGGTGTCGGTGTACCGTGTCGGGTCTTTCGTTAGGTCTATTCCGCACCGACTCCCAGTGTCAGACCCTCCGGACACAGTCGCCGAAAACTGTCCTTCGAGACAACAGGAAAGGGGCGGTTGGAGGAGCGGTCAAGGAGGACGGAGTCGGGTCTCTCCACCACAGGGGGTCGTGGTCCCGGACCCTACGTACACCCGCCCGCCCAGGCCAGAGTGGAGGGAGACGGGCCAGGTGTCGCTCGACCTAATGATGCTGAGGGTGTTACAGTTGTGCGCGACGGTCTTCTAGACACTGGTCACCCTGCGGGAACCGAGAGACTGGGTGTCAGCGTCCCTTCGGGACCTCCACTCGCCACCGCCCCCACCCCCACCCACGGGAATCTCGAAGGGTCTGGGGCCGGGTGGTACGTGCCGGGGACGACCGGGAGACTGGAGGGAGGAACCAGGGACAACGTGGTCTTTTGCCTCTTCGTCGACCTCTGGTAACTGGTCGACGTGGACCTCATGCGGTTCGCCCGCCGCGGGAAGTTGTTGACCTACCTCTCGCGGTACCTCCTGGAGGTCCTATACAAGTAGCAGGTGTGGTAACTCCTTTAGCTCCAGGCGGGGCGGGGGGACGGGAAAGCCCCCGAGCACCCGGGAGACCCCCGGCCCGGCGGGGGAGTGGGGAAGAGAAGTGTAGGGGGTCCCAGACTAGAGTCGGGTACTGGTCAAGTTCAGCTGCGACGGCCTGCGACTGTCCCTCGCCCTCCGGTAGGACCGGTAGGTGTTCCTTCGGGTCGCCTAGCGGCTCTCGTTGGTGTAGTTCGAGAGTCCGTCGTTGGGGATGTGGTGGCAGTGAGGGGTCTAGTAGTTGAGGTTCACCCTCTTCCATCCGCAGTGGGTCGGTGGGTGGGCGACCGTCCGGCCCCTTCCCGACGGTCCGCTTCCCGGCGGGGAACTGACGGGGACGGGCGCACGGAGGGGTCCACGTCGTCGACCACGGGTTCGCCCTGGTGCGGGAGGACCTCCTCGTCTCGTTTGTCGTCAGGTTACTCGTGGAGGCGGCGGTCAAACGGTCGGTCCGGTTGTAACACCCCGGGACCTAGGTCTGCTTCTACCTCCACTCCCGTAGCGGGATCGGAACGGCGTGGGGTTCTTAGAGAACCGTCTTAACTCGTTCTCCGGGATGACTTACCCTCCGACGGGCGGGGACCGTCCTCCAGGTGTCACGAGGCACCCCGGTTACCTGGACCCCCGGAGCACCCTAGCCCTTCCAATATAGCCACCTTTACCGCCACGGTAGGTCGTGCTCTGACACGATCCCCAGTCCCTCTCCGCCAGAGTTCAGCTAAGACGGGAGTCGACGACGAGTTCTCAGTCCGTGTGCATTGGAGACGGGGAGTCACAATACAGGGGGACTTTCCCCTATCTCTGACAACGAAGTAAAGGAGTCGCTTGTCAACCCGTGACGGGACGCGGTCGGGGGAGCACTCGTGACGCCACAGCGACACTGGTTCCACCAGACTCGAGTCTGGGAGTGCTCGTACGCGCAAGGCGGGACCACTAGGTCGGGGCCCCTCCGAAAATTGGTACGGGGAGCCACGGGAAGCCCAATGACGACTGGCTCACCTTAGTGACTTTGAGTGCTGGTCAGACTCTCCAGGCCCGTCCGTCGGGTTCCGTATCATGGTCGGCGACACCACCCCGCTCCGCACCCCCGCGAGTTCTCGGGCCCAAGACTTCACGCGGTCCGGACCCAAGGGCCGGGCCGAGACGGAGAATGCCACTATTCGACGGGAGAGGGTCGGAGTCAAAGGTCGAGACGTCCTCCCCGAACAGGGTCCGAACCCGGAGTGTCCCTCCCTCACCACCCCCACCTGGACGCTTCGTGACCCCGTCTTTGAGACCAGTGACGACGACACGACCTCCCGCCCCGACCCCCCTGTCAGTCACTCACCGTCCGGAGACCCTCTCCTGGAAGCCCGGCCTCCGCCGGAGAGACGGTGGTGGTGATGGTTAGACCCCACGCCATCGGTCACTGTCCCGAGGAGGGCCACCGACCACCCCCGGCTCCCGGGCGGTCGGGGTCGGGTCGTGGAGGGAGGAGACACGTCCTCTAGCCCGCGTAGAGGTAACTCTACTTGCCCTGCGACCTCCTGGTCGACTCGGTGGACTTCGTCATACTCGCGTCGTAGCACCTGATGTTCGGGTTGGACCTGGACGAACTCGTCGTCGTGGTCGAGTAGGTCCTCCGGGAGTAGAAGCTGTTGTTCGTGTGGTTGATATGGTACCTCCACGCGGGACGAGCGGGGCGGTCGGGCTCGGTCCGACGACGGAAGAAGGTTAACCAAAGACGGGACATCTTTTCGGCCGAGGGCGAAAGAGAGAGAGGAGAAAGTGAGACTGGTGTCTCTGACCTAGGGTACAAGTATAAAAAACTTCTCAACTGAAGGAATGGTCATGAGAGGGTAGTGGTACTAGTGTGTGTAGAGTCCTGTTAGAGGGACCTCTCGGCCCTCCCGTCGTCGTGGACGGGGGATGATACCGGAGTCGGTAAACTAGGAAACCAAGAACGAACTGTCGACCAACGACAGCCTGACCGTCGAACTTTACTAGGGACCACTATTCGGGACTCTGGTACGTTTAGGATCCCACGGTGATTTATTTTCCTTCCCTCTCCTCAAAGGGGTCTTTCGATCTATTCACAACGGACCTTGTAGAGACGTCTCAAGGGGACTCCTAGGACCGTACCCACAATCCGGGGTTAGGAACCGATGTAGCACTGGCCCTCGCACGACACTTGGCCCCGGGACCACCCGTCCGTCTCCGTCCGTACACCGACACAGGGACACACGTGCCCTCACGCACCCTGACCCAACCGAGACCCTCTCCTAATCCTCTTTGGGTTCAGACTGGGGGGACTCAACGTCGATGACACCATGGTGACCGGGTTGGGCGTGAGTGCGGGACCAAGGAGGGGTCGTGTAGGCCCACCCGACCCTCGTCGACGAGTGGTGGTAGCGGGCGTGGTAGTTGCTCCAACTCTTGGTCTAGGAGTGGGCGCTGCGGTTCCCGTAGTCGGTCCTCGTCTACGTCCTCAAGGCCCGCAGGAAGTTGGTGAAGCTGTTCCACTCGCCGAGGGAGTCGGGGGCAGAAGGGAGGAAGGGGCGACAGTGGAGGGTGGGGCGAGGGAGGCAGAAGTGTAGACAGACAGACAAGCGTAGTGTCAGGGACTCATAGTCTCCGGTGAGTGCCCGACCGTCCCTGGGTCGAAGGGAGTCCTCTTTCCCCTTGGGGACCGAGACAGGGACCCCGACACGGAGGGGTGGGTGGACGGTCCCGTTGGGACTTCCCTGTTCACGGTCGTGGGGGTCCCTGGGTTCTGTCTGTGTGTCTGTTCACGGTCGTGGGGGCCCCTAGGGTCTGTGTGTGTGTCTGTGTCTGTTCACGGTCGTGGGGGCCCTTAGGTTCTGTGTGTATGTGTGTGAGTGACAAGAATTTTCAGTTTGCACCGGACCTTCGGGGTAATCTGCCAGGGGCGCACGGTCAAACGGGGTCCGGGAGGGACGACCCGAACTCCACGGTAGGTGGACGGCAGGTACCCCTCCTACACGAGGTCCCCAATCGTCCCGGGGACGTAGGGTGTGTTCTCCCCCGTCAGGGGAGAGAGGGTGGGGTCTAGGATCCTCCGGCCCTCTCGAGGGGACAAGGGAGGGTCCTCAGGACCCTGAACTCAGGACGTGGAGAGTCGGGGGTGGGACGGGACCGGGTCTCCTCCGCCCCACTCCGGAGACTGGTGGGAGGTCCGGGGTGGGACGGT
This sequence comes from Capra ibex, assembly GCA_006410555.1. Lineage (NCBI taxonomy): Eukaryota > Metazoa > Chordata > Mammalia > Artiodactyla > Bovidae > Capra > Capra ibex. The sequence continues at coordinate 42,829,529 of SJYO01050415.1, forward strand.
AGTGGAACAGGAGCAGTGGAGATTGAGACACAAAGGGAGGGGGGCGGGGCACACAGGGGGAGGGGGCGGGAGACGTACACTGGGGCCGGGGGCCGGGGCGGAGACGGCCGGACCAGAGGTGTGGCGGGCGGGGAGCACGTGTGGACGGAGGCCTACGGCGGCCGTCCTGGTACCGCCCCGCGACCCCGGCCTTCTCAAGTTCCGGACGGAGTAGTCGGACCCGATGCTGCACCTCTTGCTGGCCGTCCATGCGCAGGGGCCCCGGGGTCGCCTGGCACCGTAATTGACGAGAAGAGAGAGAGGAAGAGAGACAGAGGGAAGGGAGCCGGTGGGGTGGGGAGCGGTAGCACACGGTAGAGTGGCCGCGAGAACGGAGGAGGAGGGGCGGGGCACAGAGAGGCCTGCGGACGGGGGAATGGACCAAAGAGCCCGGCGGAGACAGACGGGGCGAGGGCGGTGACAGGACAGAGCGACACGCGTGCCCCGCCGGGGAGAACGGATGAGACCCGGGCCGGAGGAGACGACAGGGACCCAGGACCTCGTCTTCGTCTGTCCGTCGTACCTGAGGCTACTGAAGTCCCGAGACGAATAGAGGTGTCCTATGTCGGACCATACGGCGGAGACGGACGGGACGACGAGCCGGAAGGGGGGGGGGTGAGGACGGAGGGAGAGTGGGAGGAGTGGCGGAGGTCTCAGAGGCACAGGAGCCCCTGGGAGGAGGTGGTCTCGTCGCGTCGGATCGGAGGGAGAAGGAGGAGGCGACGGAGACGACCCGCCCCAGGGAGGCTGCTGCCGGGGGGGTGGGGTGGGGGACCTCGGAGGATGGAGGACGGGACCTTCAGAGGCCTCTCTCCTCCGGTCCGGAGGGCGCGAGGGACGAAGAGAAAGAGAGAGAAAGAGAGAAAGAAGGAGCGGGAGGTCTCGATTGAACACTCGGTCCCGACTCCTCGTCATCCGGACAAACTAGGAGTGGGGTTGAGGGGTGAAGGGTCCTAGCACCCTCCCCACCTCGCCTCCCGTGCACCCCGCCGCCCGGAACCCCCTCGGTCCTGGGAGCCTCCGGGCGGCTGCGGTGACCAGGACACACGACCCGACCCGGGACGAGAGGGCCGAGGTACAAGATCGGTGATCCGGTCCGGGCCGGACGGGACGCGACGAGTTCCCGGTGGACAGGGGGCGGGTGGGGGGGGAGGCGTCCCGCTACGGCTCAAGTTGGCGTAGTACTCGCACCACCTGGGGTTGGTGTCGCCGGAGCACTGGAAGGTTCGGAAGTAGCTGAAGTACAGCTCCCTCTGGTGGCTGTGTCTGTGCCGACTGGTCCAGTAGCGGAGGAAGTTCCAGGACCGACCCCTGTTCCACTCGGTCTGTGGTCCGCCTGTCCGGTCGCATACACGGCCCCCACCCACTCCCGACTGGGTCTGAGGGTGGGACGGCGGGGGGTCTTGAAGTAGTGTCGGCTCCTCGACGCCTCTCTCGACGGCGGGCTGGTCCGGCTCATGACGTAGCGGGCGTACCGCGGGATGGTCCCGGGGCTGCGGCACGGGCCGCGGGAGCTGATATTTAGGAAGAGGTGTCGGGACATGCCTCTCTCGCTGGACACTCCGGGGCGAGTCTCGCGGGGGCTGGTTTGCGGGGAGAGGAGTGTCGGAGGGCCTCCCCGACCCCCTCGGGGAGGTAGGGTGGAGGGGTGGCGCTCCCGGGCCGGGCGAGGAGACTGAGACATAGATACGTTTCGTGAGAGACAGTCAGAACGACCCCCCCGCCCCCCCGTCCCTCCCCGACCCCGTCCGAGAGAGGAGAGAGAGACACCAGCCGGCGTTCCGAGAGGGAGGGGGACCTACCCCCGGCCCTCCGAATGGCCCCAGTCGCGAAGACCAGACCATTTATATATACTACACAACAAAGCAAAACCCAAAAAAAAAAAAAGATTGAAACACCTCCCTTGTCACCTAGGAGTGTCGTTTTGTCCGGGGGAGGTTCGGGATCTTTGCCGTGGGGGTGGGGAAGAGGGGGCTCCAGGGAAGTTCCGGAGGATGTAGGTCCGGTTTCGGGCTGCACGGAACAAGTCCTTGGCGGCTCGGACGTTACCCGGGGTGTCTCCCACGGGCCCGGCGGGCCGTCCTTTCTCCTGGACGGACGAGGTAGAGGGGAGGGGAGGTCGAACCGCAACGGTCCTGCACTCCCCGAAGTCGAGTCAGGGGGGGAAGAAGACGCTATCCTCACCCCGGTCCGTCTGCTCGGAGGCCGGGAGTAGGGGTCTGTGAGGGGAGAAACGAAACAGACCTGGATACATAGAGAAGTCTAAAAGATTCCTGGTGGGAGGAAGGGGTGTGGCGCGGGGGGTGGAGAGCTGTGTGTGTGTGTGTTTAAGTGTTTTTTTTTTTCGATATTTTTTTTTAGTTGGAAAGTCTCTTAATGATAAATGAAATAATTGAATGCCTAAATAATATATTTATATATAAGTGGATCGTTGTATAGAAGCGGCGGAGAACGAGAGTATTACTTCTATATCGACTAACCGAGGGGAGGGGGTCGGGGAGTGGCTAAGAGAGACTACAGACGGCAGCCCGTACCCAGAGACCCCTGGGAGGACTCCACCTCCCACCCGACGACCGGATCAACGGACAATCACCTACCAAAACGAGAGGGAAGGGATTGGTGGGGCGGGGGGGGCGGAATAAAAAAACTCAAATAAGAACTAATAAAAAAAGGGCCAAAGACCTATTTGGAGGGAAGACCCCTGTCCTATTATTTTGTACATTATAAAAATTCCTAAGGATGTCGCAGGAGACAAAAAGATAGGGACAAGAGGTGAAGAAACCTCTCACTACTACCTCGTGGGGAAGGGTCTCGCTTCACCCCCGAACCCGCGTTGGGTCAGGAACAAGGGCACTCACACACTCGTATCCCCACGGAGACCCCTGGGTGAGACCCGGTCGGTGACAAGAGTCGCACACTACACCCGTCTGAGCACGTCGGGCGTGTCCCGTCCTGTTTTGTCCACGTCCCTGAACGGGTCACAGTGGGTCGGCCACTCCCCACCCCGGACTTTAGTCGAGGTCCGTCCGACCGAGGGTTCCGGCACGAGTCTGGTGGCAGGTGGCAGTCTCGTCGACGAGGGAGGGGCGCCAGGCCCGACCCTACCCCCTCTCCGTCCCTAGGGCCCGACTCTAGATCCTCTTCCACCGGTGGACGTAGGTGACCCACTCTCCTCTGTCGTCCCCACTCCGACCCCCCGAGGGCCGTGAGGGGGATGGAGGTGGACACGGGACGTAAGGTCCGAGTGGACAGACACCCAGTCCGTCTGCTGGGGGAGTGGGGGTAGGTCCATGACCGACGTCACCGGACACGTCTCTCCCCACTCCACTCCCGGGTGGACGGACCAGGACGTCGACGCTTCTGGCGGAGGGGGACGGGGTGACCGCGGCCCCTCCCGTGAGTGCCTTCTACGTCTACTCGACCCGGTACGTCCTGTGCTTCGCGAGTTTCAGGTGTGCGTCCGCCGACAGTGCCATCGCCGAGCACTCCCGGACCCAGTCGACCAACAAGTCCACCTTCGGACCCCCTCCGGTGGAGACTCCGGACCGACGGGGGACTCGGGTGGAGGTCCAGCGTGGTGGGGGAGACTGATGGGTCCCTTACGTCTGTGTGAAGTCCCCGGACCAGGGTAGAGACGTCAGGGTCGAGACGGAGTAGGGTCGACACTCCGGGGTCCCCGTTGAGGGAAGTGAAGAGACCCGGACAGTTTACCCTTGATCCAGTCGGGACTGGGGTCTTCCCACACTTCCACAATCTACAGATCTCGAATCCTGCCATAGACGGCCGTGTAACAATGCAGACAGTCACAGCAATAGGGAAATTTGAGACTCTTAAAGACGATTATCTGTGACCTCTTATGGAGGCACGTCGTTTCGTAAAAACGGTCAGGGTATACCTCAGTTATAGAACTGTAAAGTGTAGTCCACGGTAAAGATCTCAAATCTTTAGTAGAGACCCCGAGACGGGACCACCCGGTCACCAATTCTGAGGACGAGGGGGTGACGTGCTCCGTACCCAAGTCAGAGACCAGGGACCAGTCCCTTGATCCTAGGGCGCACGCTACTCCGCACCGGTTTTTATTTCGTTTTTTATATATATACACACACATACACACACACACACACACATATATATATATAAATTTCGAAGAAACTGTTCCTTAAAGTTCTCTCCGGAAATTTTGGACCATGACCACTTGGGGAAATGGTTCCAATGACCCGCGATCTCTGGTCCTGGACCAATGGGGAGGGATCTCGGGGGTAACAGGGATTCGTGGACCATCGGGTGTGTCCGATACGGAGTAGACGAGGGGAGTGGGTGGGTGGGGGTGAACTGGATCCCGAAGCAGAGTGACGGAAGATGTGAACTACAAGGGAGGCGGGTCTTGTGGTACAGGAGGAGACCATGTGTGGAGGAGGTCCTTCAGGAGAGTCTATAAGTCGGGGTGGGGGTGTTCGTCGTAGTGCGAGGGGAAGACCCGAGGGTGTCGAGGGACGCCGAGGTGCAGGGACGGAACTGGCAGGAGGAAGGGTCCGACAGTGACAGTAATCACTGACAGTGACAGTAATCACCGAGACCCTGATTCGTCCCCTCTCCAGACCTTTTCCGCGGACCAGTGGTGTCTTAGGGGTCGTAGTCGGTCGTGTCCCGGACCTCGTCCCGCCCCAAGCCCCCACAAGGACCTCGTCACCTGTCCTATTCCAGTCTCGTCCAAGACGGACCGGGGGGTCGCGTCTCCACGGTCCCAGAAGGGCGGTACTGAAGGACGACCGGCGAGGGACCGTAAGGGAGGTGCTGTGCGTCGGAAGGCGAACGGACGGTCGAGGTCGGAGTGTGTGTGGGACTAGGACCTGAACGGAGAGGGAGGAGGGCGACTATTCACGATTTCTCGACAGGACAGAAGGGGGTGGTCAGAGGAGAGACTGGTGGAGAGGGAGGGGTGAACCGGGGTCGGTATGGTAGGGGGGGTCGGGGGAGGAGTCAGGAGGAGAGGTAGTGACTCGGGGCGGCAAGAGAGGAGAGAAGTGTGACCGGAGATATCTCGGAAAAGTGACGGAAAGGGAGACAGACCTGCCGAGAAGGGGTCGCGGGGGTCCGAGTGAGGGGCAGGAAGTCTAGAGACAAGTCGGTAGTGAAGTCGCTCCGGAAGGGACGGGCGGGACAGAATTGGGCGTGGGGCGAGCGACGTACAGGGTCGTAGGACCCGACGAAGGAAAGGGGTGGTGTCTGGAGGAGTGGTCGCCCGTGAGACGAGCAACCACATGTACGTGGTGGCCTTGCAGTCGGAGCGTTCTCGTTAAAAAAGACGGATCTGACTGTGTTCGGGGGATGGCTCCCTACGACTCACTTATCGTGTCGGAAGGTAGGAGTGGAGGACAGATGGACCCTGAGACAAAGAGTCCGAGTGCAGAGGGGTAGAAGAGACTGAGGTAGAGGGGGTTACAGAAGAAGCACAAGTCAGTGAGTCAGCACAGACTGAGTAACGTTGGGGTACCTGACCTCGTGCGGTCCGAAAGGACAGGAAGTGGTAGAGGGTCACGAACGAGTTTGAGTACAGGTAACTCAACCACTACGGTAGGTTGGGAGAGTAGGAGACGGCAGGGGAAAAAGAGGACGGGAGTTAGGAAGGGTCGTAGTCCCAGAAAAGATTACTCAGCCGAGAACTCAAGGAAAGAAAAGAACATAGAGGGACCTGGAAACTGGGGCGGGAAGACGGAGAGGCTGAGACTCAGTGTAGGGGGGTCGGAGGGTAGGGAGCTACAACGTAGGAAGGAAAACGATACCGGGTACTCGGGACCCCGCCCCGCACCCCAGACCGTCGAGACACAGACTGGGGTCGGAGGCGAGGAAGGTACGTTCCACTCCACCCCCCGTTCAGCGTGAGGGTGTGGGAAAGATTGACACACCGGGACCTCTACACCCAGAGACCGAGACACGGCACCGATCCCAAAACACGAGGGTGTGTTTATCTTCCCCTAACAAGATGCAGAGGACGTTCTTGAGTCCTTCCGAGGTCACTCTCGGAAGTAAATCCACTGGACCGGACTCACTTATCTTCGATTCAAGGGTCGTAATTCGGGACACCCGCGGTAAGGTGTCCGAGGAAGGACGGTGGGAGACATACTTGGTAAAACGTCTCTCCTTTTGTCTCCAAGGTCCTCCACCTGAGTTCTCGGGTCCCGGTGGGTTCCTCAGGTCCTGTAAGATGAGACTCCGGAACACCCGACCCCGGAGAGTCTGTGGTCAAGGGTTCCGGGGGTGAAGGGGAACCCCCTCCGGGGTGAGGGTGTCGCGGGAGGAGGGGGGTGTGTCACCTCAAGGGGGAAGCCTGGAGAAAATCCCAGTGGGTCAAGGACGTGTTTGATTCCACACCCGAAACACCCACGCCCCCTCCCCACACCCCCTCCACCCCCCTCGTCTAGGTAGGGGTCCTCGGGGGTCCTGGAGACAGGTATGGGCGGCGTAAGTCGCGGTCGGAGTCGAGTATCCTCAAGTACCAAGGTCTCCGCAGGAGCAGTTTGAATAGCTTACACCGGACCCGTCCCTCCAGACCCAGTCAGGGTGGGGCCCAGGGCCTCGTGGGAGTTCTTCCGACTTTCCCCCGGACTCAAGGGTGGGTGGGCGGAGGGAAAGAAGGACCGAAAAGATACGGTCGTCGACTTGGTGAAACCCAGAGACAACGGGTGCATTTCACCTTTATTATCATGGTCGTCATTATCCGCCCAACACCCCTGTTGTACTCTAAGATGGGGGTTTCCCGAGTCACTTGTCATCGAACAGTGAACATCACACCCTTCCGGACACTGACAAGAGGAGTGTCTCCAGGTTTCGTCGTCCTTACTACCGGAGGGTCGGCATCTGGTCGTTTCCGGGCGAGTCCAGTGTATCGGTCTTTCCCCGACTCGACCTTCGACCCCAAGGTTGGGTCCTAGTCTCACGGGGGATTTCCCTGTTTCACCGCGATCACCGTTTCTTGGACGGGCGGTTACGTCCTCTGTCTGCGCCCAAGTTAGGGACCCAGTCTTTCTAGGGGACCTCCTCCCGTACCGTTGGGTCAGGTCATAAGAACGGACCTCTTAGGGTACCTGTCTCCTCGGACCGCCCGATAACACGTGTCCCGGTGTTTCTGAGTCTGTGCTGACTTCGCTGAATCGCGTGTGTACGTTTCCCTGTTGTTGCCGCCATCCCCGTCCTGTAGGAGCTCCGACCGCACCACGGCCGGCCAAGGGGGAAGAGGGGACCCTAGGGCGATCGGGTGTCACGTGGACCAGATAATCATTTCCAAGGACCGGGAGGTCCTCCTCCACGGGGCGGGTCACGGGATGGAATGGACGGTGAGGTCCTCCACCGGGGTCTCGACGACCTTCACCATGTTCAGGTCTGAAGGGGGTACGACCCCTCCCTCGTAGACCAATTCCAGTTACAGAGGTCTTCCCCTCGGCTCCGGTAAGGGGGAGGGACCCGTGACGGGGGTATTATATGGGGTTTTGTGACGTCGTCGACGAGTGTCCAGGACTCGGGCTAAAGAGACCCCCAGACCCGTACCCGGGACCGATGTCCCTTTTGTTTTTCTATCGTGAAGGGTGTAGGACCAGTTTCACGAGTCCTAATAACAATAGAGACTTTCAGGACGCTGACTACTTTTGATCGTCTCGACCCTAAACTTGGGTCCGTTCCACCAGACCCAGTCACGAATCTCGTCGTTGTGAGGGACGAAGAGGGAATCTCCTTACCTCCGAATACTCACCGGTACCAGAACCGGTGTCCAGGGTAGTGTCCTGGGTGTCAAGGTCGGTGTCCCCTCCGCGACCGTTCGACTTCGGTCCCAAGGACACCGGAAAGAGGGTCGTCGTAGCACCTACCTGTGTGTACCCCCGAGGCCCACAGGTGAGAACCAGGGGTTGAGTGGTCCGAGGTCCCGCTACGAATTGTTCTAGACCTCGACTCCCCGCGGTTCAAGAAGGAGGACCGCTCCTGTCTCGACCAACACTCCGACGTGAGTCCATCAGTAAGTTGTTTGTCGGGTCCCGCCCCACCCCCTCCCCCGCCTACCCCCTCCCACCCCCACTCCCCCCCGGTCTGTCGCACGACCCTCCACGACCCTGTACCGTCTCGGACTCTCTCGGGGCCCGGACAGTCTCGAGGACCAGGTACCTCCCTCTCTCTACACAGGTGTCTCTCCAGTCCCAACGTCACCCCTTCGGGACCCGACGACCTTGAGCGTCTCCCGTTCACCGACCGATCGGACCCCTTTCTTTTCCGGAGTCGGACCGTCCCCAACACTTCCCTCTCTTTCGTCAGGTCCTATGTCTAACTCGTTTCCGGGACACCGTCCCTTCTCGACACTCACAAAACCGTTTTCTTCAAGTACTATAAATTCGTGTCTCTCTGACCTTTTGATTTCGTTTTACTCTACAAATACTGCTCCCTCCCCTCTCCTCCCTTAGGTGAATCGGGACGAGGTGGAGGAGTGGAGAGGACGGTCGAGGACTTTTTCGACGACGTTGAGGTCGAGGTCCCCTTACATCCCCTGGACACCCCAACCCCCATCAAGTCAAGACCGGTTCTTCAAGGTGCGGCGGGGGAAGGGGGCGGAGAGGGCGGGTGTATGTGTGTGGTATCGCGGGGAAAGGGTCTCGGCGCGGAGTGGTACTCGCGCACGTCCAGCCGCGACTAGTGCAGTAGATGGAGGGACGTTTAATGTCTGCCCTCTACCCCCTTCCCCGCGAGTCGGGCGCCGACTCCTATACCTCGTGAGCCCCAGAGTCGACTCTGAGTCCAACCCAAATCCACCCTAGGACCCCCGGCCCCGACTGCGTCCGCCCCGACCCCTAGGGCCCTCCGACCCGATCCCTAGGGCCCCCGCCCCTATACCTAGGGCCCCCGCCCCGACCCAGGGCCCCGACCCGACCCCTAGGGCCCCCGCCCCGACCCACAGGTCGAGTGTACCGGCACACCGCCGCGAGTCTCTTGTGCGCGTCGCACTTCAGCCGGAGTAGCGGCCGTGCCCGCCGCGACCCGTGGTGGTCCATCACCGGGCCCGCGTCCGCTGTCGCCGCCGAGTGCAGCGCCGCCCGCGTCTTACCACTCGCCAGTCGCGCGTCGTCCGGCCTGTTCACGCGCGCTGAGGCGCCCCTCAGGGTGTCCGGGTCAACGACCCCCCCTATTCCGTCGCACTGGTGGTGGCGGGTTCAAGTGGGATAGGCTGGAGGCTGGGTGACGTGGGAGGTGTGGCGGGACCTGTTTGGGTGACCAGTGGCTAGTGGGCTTCGCGCGGAGTCCGGGGGTCCAACATCCTCGGCGACCCCGACCAAGTCCCTACCTACCTTAGACCCCAGAAAAGACTATGGGTGGAGGAGACCCTAGACGTTCTTCCTTCTCCGTCCCCTCAGTCCCGGGGCCCTCCGTTGGTTCCCCGCCTCGGGAAGGGACGAGGGAGGTGTAGGGACGGAGAAAAGAAGGGTGGGTGGGGAGGATTTCCGGGACGGGGAATCAAGGACTGGATCGGGGAGGACTGGTGGGGTGGGTGGACACGGGAGTTCACGGAAGAGACGTGGGCCTAGGTGAGGGTTTAGGAGTCGGAAAAGAGGTCGGGAAAGAGACTGAGGAAAGACTCTGGGGAGACGGGAGACGGGAAGTTGGAGAAGAACTTAGAGACTGAAGGAGTTGACAGAGGACTGGGACTGGGAACCGGGGGTAGGTGATGGGGAAGCCGGAGGGGTCGGGGAGAGGTGGGGGAGTCTAGGGCGGAACCGGAGGACATAGAGATACGAAGACACAAAAGGGGAGCGGGGGGAGGAGGGGGGCGTGGAGACGAGTCGGGTCCCAGGGTGGACCTTGTGCACCTTCGGGTGCCAGTCCATAAACTCCGGGACCCGGGAGTCCGCGGCGACCAACGCGACCTACTCACTATCCTCTTGTCACGTAAACCCCCACGCTCGTGGGGCGTACCCCGGGGGACGGGGACGACGGGGGGTCGTGGGGTTCCTAGGTAGGAGCAGGAGTAGGAGAAGTAGTCCGAGGTCGTTGCAGTCGGCCTTGACCCCCAAGTAGGTCTTCCAAAGATCCTTTCCTGTCTCTGTCCCAATGGGCCGGACGGTGTCGGGGTGGGGACGAACTGAAACCCCGGGGGAGGTCCGGAGTGGCCGTGGTCCGACCGAGGGCGGTCTCAACTTCGGCGCGTGGGTCGCCGGAACCTTCCACACCTACACGGTCGGTGGAGGTCGGCCCGACCCCGGGTCGTGAAGCCCCGAGTCGCTCGTCTAGACCTGTCACAGTTTCACCGCCTTCTTCAGGTCGTCGAGGTAGGACCTACCACCGACCACCAGTCTACGACGGGTCCGGGAGTGGAGGGGTCCCGGGATCAGAGGGTTTAATAGGGCTTTGGGGGAGTTAGTGTTTCGGGGGACGTAAGGAATTTACAACGGTCAATGTGTAGTCAGGGGGTTTTATCTGGGGAGGTCGAGGGGGTCACGTACGACACGATTTAGTGAAGTCACCACGGGCTGAGAAACGGTAGAACACCTGACGTCGGACGGTCCGAGGAAACAAGTACCCTGAGAGGTCGTTCTTATGTCCTCACCCAACGGTACGGGAGGGGGTCCCCTCGAAGGGCTGGGTCCTAATGCAGAGGACGTAGCCGCCCACCCAAGAAATGGTGATCGTGGTGGTCGAGGGGATCTAAAGAGGGGTTTATAACTCTGGGAGTCTGAGAGATAATGATTGTTCGTAGGAAGTCGGGGAGTTGAAGCGGTGTAAAGTTCTTTACGGGGGTCACAGTGGTTGAAAGGGAGTTAACACGATTTATAGTGGGTAGGGAGAAGTTGGACAACTTTTAATGATACGAAGGGTTAAGGGGATTATAATGACGATTAAGAAGTCGAAGGATTTTATCTTGGGTTGAAGGGTTTAATGGTGCCTATACCAGTCAAAGAGACGGTGAATCCTGAATAGAGGTACTTGAAGAAGACACAGGGAAGTTCGTTCTGAACGGGGGAAGGGACTAGGGTCATCGGACCGTGGGGAACGGGTCCGTCTGGACCCTGGGACAGGGTGAGTGGTCTTGAGCGGTAGGAGAAAAAAGTGGTCGTTCCGTAGTGCGGTGAGACATCCCTCGCGTAGGGTCGCACCCGTCGACCTTTCTGACTCCACATTCCCCACCCGCCCCCCATCGGTTCGGTGGGTGGGTGGGGTCTAGGTAGGGTGGACAGCGAGGTCCGGGGTAAGGTGAGGTGAGCCGGGGTACCCAAGGCGTCGGCGTCGTCGGCGTGGAATCACTTCGGGTCACTGTGGATTTCCTCCGTACCAGTCGCCCCTCAGACCACGGGTCTGTGTTGAACGGTCGGGTGGGACCCCTAAGGAGTGGAACACACACGGGCACTGACTTATACGTACAGGGAAGTGGTCGGGCAGCAGACAGGCCATGAGTGGGGCTAGTGAGACCCGTCTCCTGTCCCCTGTCACTCGGTGTGACCCCCCGTCCTCTCATCGACGAGGAGAGACGTGACGGTGGAGGACAGTGGTTCCGCCCTCAGTGGGTCTCGTGGATTGACTTACCGTGGTCCGAGGCTCTCCCGGCCCCTCAACCCCTCCCTTCCGTTCTCTTCCCTCTCTCTCCCCGTCTACCTCTGTTCTCCGATTTTGTCTACTCTCTCTGTCTCTTTGCCCCTGTTTCTTCCTATGTCTTGTTTTTTTTTTCCTTCTTTTGATGTCTTGTCTCTACTTCTCCGTCCCTTTGCGTGTCCTGTTAGTGATTGGCTCGTCTCCTAATTCGTTTACTTACTCACTTACTCAATCTGACTGAGTCGCATACTCATACACTAATCCAGTGTCTCCCTGTATGCTGGGTTTGACTCGGGCACTTTTCGTTAGTGTCTTGAAAGTACCTGGAAGATTCGCCGTGAAAAGAAGTGGGAGGAGGGTGGACTCATACCCGAAGGGTTCGCCACGTCATCATCGCTTAGACGGACGGTTCCGTCCTCTGGGGTCTCCGAGCCCAATCTGGGGACTCAGTAGGGGACCTCAGCCTTAATCGTTGGGCTAGGTTATAAGAACGGACCTTTTGAGGTGCCTGTCTCGCACCGTCCGATGTCAGGCGCCCACAGCGTTTCTCAGTCTATACTGGTCCGTTGATTCGTGTATGGTGGACTTTCCATCCTCCTTGGACGGAGACACCCCCAGTGAAAACGCGGACACTCTCTTTTCAAACGTTCACTTAGATTGGGTCTTCGTCCTTAATTTTTTTTTTTGTTTTGTGGTGTAAGTGTTGCAAGTGATTCGTGGCCCTAGGTCGACACCGACTTCGAATTGAACAAGACTCTCGTGTATCTACAGGAAAACTGACCGAGTACAATCTAAACACCCTCTCTTATTCGGTTGTCACTTTCGTCTCTCCTCTTCCTGTGTCCTGACGGAGGAAGATCAGCACTGACACGAGTCTAGGACAACCCCCCCGCCAGACGTACCCTCAGACTGAGAGAGTGGTCCCGTCACCGGGGGTGCTCCCTGAGGAACCGGTCCCGTGCCGCGTCCTACCTCTTCTCCGGGCCTCCCAAACCTCACAGGAAGAAGTCCATTTCGTGGAGTGGATGTGGGGGACACTTCAGGTGTTTTCGGAGTAAGTACACCGGCGGAGCGTAGTGGAGTATCCTCGGCACCTCGGACACCCTCGCCCAGACCCCAGTCCGTAGACTCCGTACTAACTCATAGAGCCCGTTGGGGATCCTACACGCCCCACCCCACCCCGGGTCCGACACTCCAGGGTCAGACTCCAGGGTAGGGGCTTTGACCGTCTGAGAACTTTTTCCGTGTAGGATCTTCGGGACCTTTTAGTCCGGTCACCGAGGACCCCGGTGGTCCTTACGTACTAAACCCGAGTATCCTCTCAAGACAGTCTTAAGACCCGAAGGACCCCCGACACAGACTATAAAACTCAGACACCCTCTAAAGACGAAACTCCCACTAGGGACACCCGGAACAGTCCCTAAAGTCTCGGCGTCTTACCCCTTTTCGTTTCTGGACTCCCAGGGTTCCGAATGTGGACTATGAAACCTCCATAGAACCCAGAGAGCTACCTAGTTCTCTCTGACGTCCAGAGAGGTTCCCATTGTGACCCCGGACTATATACTATAAAGTCCGAGGAAACCTTAATGCTCACAAATCACCCTACCGTCTCGGACCACCCGACGGTAGATACCCCAGGGTGTCTCAGCCTGTGTTGACTTCGCTGAATCGTCGTCGTCGTCGTCGTCGTCGTTACCCATAGATTCTTATAAAACACATTTTATACCTACCTCCCTTCACAAGTACTAAACCTTCAGTAATCCACTACCACATTGTACTCCCAGGGACCAAACTCTAGAAACCGCTTCACAGATCCCCTAGGGTCTTCAGTCCCTCGAGGTCCCCAGGGGACACCGGACTCCCGACGACCGATTCCGAACTCCAACGACGACCCCCACAGTTCCCAGGAATGAATCGTATCCGGAAAAGGTCCTCGCCTCGGGTCTTGAGCAAGGCGACTAGTCTCGCGTGCTTGTAGTCGAAGGGGAGCGTGTGTCCGTCGGACAGCAGGTGGTGCTGTAGGTGGGTCGCCGGTTTGACGGTCTCGACCACCCCCCCGTCCGTCCCGACCCCAAGTCGAAGGGAGGAGGTTGGGACGACCCGGGGTCGGGGACGGGGAGACTGGGACGACATGGTCAGGCCCTTGAGGTCGAGGTTCCCCTGTCGTACTCGATACTTTAGGTACAGTGGGACCCCCACTCCGTACTTGTCTCCTTCGTTCGAAATGGACTTTCACCTTCTGTGGACGCATCGGTACAACCTTCGGGACAGGGCCCCCATGGTGTGCCCTGTCCTCAGCCCCCATGTCTCACTCCCTCCGTCGTCGGCGTTCTTTGGTCGTCAATGGACCCTCCTTTCCGACCCTAATTCCCTCCCCCTTTCTTCCGTGTTCCCCCTCTCGGACTCTCCCCATACCCCCCCCCCTACCACCGCACCCTACCCCGTCCCTCCGGTTCCGCCCCGCCGACGTCCCAGGACGACGCTGAACGCCCTAGACCCCCGAGTTGTACCTAAGTCTCCAGAGTGGGTCAGAGGGGACTGTGTGTAGACAAGCTGAGTACAGGAGTGTCTACTTGACCCCGAGTCACGTTTTGAGGACGTCCACTACTCCTTAAGGTCCGGAGTCGGTCCTTCGCCTTCCTTCTTCGGTCCTCCACTCTACGGACCCAGGGGAGGACGGGAGTGTCGAGACCTCATTACTCGTGGAGGTCGGGGTACTCTCCGAACATTTCGGACCCCGTCCGCAAACCGAAGGGACCCGGAGGGGACTGGGTCCTACCGACTGACACGAGACTCCACCAGGGTGTTACTGTGAAGGAGGGAGTCTGGTCCTCGGGTCGAGGGTTGGGGGAGGAGGGAGTCTGGTCCTCGGGTCGAGGGTTGGAGAAGGGAGTCTGGGTCCTTCGGTCAAGGGTTGGGGGAGGAGGGAGTCTAGTCTCCGGATCGAGGGTTGAGGGAGGAAGGAGTCTGGTCCTCGGGACAGGAGTCGGGGGAGGAGGGAGTCTGGTCCTCGGGTTGGGTAGGTGTGTAATGCACCCCGGAGAAGGTAAGGTGGGGAAACCGGAAGAGGCTCACCCCGGGGTCGACCAGCATCGGTTCCCGTAGTCCCGGTCGTCCCTTCATTCCTAGAGCCTTGTCCTAGGGGAGTAGGTCCGTCCGACGAGCCTAACGAAGCATCAAGACCGGCGCTTTCTCGAAACCCGGGAACCAAAGTCCGGGACAGAGGAGCAATTGGTTGACCTACCACTGAGAGGACGACGGTGTGCGGTAGGCCTGTGACACCCGAGTGTCCGACCGCCGTCCGGGAAATTGGAGGACTCAGTGTCCCCACCCCGGAGGGGAGATAGACTTGCGTCTACCCCCAGAAATTCGTCGCTCCTTGGAAGGGAGCAATTATGATTAACTCCCAAACCCCAAGGCCCCTCGTTCCTGCGGAGAAGTCGCCAAAGACGGAGTTCCGCACCCGGGAAGTCAACACCGGTCCCATCGTCAAATTACCCGAACCGGTCGTCAGCCAAACCTTCCATCCGTCTCGACTCCCTCCTGGTCTACGGCGACACCCTCACGGATCCTCCAGTCACACCTCCCACGCAGAGACGGTCGAACAGGGACGTATGGAGGGAGACACCCTGCCTCCTTCCGTCCAAACCCCTCTGTCTGCAGAAATGGAGACAGAGAGACAGAGAGGTAGACTGTCAAAGAGAGAGATGGACGGTAGTATAGAGAGAGAAGATAAAACCGAAGGCACAGAGAAAGACAGGTAGAGAGGACCGAGTAAAACAGAAAAGAGGTAAAAAACACATAGACATAGACACAGAGACATAGAGGACGATGGAGGTAAAGAGAGAAATGTGGAGAGGGACCAAGAGAAAGAGAGACATAGACAGATAGAAAACGTACGGGGTGACAGACAGGGAGCGGTAAAAAGGGGGTCAGTGGATTTCCCTGAAACTCGGGAGTCCTGAGGACAGAGAGGGGAGGAGATGAACCAACTCCAGATGTTCCAACGGAGTGGAACCAACGGGGTCCAACTGGTACCTCCCCGACGAGACGTGGATGGACAGGATCTGACCCTCGGTCCGGGTGGTCTCCGGTACTGTGGGGTAAGACGGGTAGACACCGAGTCCCGAGTCACCTCGTCATAAAGGGGTTTTCCTACTACCTCGAACCACCTTACCGACCTTCTTCCTGAAACCAAGAACAGAAGAAACTTCTTTCTTAAGTCACTTCTCTGGTTCTTATTACTTTTTCTATTTTTCACAAATAATCCTCGTTTCGTGGACATCGTCTCGTTGTCCCTAACACGTGTTATCTCCACCTAATATAACGAACTTAGCCTCTTCCGTTACCGTGGGGTGCGGTCATGAGAACGGACCTTTTAGGGTACCTACCTCCTCGGACCATCCGACGTCAGGTACATCAGCGATTCTCAGCCTGTGTTGACTCACTGAAGTGAAAGCGAAGAGTGAAAGTAGGTAACCTCTTCCTTTACCGTTGGGTGAGGTCACAAGAACGGACCTCTTAGGGTCCCTGTCCCCTCGGACCACCCGACAGCAGATACCCCAGGTGTCTCAGCCTGTGCTGACCTCGCTGAATCGTCGTCGTCCAACGAACTTATCCCTGTCAAAAATCCAAACAAACAAAAAAAAAAAAAAAGGACCGGTCAGTAGAGGTATATACCAGGACCATACCCGTACGTAGAGAGTTGGTTCTACCTAAGGTCGACCGCAGAAGGGGGAGGAAAACAGAAAGGGGATCTGGTTTCCGGAAGAGACACGTACGTAACTCAACCCTTTTGGTGTTCTTACGTCGCTTAGTCCTGGGTGACGAGGACGACCATAGGATAGAACCTCGTAGTCATCCTCTGGTCGACGTCGACGAGTCGGACCCCGGACTAGACAGAGTCTAGGGAGGACTCTCTGCACCTAGGGGGGTTTAGAATAACCCTCCTACTACCTGTTACCAGGTAGAAGACATCGAAGAAGTCCGACTGTAACCTGAATATGTGGGATGGATTAGTCCCAGTACCTTGTGAGAACAGTTCCCCGGGGTCCCGTCGAAGACGACAAACCAAACTAAACCTCTCAGTCCTAACCAAAGTCTCTTAGTGACCTTAGGGAGATAGTGGTAGTAGAACTTAACGACATTGGACCTTTTTCGTTTGAGTTGTTCGTCTAATTTTTCTGTTCGCAACTTCTAGTCAGACACTTGTCGGAGACAAGATGGGGAGTCTATTCCCCGACGGGTTCCGGGGAGAATTGGGATTGTACCGGGTCTCCCTGAGGTCTTTCAGAGAGGGGGCCTCACCACATCCTACGAGTCCTTCTCGATCTTTTCGTACACTCTAGTTTTTTTCGCGTCACTTCAATACCCAAGTTCCAAAGGGTGACTGTGGTCAATGACTCGTTTAAATCTCCTTTCTCCGGGTAAAACTCTTTAGTCCTACCTTATTTACCGAGGTCATAACTAATTTTTAAACTAGAAGACCTGTATCAGATACGACCAGGACACCGATTCTTAGACGGACGGTTACGTGCCCTGTACCCCAAGCTAGGGACCAGACCCTTCTAAGGTGTACGGTCCCCCGTCGATTTGGGTACCCAGTGTTGATGACTTCGTATCCGTGGGATCTCGGACACGAGACGTTGTTCCCTCCGGTGACGTCACTCTTCGGGTGTGTGATGTTCGTCTCTTTCGGGTGCACGTCGTTGTTTCCGGGTCACGTCGGTTTTTATTTATTTATTTGTTTTATTTGTTTTTTGGGTTTCAGCAAATCTTGTTAAGAATTTTAATTAGAATAGACGAAACAATTCCTGGTGGGTCCCTCTTAAGGGACCACTAGGTAACAAATTCTGAATTAGGGAAAGTTACGTCTCCTGAGTCCAAGGTAGGGACAAGTCCCTTTATTAAAGGACATAAGACACTTCTTTTTTTTTTTTTTTTTCCTGACGTGTCCTAAGGAACTACCCCTGTCTGTAGAGGAACCCCCATCTCCCCTCGACGACCTTAGGGACCCCGTGGAGTCGACAGGTCGTACCGGTAAAGTCCTCGTCTTCGGGGGAGAAAGGGTAGACCCTGACTCCAGTGAGGGAAGAGGTCTCGGACCAGAGAAAGGTCCGACTCGTACCGGGCCCCCCGAGGACCTTAGGTGTCCGGACCACCGTTCAACTGAATTGTAAACTTCGTAAGGGGGAACAACCAAAATGAAGGTCCACCTACCCACTTAGAAGGACTTGCGAAACTCAAAAGGACTCCAACGTTTTGCACCGACTGTCGTTGACGATAGTCACCTCGAACTTGGGACCGGACGGAAAAGAGTTTGACTCGAGAAAGAAGGAGAAGGAGTCAAACTAGAACTAGTAATTCATGGGGTTCCGGTATTTCTTCAGACTCGTGACTTCTTAACTACGAAAGTTTAATACCACGACTTCTTCTGAGAACTTTCAGGGAACCTGACGTTCCTCTAGTTTGGTCAGTTGGGATTCCCTTTAGTTGGGACTTATGAGTAACCTTCCTGACTACAAATTCGACTTCGAAGTTATGAAAATGGTAGACTACACTTGAGTAACTTTTTCTGAAACTACCACCCTTTCTAACTTCCGTCCTCCTTTTCCTCTACTGTCTCTTACTCTACCAACCTATCGTGGTGGTTAAGTTACCTGTACTTGAACCCACTTTAGGCCCTCTATTACTCCCTGCCCCCCGGGACCGTACGACGTCAGGTACCCCAACGTTTCTCAGTCTGTGTTGACTTGTTGACTTGTTGTTGTTTTAACGGATCCTCCCCTAAAGGGAGGATTCACTAGGACACCGACTCTGACGCGAGGGTCACGTCCCGTGGGCCCAAACTTGGGACCAGTCCCTTGATCTACGGTGTACGACGTTGATTTTCTAAAATTTTTATTTATTCATAAAAATCTTCAGACAATCCTCTTCCCGTGTACATGAAACTGACACGCAAGTGGTAAACGGTGAAGGGATTCTCCTGTATAAAAGGGACTAAACCCCACTATCCTTCAGGGTGAGATCCAATGAGGTCGTCCTGATCAGAAGAGTAGGACCCAATCGTCGACAACATTTGTTCGTGTCCCCTGACCCCTAGTCAGTCACCTTATGTTTGAACATCCTCATCCTCCCCGAGTCAAAGGAAGGACTCTCAACCACCCACACCAATTTCTCCTAACAGATTTTACCTCCTCTCATGTATACCCTCCTTTTTTCGTGCACACCTTCTCGAGTGTCCATTTGGGTCTCACTCAACGTACGTTATCCCCGTCAAGACAACGAGTCAGCACAGGCACGAGAAAACACTGGGGTACCTGACATCGGGTGCTCCGAGGGGACAGGTACTCTAAAGAATCCGTTTTTATGACCTCACTCAACGGTACGGGAGGAGGTCCCCTAGAAGGGCTGGGTCCCTAACTTGGACGCAGAGGACGTAACGTCCGTCTGAGAAATGGTGACTCGGTAGTCCCTTCGGATCCCCGTCGAATTCAACGAGTATGTCCCCGTCAAAAGGTCCAACAAAAAGACCGGGTTCTAGGAGTATAAAACAGGACCTCACCCGGGGGTAGTGAGTCGGTTCTACCGTAGGTCGACCGTAGAAGAGGAAGGAAACAGGAAGGAGATTTGACTCCCGCAAGAGACGTGAATACAGTCCGATCCTTTAGGTGTTCTTACGTGTCTTAGTCCTGGGTCACGAGGACAACCATGGGGTAGAGTTTCGTAATTATCCTCAGGTCGACGTCGTGGAGTCGGACCCCGAATAGATAGAGGGTTGAATCTCGACAATTCTGTTTACCCTTTTTAACCAAAGTTCACCGGTTTTAAGTGGTCAAAAGTAGGGTCTTCGGACAGGTGAGAGTCGTCTAACCCCCCCCCCCCACCACAGAGGACGGGATTGTCTCGGAGTAGAGGAGACACTGTGATCTACTTGAAACCGGGAGACCCTAGAAAGGGAAGTCTACCTGGTTTTCTATAATAGACACAGGACCGACACACGGGTGGTTTCTCCCCAATATTTGTCCAAAAGAAGGATTTCCTAACGGTTCTGGTTTGGGAGTGTGCTCCGTCCACCGTCCCAGTCTTCGGTCTCCGCACACACGTACGATTCAGTGAAGTCAGCACAGGTTGAGGGACGTTGGGGTATCTACCATCGGGTGGTCCGAGGAGACAGGTACCCTAAGAGGTCCGTTCTTATGACCTGACCCAACGGTGAAGGATGAAGTTCCCTAGAAGGACTAGGTCCCTAGTTTGACCACAGAGAATATAGAGGACGTGACCGTCCGACCAAGAAATGGTGATAGCGGTGGACCCTTCGAGTCCTCGGTCTCCCAGACCCAAGTTTAAAGTCGAGACGGTGAATCTTGACACACAACACTCGTTCAGTGAATTGGAGAGACACGGAGTCAAAGGAGTAGAGACACTACCCCCACTATTATTCTGAATGGAGACTCACAACTCTTTGTTTGTTCAACTACACGCCCTGGACAAGTCTTGTCACGGACTGTGTATCAACCACTGGTCACTTGGAAGTTCCAGTACTGATGTAGGACGCTAGGGTTGGTACCGGTGGATGGTGGTGACCAAGACCTCCAGTAGAGACGGTAAAAGGACCAGTGAAGGTGGCAAGGGATAGTCAAGAGACAAGAGTGGGGTGCTCCAGTTTCACGAGAGGGGAAATAAACGGGGTTTCATAGTGATTGTCACCGACGACAACAAGTCAACGAGTCAGCACAAGTTGAGAAACGCTGGGGTACCTGACGTCGTGTGGTCCGAAAGGACAGGAAGTGGTAGAGGGCCTCGAACGAGTTTGAGTATAGGTAACTCAGTCACTACGGTCGGTTGGTAGAGTGGAAAACAGCAGGGGAAGAGGAGAACGGGAATTCGAAAAGGTCGTAGTCTCAGAAAAGGCTACTCAGTCGAGAAACTTAATCCACCGGCTTCATGACCTCGAAGTCGAAATCGCAGTCAGGATCCCCTTTCGAAAATCATTTTGAACTGACTGTGGAACAATTGACAATCTACGGGACCCGAGGAAGGTCGAAGAGGGAACCGGGGAGGACTTTCCGGGGAGGTCCGACGACGAGAAGAATCGAGGGGAGACCGACGGTACGACGTCCTGAGTGTAAGGTGGTGGTTCTCAAGAACACTAATGGTGAGGGGCTTAGAGGGGAACTTGGGTCTCAGTTTATACGAAAGGGGTCGGTTCGATTCTTTTTGCCTGACTACAATGACCCGACAAACACTTGGGTCGTGAGGAATGGAGAAAGACCTTAGTCAGTGGGGTAATACAAAACCCCTGGGTGCCCAGGGAATAAGAGTTCGGTGTACCGAGACCAACCCGACCGGGGAGGGTGGACGAGGTCCCTTCGCGTACACTGAGTTCGGTCGGTTAGTCACGCGGAGTGGTGGGGGAGGCCCAAGGAACAAAGGCGTGGACCTTCACTCTTGACGCGAAGAGAAAGGGACTCCGGGGATTCGTGCCCCCTACTTTCGGGACTCACCGAGTCGAGATGGAACCGGTACAACAGTCCTCTGGGAAGGACTCTTACTCCTGCGGCGACTCTCTTCGTCTCGGTCTTTATTCTAAGGGACCTCATATCTTGGGAAGGTAGACCCACACGAGTTTTGGTCTGAAAATGTAAGTCTCAGTTATTAAGAGAGAAAGGGTAAAAATAAATAAATAAAAAAACAGTTGGTTTATTTTGGAAGGATTAAGTCAACCGTACTAGAGACATCGCCACGTGGTCGGCTTTACAACTAATTGAGTAAAGGGACACCTCATTCCTTAGACTGTGTCGGCACCTCAGTCCCCAGGCCACGGTTAATGGGTTAAATATGGGGACGAAGGACTGGATTGGACTGGTTTTATCTCACAAGGACAGAGTAGTTCAATTCCTAAGTGAGCTCGGTTTAACTTTTTTTATTTTTCCAAAACAGACATTACGATAGTACATTTACTTCTGTAGGGTACCTCTCGTCTATAAACAATATTTATCCTATTGTTCACGAATGATAAACGGGTCGTGAACGACACTGACGTATGTGATCCGTGATAGGATTCGAGAAGTATTTATACTAGAGTAAATTAGGTGTATGGTTGGAAGTCTCTATAGAGGTAGTGGAGACCGTCGATATCGTTTGTGGTGTCTGATAGGCGAGTGTGTTGTCTACTAATAAAGAGTCAAGACCCCGGACTCGTAGGGTCTAGTCTCACAGTCACACCAGTCCAAGACGACTCCCGAGAGACGGTCCGAACGTGTACCGGTGGAAGAACTACATAGAAGGGTCTGTCTTCTCTCTAGACCCCAGAGCAGGAGAAAGAAAAAAAAAAAATTAAAATTAAATTTTTTAAACAAAGAAAGTAAACCTTCTAAATGTCAAAAAGTAACACGAATCAAGATATGGGGGGGGAAAAAAAAAGGACCGACAACGACGCACCGAACACCCTAAAATCGAGGGACTGGTCCCTAACTTGAACCAGAAGCCGGTGCTCTCACGACTCAGGAGTGATGACCTGGTGGTCCCTTAAGGGTTTCTAAAGAATTTGTCCTGCGTTTCCGTGTGTGGTATTGTCTTTTTTTTTTTGGGTTTTTGACTATAACACCTTGAGTAGTAATTTATGAAGAAGAGACTCTTTCCGTACTTGTCACTTTTCTGAAATCCAAAAAATCAGACAAATGTGTCTCCACTTATGTACAATGTATAAGTGTTATGTATATGAACCGTTTCCTAATATAGGTCTTTCATATTTTTTGAGTATATAATTATTATTCTTTCGTTTGTTAGGTTAATTTTAACCGTTTTCTAAACTTATTTGTTCAGAGTCTTATATGTGTACCGGCGGATCGTATACTTTCCTACGAGTTGCACTCATCAATGTCCTTTTATGTTTCTACGTTTAATTTTGATGTTACTCTGTGTTTATGTCTAGGTGAACTTACCGATGTTAATTTCTTTGGTTGTTTGGACCGGTATGATGTACGACTGCTCCATGGTCTCGAAAGTAAGTACCGTCCATCCACACATCGTACCAAGTTCATGTGACCTTTTGTTAAACTGTCAAAGAATCTTCCGTTCGTATGTGAGTAGTAAACTGGGTCGTTGAGTCGAGGATCCATAAATTAGTTTTGAATACGTGTCCATGAAGGGGTCACCAGGTCCCTAGTTCCACAAGAAAGGTTACGTTCCCTACACTCACCCTAGGAACCAGTTCTTGGATTTTAGGGGGTACGGAGTACCTGTTTTTGGGGTTTGTATCTTCGTTATAGCATTGTTTAACTTATTTCTGAAATTTTAGACACGTGTAATTTTTTTTTAGAATTTTTTCTAAACAGGTGTGGTGACATCAAGTATTAGTGATTGTACTCTTTGTTGAGGTTTTAGGTAGTTGTCCACTTATCCATTTGACGTCACACCAGTATGTTACCTAATGGTAAGCCTGTTTTTCTTACTGACTGGTGATGTACGTTTATGTACTTACTTGAAGTCTTTGTACGACTTGTCTTCATCGGTCCGTCTTTTCTCGTGCAGGATGTGACAATATGGTCCAAATCTCGTTCTTTTTGGTCAAATACTACTGTCATTTGTCTAGGCACCGATGGTCAACGATTCCCACGAACTCTTCTCCACAACCTTTATAAGACACGGGACTGACACTACGATTGGGGTGTTGGTATACCTAAACAGTTTTGAGTACCGTGACATGTCCGTCCCACTTAAAATAACATACTCGTTATATGGAGTGTCGATATGAGGTCATATTTTACTTTTCAATTTTTTTCTTTTTAGTCTGTATATCTTTAGTAATTATACATACATAACATTTTTTTTTATGTGGAGTTATTTCGACTATAATTTTTAACTTTGTTCTTTTCTTTATTTTGTAATAAAGGGTCACCAAATCTGGGGTTCGACACCTTGAGGAAGCGGACCGAGACCAGGGACGAGGTGGTAGATGTACTATACATTGGAACTAGTCCAGTGAAATGAAAGAACACGTAGTCTACAGAGGAAATGTTTTATCCTTATTATTCTGACATGATGTGACGACGACGACGACGATTCAGCGAAGTCAGCACAGGTTGAGACCCGTTGGGGTACCTGACGTCGGAAGGTCCGAGGAGGTAGGTACCCTAAAAGGTCCGTTCTCATGACCTCACCCCACAGTAACGAAAGAGGTTATGATATGACACTAGTACTGGTGTATGAGTAAAGTAACTACTTCAATTCGAACTCACTCACTCACTTCAGCGAGTCAATACAGGCTGAGAACCACTGGGGTACCTGACATCGGATGGTCCGAGGAGGGAGGTACCCTAAGAGGTCCGTTCTCATGACCTCACCCAACGGTAAAGGAAGAGGTCCCCTAGAAGGACTGGGTCCCTAGCTTGGGACCAGAGGGCGTAAGGTCCGTTTGCGAAATTGGAGACTCGGTGGTCCCTTCGGGTCGGTGTTTTTTCTTGCTTTATTGCAGTAAACGTCGTTAAACCTACGTCGATCTAATATTGAACCTAACTTTGATCTCTAATAGTATGATTTACTTGATTCAATCTTTCTCTTTCTGTTTATGGTTTACTATAGTAAACATACACCTTAGATTTTATACTGCATTTACTTGGATAGATACTCTGTTTTGGTCTTAGTGTCTGTATCTCTTATCTAACCACCAACGGTTCCCCCCTCCCTACCTCACCCTCCAACCCTAATCGTCTACACTTGATAATATATATCCGACCGATTACATCCTATATATGTCCTATTGTTCCAGAATGACACATCATGTCTCTTGATATAAGTTATAAGACACTCTTTAGTATTTACCTTTTCTTATAAAATTTTTCCTTAGACATACATATATACATACCTTTCGACTTAGTCAAACCACATGTCGTCACTAATTGTGTTGTGACATTTAGTTGATATGAAGTAAAACTTTTTCTTTGTTAAAAATTTTAATTTTTTTTAATAACAGAAAGATATTTACTTTTTTTTTCATAGATAGAGTCTCACAGTAAAATTCCTGACTTGTTTACCAATCGTGTCACTGATTGTGTATCATCCCTGAGTCCTTTATAATCGATTTATACATATATTTATATATATATATAAGGTTGAAGGGGTCTTACATGTTACATCTATTTAATAATGTCTTTTTACGGATCTGCCTTCATGTGATTATATAACTCACCAATAAAGTCTTACCACTTTAACACCCACTAAGTTTTTTAGACCAATTTCTAACATGCCATTTATCCGTATATAAAAGATTAGCGTTACCTCTGACATTTCTTTCCATTTTCGAAACCCGACACTGTGGGGTGAGGTCATCAGAACGAACCTTTTAGGGTACCTACTTCCTCGGACCACCCGACGTCAGGTACCCCAGCGATCCTAAACCTGTGTTGACTCGCTGAAGTGAAAGTGAAAAGTGAAAGTACGTCACCTCTTCCTTTACCGTTGGGTGAGGTCACAAGAACGGACCTCTTCGGGTCCCTGACCCCTCGGACCACCCGACGGCAG
This sequence comes from Capra ibex, assembly GCA_006410555.1. Taxonomy (NCBI): domain Eukaryota; kingdom Metazoa; phylum Chordata; class Mammalia; order Artiodactyla; family Bovidae; genus Capra; species Capra ibex. The sequence continues at coordinate 42,854,654 of SJYO01050415.1, forward strand.
GTACCCCAACGTCTCAGCCTGTACTGACTTCACTGAATCGTTCGGGTTCCTTTGACTTTGTGATTTCATGTCAAACGTACGACCCCTACGAACCTGTGATTATCTGTAGGTCCCCCGGAGGTCACCGGATTGAACACAATGAGGAATGTTACCTCGACCCCTCGGTCGTCTCACTTACTTCTGCGCTTCAGGGTCACATCCCTTTACGCCGACTTAAAACGCACAACTGATGCTCAGGAAGATGAAACGACGCAAGTAAGTAATTTGAAAATTGTTATCCCACTCCCCTTGAAACCCGAGGGGGCCACCGAGTCGGCGTTTCTTAGCCGGACGTTGGGCCCTCTGTGTCCTCTAAGCCAAGCTAGGGACCCAGCCCTTAACGGACCTCTTAGGGTACCCGTCTCCTCGGACCACCCAATACCAGGTAACCCCAGTGTTTGTCAACTTATGCTGACTTCGTTGAATCGTGTGTGCGTGTCCCTTTTAAAATCCCTGAGGATGAATATTCTAGTATAGTATATATATACTATATTAAGTATATATATACATAAAGAACTGTACTGTTTTTTCAAAATTTATATTATATTTGAAGTCAAAAAAAGGACTCGCTAAATACTTATTCAACGGTCACATAACGGAGAAATGGAGGTTTATGAAATGAGACATAAAACACGTTTATTCTTGTAAGAGGTGATATATGTGCCATTCTGTCTCTACTTTGGTCCTTTAATTGTATCTACTTAGTAATGGTAGATGACGAGTCTTGGGTTGGTGAAAACACCAACACGGTCATTTTACGGAATGAAAAGTGAGATAAAAGACTTTAAACATGGTATCACCATACAATGGATGTTTGTAAAATTTTACAAGTTATTACTGTACTTTTGTGTATGTATTTTATTTTTAATTAAGTGAATTGTTACTCGGGACCTCAGGGTCACCTACGGTCTGACCAGAGGCGTCCCTTGGGGAATAAGGTGACAGGGGGTCTTTGTGTGAGTCTTCCCGGCCGGTACCCCTATCCGTCGACGTCAACCTCCAAACGTTTCACGTCCTATTCAAGCCCAGTACTTTCCCGATCTTGACCGCGGGCCCCAACCACCAGGGTGTCCTAAAACGTGGGGAGAAGTTCCACGAACACATTCAGCAAAGTCAGCACAGGCTGAGAAACGCTGGGACACCTGACATCGGGAGGGCCGAGGAGACAGGTACTTTAAGAGGTCCATTCTTATGACTTCACCCAACGGCAAAGGGAAGAGCTCCCCGAGAAGTGGCTGGGTTCTAACGCTACACCCGTCGCCGGTCCTCCCCCGTCGTACAGTGACCGAAGCGTTCCAAGATCCAACTCTTTGTAGGTCGGTCCCCTCGCCGAGACCTGAAAAGGTCGAGAACCGTACGCCACGTGGGAGGGAGGTTGGAGAGAGGTAGTTGACGAACTCTGGAAGGCGGCGACGCTCGTGGAGTCTCTGACACACCCTCAGCCGCCCCACCCCCCGCGAGGGTACCATACCCGAGGAGAGGGGTGTCACCGGTCTTTTAGGGGTGGACCGTGAGCCCCGACTGAACCGAAGACTCACATGGAGCGAGGGGGCAGGGGAGTAGGTCCTAGGGACCCCCTTCCCCGTCAAGTCCTGGTAGTCCGCTCGGCTCCTCCTTCACACTCTTGTCGCGGGATCTGCCGTCGTCCCTGTGTCCTCGGCCGTGAAGCGCAAGGCCCGGGGCGGTCACGCGCAGACGGAGGCCCGCGCTTGGCCTCCTTTGACAGGGTAGAGCCCCGTTGCGGGACTCTAGGGTTGCGGGCTAGGGAAGGTTCGGACTTGGGCGGGGTCGCCTTCCGACCTTTCGGACTCCTCGGTCCTTCGCCCCCGTTGACGTGTCTCTCCGGCTCTAAGTGTGCAGTAGAGGCGCTCTGACCCCAGAGGTTCCCTGGACAAACGTCCGACTGGTTGGACCCCCACCCCCCACCGACAACATGGGAGTCTCCCCTGCAGTTCCCACCCGAATCATCATTACGCACGAGTCTGAGAAACGTTGGGGTACCTGGCATCGGGCGGTCCGAGGAGTCAGGTACTCTAAAGGGTCCGTTCTTATAACCTCACCCAACGGTAAAGGCGGAGGTCTAGAAGGTCTGGGTCCCTAGCTTGGGCATAGAGGACGTAGAGGACGTGACCGTCCACCCAAGAAATGGTGACTCAGTGGACCCTTCGGGTTCCCTCCCGAAGTCAAGTCAAGTCAGCGAGTCAGCACAGGTTGAGAAACGCTGGGGTACCTGACGGCGTGCGGTCCGAAGGGACAGGTAGTGGTCGAGGGCCTCGGATGAGTTTGAGTACAGGTAGCGAAACCACTCCCAAACCCGAGGAGGTCTGAGGGAGTCAGTTGAGGTGGCGTAATAGTGGACCGAGGAGGCATTTCACGTCGTCCTTCCGCTCAGTTTCGGGGTGGGGGTGGGAGAGGTTCGGAGGTCCTTGTCTTTAACGGGAGCCTCTAAGTCCCATCTGAGTGGACCCGGTGAAACACTGGTAACCGGCAACAGAAATGGAGAGAAGGGACTATCGAGTCAATTTCTTAGGGGGGGGGGCGGGGGGCGTTACGTCCTCTGGGGCCAAGCTAGGGACCCAACCCTTCTAGGGGACTTCTTCCCTTTACGAGGGGTGATCATAAGACCGGACCTCTTAAGGTACCTGACATATCACGTACCCCAGCGTTTCTCAGCCTGTGTTGACTCGCTGAAATTGAAGTGGAGAGACTTGGACGATGCGAGCAGATATACTTCCTCTGTGACTGTGTCCCGCCGGGTGTCTACTCGCTGATTGCTGAAATAAACGGTAGGTTCTGGGGACGGGGGCCAGAGGTGGGCGGGAGGACCCTTCCGAGTCTTCTAGAAGTGGTTGAGGTCGACGTCCAGGGGCGGGTGGAGGTTCCGCGCGTGCGCGGGACCGCCCTAGGCCATGGCCTTCACCACCATAAGTCTTAGACGATAGTGGCGGACGTCCCCGCTCCTCTGCGACGAATTCCAAGGGGTCCATTGACGCCCCAATAAGGGCCGAGCATGGGCGCGCCGAACTGGACCCGTGCGTGCGTTCGGGGGTAACTCTTTCTCCAGATAATAAGTTACTTTGGAGAACAGTACTCCTAATTTACTCAAGTAACAACTGTGGACTCACGAAAAATTCGAAACCGTCACCTACGTCAACGGTCCTAAGGACCTACGTAGCGGAAGGAGCCTGCGTGTCTTTCACTTCTTGTCGGGCCCATCACCTCCCAGAAGTCACTGGTGGGGGCCGACCCTGAATAAGCCCCAGGACAGAAGGTTCAGCAGGTAAGGGGACAGGGTCTTGACGATGGAGTCTGCGGCCACCTGTCCCTTGTTCTATCTCCTACTGGTGTAGAAGACCGACCTGAGGGTGGGAAACTCGTGAACCGAGAGTGAGAGAGCAGGAACGATGGGTGTGTACGGACGGGAGACTGTGATCACGCGAACGCGGTCCCCTCCACTCCTTGACCCCTTCGGGACGGGTGGAACCGGTGCGGAAACGAGGGTTGGAGACGGTTCCCGGAAGGACCGGAACGGTTCCTTCTCTGCACCCACAGCCTCGGGCGGGACACCTTCTCTGCGTGGAACTTCGGAAGAAGCCACCGTTACTCCTCCTGCAGCTTCCCGACGGGAGCGACCTTCCCTTACGGACTCGGGGCGAGGAGACGTGGGGTCCACGGCGCGAGGTCCCACAACTTCTGGTGGCACCTGAGCAGGTCCGCTCCCAACTTTACGTCCCGCCGTAGTGACGGACCAAGGAGTGACGTGTCGTCCAAGTGCATCTTGGACCGTCCACCACCTCTTCTTCTTGTAACCTATCTCCTCAATGGGAAACGACCTCGTGTAGGTATAAATATCCTTGGACTCTCGGTGTGTGGTCCCTTTCTCCCCTCTACCTGACCTCTGGTACCTCGGGCCTAAGGTCCCGTGGGTTTTTGGTCACCCTCTGGGCCTGCGTGTAGGTGGATCTGGTCCCGGACCCAGGGGGAGTAAAGGTCTCAGACCCTCTACGGTTCCTGAGTACCAGGACTTCTGGTCCCACGAGGGTCAAGGGTCTCCCGACCCTGTTATAGTCCCTGGGGGTTTAAGGGTCCGTGACATCCAAGAGTCTTTAGAACTTCTAGAGGTGGGTCCTTCGGGATCCTAACTAACGGATCCGGAGAATGTACGGGTCCCGTGGAGACTAAGTGTCCAATATAAAGGTCTCACCGACACCTGAACCTGAACAGTACTCTAACGGGACCTTGGGGGTCTAAGAAACTACATCCCAGGGGTGGACGTGTCAGTACCCTGTCTATTCACTTCTGTAGTCTAAGGTCCTGTCTTTATCGGACCCCTAAGGTTCTAGGAGTACCCGTTTCAACCGGACCCCGAAACAAGAGACCCGACATTTTCACCCCAAGTGACTCGGACCTTTGGAGGGAGGGCAATGACGACTCCGAGCCCCCAGAGTGGACGGTCGGAACAGCCCCTGATTTGGTGCTTAAGAGTTGTGCCACGGGTGAGCCTACGGGAGCCCGTCGCGCCAGAACACCCCCTGCAAGACGTCGTCGGTCTCACCTAGTCCCTCCGTCTCCTCTCTCTGTTCACCCAGTCGGCACCCCTCTTGTACTCGTCCTGGGTCTCGTCGTCTCAGTCTCTCGTCTCTCCCGTGTCTCTGTGCCCTCTCTCTCGGCCCCGCGTCTCCTCGTGTCCCTGAGTCGTCCGTCTATGAGTCTCCCTGTCCTTCTATCTGTCGTCCCTCTCGGTCACCCCCCTCCCCACCCTCGTACCCCTACCTAACCCACTCGGGTCTTTGGTGTCGGGTCTTGTAGGACCGTGTGGCCCTGTGGGTGAAAGAGGAACTTTGTCCTCGGGAGTCGGTTCGGGGTCGGGGAGGGGAGACGGTCACGTCGGAACCCAGGTTTGGGGAGTTCGGGGGTGTGGCGCTCATGAGTGTTTCGAGGGCCGGTACCGACGTTGTCGCCCTGCCGTCACCGCCACCCCCATACCGACGACCCTGGAATTCAGTTTCGTCCCGCACGGACCGGGACCACTGAGTGGGAAAGGTGTGGGTGGTGGGTGTGGACCGTGTCTGGGACCGGGACCCCGGTACGACCGGGTCGTGGGAGAGAGGTCCCGGAGACTACGGGGACGGCAGGACTCCCAAGGGTCCACATGTCAGGGAGGGGAAACTCAATTATCACTATCCCTGTCAATTGTCATTATTGGTATTGTCGTGTCGCACCTTCCGAACAACTCTGTGGTAGGGAGGTCGGGATGGAAGGACGACGGACCACCTCTCTCTTCCGAGAGTGTAGGTAAAGTAGTACCTTTTGGACTCAGGACTCTCCACTTCGACACTCGACTTTGAGACGCGGGAGAGAGGATCCCGATTCCTACCCACAGGGGACTTTAAGGTCAACTACGAAGACATTATTATTATTGGTACCGTGGTCCTATTACTGTCCTTTCCGGCGATTCTCTCTGTCCTATAAGACGGGTCACCAGTTTCGACATAGGAACCACGGATCACGTCACGGACCGTGTGTCATCCACGAGTCATTTACACCTACTTTCTTTCTTCCTTTCCATTACTCTTCACGGTGACTGTTTCGGAGACCGAACGGATCGTACACCCTCTCTGGTGGCTAGAGGCTGTCCGGTGACTCGTATCCCGGTGACTAGTGGGAATACACTGTCTGTTCCTTTGACTCCGAGTCTTTCCTCTTCGTCAAACGGGCTCTTTGTGTCGATTCGTCTTGGTACATCGGACACACAGACCGTAAGAAGTAGAGACCTTCGAGGAGAGACCAAATAAGACAGACGTCCTACGGGACCTGGGGGACACAGAGACCGACGGGACACAGAGACAGAGGGGGACAGAGACTGAGAGAGAGAGTGCACACGGACAGACAAAGAGAAGAAACTCGGAGAGAGGAAGGTTTTAACGAAGAAGAGAGGGTGGACCACAAGTCCTGGTCCCTACCCCCTCCCCCTTCTCCTGGTGGGTCTGAGTCAAGTTTCCTCTATTTTTTCACCCTTGGGGTCCAGGTAAAGGTCAAGGGTGTCGGGTTCTGAGGTCCTTCTCTTGTGTCCATACTTCCCACCCCACTCTTTCTTTTAGGACCTTTCCCAAACTCCGATCTCCGTCTACCCAGGGGGATCCCATTTCGTTAACCTCTCAGTAAGAGATAACTGAGTTTGAGGTTCTACTCCTATCGTCCTGTTATTTCCCTCCTTCGACCCGAGACGAGTCTGGTCTATAAAGAGCAAAGACTTCAGTCCTCTGGAGGGACTAGTGTACACGTGTCTTTTCCCAGGAACGTCCGGTTACCCCCTCGTTACAGTTCCCTACGAGATGGGTCTTCGGAAACACCTCTAGTCCAAGACCTTCCGTCCCTTGTCCTCTCCACCCCTCGCTCGTCTTTGAGGAGGATCGTCGAACGACGACGACGACGATGCAACGAAGTCAGCACAGGCTGAGACACACTGGGGTATCTACCGTCGGGTGGTCTGAGGGGGCAGGGACCTTAAGAGGTCCGTTCTTATGACCTCACCCAACGGTAAAGGAAGACGTTACGTACTTTCACTTTTCACTTCAGCGAGTCAGCACAGGCTGAGGATCGTCGAATCGTCGGGTGTCGAGGCACAGGGAGAGGGGTGGGGTGGGTGGGAGGGTCAACCATGGGGTGGGTCGTCTCCCTCTTCTCCGGACCCCGGCTCGGTCCTTACCTCTAAAACCCACCTCTGTTCTGTCGAGTCTTCAACCAGGTGGCGGGAGTCGGAGAGTCCGGACGGTCGGAGGGAGGTCGGGGTAGTGGTGTGTCAACCATGTCGACCCCCACCCCCGCACCGTTCACAGAGTCTATCCCTCACACCCGTCGACGTAAATCCACTCCCGACGTCCGTGGGGACAAACCGTCTCTTGTTTTACCCGAATCTCTCTCGGTCGGAAAGAGGTTCCGGAGTACCAGACACACGGTTTCTGTGGGGTGTAGCACTAAAATTAATCTCTCTTATCATCCTAAACTCCACCATTGTGGTCGTAGATAAGCCCACCTCTCAAAGGGTCTTACTACCCAAGACAATGAGACTAGGTATTAGCACAGGGGAAACGTCCGGAGGAAGGTAGGTAACGACACATAGGGGAATCGAGTAGAAGCAGAACTAAAGAAGTAACAGAGACCGACAAAGAAGTGTACGACGGTTGGACATGCAGGTCTGAAAAAAACTACAAACCAGTCTATAAACGTAAGTTAGACAATAGTCAAACTAACGACCAAGTAAAGAGTATTGAGTCTATACCCGTGGGACCTACGTAAGAATCAGTAAATACAATAGAAAACAGTCAAGACCTTATTATGCGAACCATCGTGAAAAAAAAAAGTGAAGATTTATTCGACCCGAAGGGACCACGGAGTCCACCATTTCACAGACGGACGTTATACCCTCCGGGTCCAAGCTAGGGACCCAACCCTTCTAGGGGACCTCTTCCTTTACCGTTAGGTGAGGTCACGAGAACGGACCTTTCAGGGTACCTGTCTCCTCGGACCATCCGATGTCAAGATGGTCCCCAGGGTTCTCAATCTGTGTTGACTCGTTGAAGTGAAGTGAAGTTTATTCACCACTTGTACGAATAAAGGGTTCTGAGAAAAACAAAAGGGTTCGACATACAGTGTAAGTATTTAATAGGTCTAAAATTGTCTTATGAAGGGACTCAGAACTGTTATATGTCTGGACCCGTCGGTGGTGGGGTTAATTCCAAATTAGTTCCGTCGAACTGGGGGAGGTGGACGGGGTCCTGTCACAGTAAGGAGTCGTCAATCCTCGGTTGAACAAGTAAACGGTACTTTTATTTTAAAAAAAAATTACCTTTATTAAAAAAAAATTACCTACGGGTCACCCGACTCGTACGACTGAAAGGAGAGGAAGTCTTTATTGACCCCGTTTTTTATTTAGAATTAACGTGCGTACCACCAACATCGTTAACTGTTAGGGTCCGAGACAGGTACTGTCGAAGAACTACTGAAATCCAGTTAAAAGTATAAGTCACTTCTATTAAGTCCCCGACGAAACCAAAACATTTAATCAATTGGTTACTCCTTTCACTGTGCAAAAGTTTTAGACTAATTTCGGGACGGTACGAACCGAACGTCCTAGAATAAGGTGGTGGTCTTTGACTGGAGTCTGGGAGTCGTCACTTTTGTGGTGTGGCTCAGAATTAGTGGCCCGGGGGTCCCTTACTTCCCTTACGAGGGTTTAGACTGAGAAGGAATTCGTTAATTCAGGTAACCTATGGAAAATCAAAATAAATATTTCTATCATTCAACATGGTTAGGTTAGTGAACGATTCCTCCTCTTAAAAGTCAGTATCAACCTCCCCCTCCCCTGACTCCCCGTGACGAGGGGATCCCGACCTAGTCGACCCTATAGTTTTCCTTGGGACTCTTCTCACGGGTCATCTCCGACTGGGAGCCCTATTCTCATTTCCCTCCTCGGGTTGGGGTGGACCCTCCTCCACAGGTACGTCCCGTTCTCCCGTCGGCCTACTCTCAGCCCCCCTCCTTTACGGGACGCCCACAGTACCTACCTCCGTCCATGTTTAAACCTGGTTTCTTTACGTGGTACTACGACTTGACCTTAAACTCCACAGGAAAACTTGATTACTAAAATACTCAACCTCCCGAAAAAACTTCTCCCAACAAAGTTAAAAAATTTTTTTAAGACAATTTTATCTTTTGGTACCTTAAATAGAAAAAAAAAAAAAAAAAAGCCGACCATCCGAACGTCCTAGAATCAAAGGGTTGATCCCTAATTTGGTCGTGGGGGACGTAACCTTCCATTTCAGAGTTGGTCCGTTCAGGGAAAGTTGGTAAAGAAATTCAAATAAATAAAAATTGACTTCCTATTAACGAAGTGTCATAACATAACCGAAGACGGTTCGTAGTCGTACTTAGTCGGTATCCAATTGGCACAGGAGAGGGTGAACTTGTAGGAAGGGTGGAGGGAGGGTTAGGGTGAGGAGGTCCAACAATGGTTCGGAGTCAAACTCAAAGGACTCAGTAATTGCCGAAAAATTTCCATGTCAAACCTGAAAGGGACCACCAGATCGTTTATTCTGAGGTATGAGGGTCACGGATCCTACATCCAAGATAGGGACCAGCCCCCTTGATTCTAGAGTGTACGATCCGCACGTCCCCACCTTCTTATTTTTAATTTTTTTATTTACATGTCAAGTCGCCGTGATTACCATCTCTTAGGGGGGCGGTTACGTCCTCTACGTTCTCTGCACCCAAGGTAGGGGTCCATCCCTTCTAGAGGACCTCATCTTTCATCATTTGGTGAGGACATAAGAACGGACCTTTTAAGGTACCTGTCTCCTTGGACCACCCGATATCAGGTACTCCGATGTTTCTAAACCTGTGCTGACTTATGTGTGTGTGTNACCGAAGACGGTTCGTAGTCGTACTTAGTCGGTATCCAATTGGCACAGGAGAGGGTGAACTTGTAGGAAGGGTGGAGGGAGGGTTAGGGTGAGGAGGTCCAACAATGGTTCGGAGTCAAACTCAAAGGACTCAGTAATTGCCGAAAAATTTCCATGTCAAACCTGAAAGGGACCACCAGATCGTTTATTCTGAGGTATGAGGGTCACGGATCCTACATCCAAGATAGGGACCAGCCCCCTTGATTCTAGAGTGTACGATCCGCACGTCCCCACCTTCTTATTTTTAATTTTTTTATTTACATGTCAAGTCGCCGTGATTACCATCTCTTAGGGGGGCGGTTACGTCCTCTACGTTCTCTGCACCCAAGGTAGGGGTCCATCCCTTCTAGAGGACCTCATCTTTCATCATTTGGTGAGGACATAAGAACGGACCTTTTAAGGTACCTGTCTCCTTGGACCACCCGATATCAGGTACTCCGATGTTTCTAAACCTGTGCTGACTTGTGTGTGTGTGTGTGTGTGTGTGTGTTCGTATAAGTGTAACTTATAGGGGTCTACTCCTGAACCTCTCGTTACCTCTGTTCTTCTTGGAGGGACCTCCACCTCGGTCTCGGTCGGAAACCAGAAGTACAGGTCACCCGAACTGGATACGGTACCCGGTCACAGACGATGTTCAAAGGTACGAGAGGACAAAGACTTATTCTTCGAAGAGGGTGGAATCACATAACCCACAGACCCGGGTCTGAGTCGACCCGAACAGTTTCTCCTTATATTGAAGGTAGTTTTAGGACCTGAGACACAACCTGTGCCTCGAATTTGAACAGACGAGATTCTGTCCCTCCACTTACCAGACCCATCCTCTTCTTGTCATGTAAACTTAGAGTAGCACCGGTTTCCCCAGCTGACATCGTCCCTCGTGACAACTGGTAGGTGATAAGTAATAGAAAGTAAGAAAGAAAGAAGGAATGAAGGAGGGAGGGAAGGAGTCAATAAAGAAAGAGAAAAACCGTGGAACGTGTCAGAGGTATCAGTTTCGAGGCTCAGAATTAGTGACCTGGAGGTCCCTTAAGGATAGTGAAAGAAAGAATCAGTTTCTGAGAACCGAGTTAGGTCCTACCGTCACATCGACAAGGTCACTGAAACCAACACTTCGACTAACGGGGTTTCGGAACGTCGAAGTCTACTGGTAACCCCCACCCCGAGTACCGACGACATCCAGTTCTCAGACCTACCCCGTGTACCCTTACCGAACAAAATCAGGTACTACAGACCCGTTGGAGATCACGATCTCCGACCCTAGTAGACCCGGTGGACGCGAATGGGAGGGATCCTTCGGACTCGTAGGAGTCTCTTCGGCCTGATGGAGGTTTTCGATCATGGGAAAGTCGATTGGACCATTTTGGACGGAGAAACAAAGGAAAATTTCTAAATTTTAAAAAAAATTGTAAATGTCCTAAACTTATCTATAATTATACTGCACACAGTTAACGATGAAATAATTGAATACATAAAAATAGCCTTAAATCAACGAAATTTTACAACAGAATCACAGACGCTATGTCGTATCACTTAGTCGACATACAAATGCGTATCGGGGAGAAAAAACCTAAAGGAAGGGTAAATCTAGTGGTGTCTCGTGACTCATCTCAAAGGACACGACACGTCGTCCAAAAGTAATCAGTAGACAAAATATGTATCATAGTTATCACATATGTACAGACAGGGTTAGAGAGTTAAGTAAGGTGGGAGGGAAACGGGTGAACCACAGGTATGGAAACAAGAGATGTAGACACAGAGATAAAGACGAAACGTTCATCCAAGTAGACATGGCAAAACGATCTAAGGAGCAGATACACGATTACATACCACGAACAAAAAGAGAAAGAATGAAGTAAAACATATAGTGAGGGATCCAGGTAGGTAATAAATATTATCTAATATTTATTTATTAGATAAGTAACGAGGAAGACCTAAAAGACATCCCTTTTATATAACTATAATAATAACTATTATTGTATAACTATAATATATACCTGAGGGTGAGTCCCACGGTGTCCACTGTGACCAAATTAGGGACCCAACTCTTCTAGGGGACCCCTCCTTTACCGTTGGGTGAGGTCATAAGAACGGACCCTTTAGGGTGCTTGTCTCTTCGGACCACCCGAAGTCAGGTGTCCGAGCTATTCTCAGCCTGTGGTGATTTCGCTGACTTGCCCGTGTGTGTTTCTCCTTCTCCGACATCGAGAGAACACAGAGGAGCGGAGGAGGGATGACGACTCAAGTGCACGGGAGAATGGTAAATGGTCGTCTGAATATTTCAGTAGCACCGATCTCGTCACAAGTCACAAGCGTAAGCACACTCAGACAACTGTGTTAAGAGGTCGGTCGGTACAGCACATAGACACTTCCAAGAGGAGACACATATTGAAATACAAGAGGGACCTTAATGGTTAGTAGAACAAAACATAAACAAATCGAAAGAGACACGTACGCACGAGTTAACACAGACTGAGACACTGGGCTACCCGACATCGGGTAGTCCGAAGAGACAGGTACCTCAAAAGGTCCGTTCTTATGACCTCACCCAAAGGAGGAGGTCCCCTAGAAGGACTCGGCCCCTAGCTTGGGTACAGAGGACGTAGAGGAAGTGACGTCCGCTTAAGAAATGGAGACTCGGTGTCCCCTTCGGAAGTCACGAAAGTCTACGTGACGTAAAAGGTAGTCAAAGTGAAAGAACCTCTAAAACGGTCTTTGAACGGAAGTGAGGTCAGGAGACAAAGGAGGAGCCACCTTTCCACCAACTTCGAGGGTCCATCGACAGAAACACGTGTCGACAGTGAAGAGTCGGAGTGTAAAAATCAGGACCTCTTCGTGGATCACGGCACCTAAGAACCCGACCCGACAAGACGTCAAGACTTAATTATTCAAAGAAGAGATGAAAAAGTTGAGGTCGGATCCTAAGTTAAAGACCCCAGATGATTCAATGGTATATAAGTCATGGATTTAAATAGAAGAGAGAGGAAAAGAAACAGAGACTCCCAAATGTGGAAATTTTTTAGGAAATCCCTGAAGGTACCACCAGGTCACCGATTCTGGGACACGAGGGTTACGTCCCCAAGGACCAAGTTAGGGACCAGTCCCTTGATCTAGGACACATGACGTTAATTCTGGGTCGTGTCGGTTTAATTAATTAATTTTATAAAAGATTTTTAGGAAATTTTGTATTACCAAATCCCGGTCTTCAGACTCTAGTAAAAAAAAACCGAGCCGTAGAGGACTGATGCACTTGACTTCTGTCAACGAAAAGAGAAATACAACCATTTGGCCCCCATTGTCGCCAGGGATGACGTCTCTATTCTACTCTCACTCTTCGATTTGCCACTTACAGCTATTTCACGGATCTCGACACACTGTGTGTGGTCCTATACGGCAAACGTGACCTCACCGACGACGATCAGCCCAAGTCTTTCCCTCAGTGTAATATGTGATAACGACCAATCGTGTAGTGAGGTTGGATCTTCGAATTTTATGGTAAAGGAAAACGAGTCCCTAGGACACTCACTCCTCAAGTTTGTCCCATATCATCCCTGTCGAACAAAGACGAAGAGTTACAGCCCCCGGAATCGACCCTTCTGAGTCACCAACCCCAACTACACTTTCGAACCCCGACCTAGTAGACCTCCGAATAAGTGAGTTTTCAGGTAGACAATCAGTTGTGACCACCAACTGACCCTAGAGTCGACGTACCTGGCCACCTGTGCTTGTTAAAGACCTACCGAACACGAAGGAGTATTATACCGACGAGTGTATCGTCGAGTCCCAAGGTTTTCCTGGTAGGGTCACTGTCCTACCGTCGGAAAGGACTGCGTCAGAGTGAAGACGACATGAGGTAACCAACTTTACTCAGTCTTCGGGTGGGACTGGGTTCGTCTCCACGACATCCAATGGGTAGGGGGGAGGCACCCTTTCAACCGTTTCAACATATAGTATCTTTTCGGACACCCTGTACTCTATCAGAACACCGGTAGAAACCTTTGATGTTAAGTAGTGTAAGGCGTTTGAAAATGTATAGATACATTTAAAAATAAATAAATAAAGACCGACACGACCCAGAAGCAACGACGCTCCCGAAAGAGATCAGCGTCACGCGCCGGAAGAGTAACACCACCGAAGAGAACAACGTCTCGCACCCGAGAGCCCATACGCCTAGTCGTCAAAGCCGAGGTCCCGAGATCTCGTGTCCGAGTTATCAACGCCACGTGTCCGAATCAACGAGACATCGTATACGGTAGAAGGGTCTGGTCCCTGTCTTGGGTACGGAGGACGTAACCGTCCACCTAAGAAATGGTGACTCGGTGGTCCCTTCGGGAGGAAATTTATCTATATATAAACCGACGTAGTCCAGAATCGACGAGACACCGTACACCCTAGAATCAATGGGTTCGTCCCTAGTCTGGACCCAAGGGACGTTACCCTCGTACCTCAGAATCTGGGACTCTGTCGTCCCTTTCCCTTCAGGGGGAAGGGATCAAAAGAACGGATGGCCCCGGTGTTACGAACATCTATAAGTTTACTGTCGTCTAACACCAGACGTGTGGAGAACAGAGCGGACTGAAGTGCTAGTCTGAAAACATTACGCGAAACAATAACAGTCTTGCAGGGACCACAGAGTCTACCATCTCTTAAACGGATGTCATACCTCTAGGCCCAAACTAAGGACCCAGTCCTTCCTTCTAGACCTCTTCCCTTACCGATGGGGGAGGTCAATGGGGACTGGACCTTAACTTGACTCCGAGGTCGTCACTTTTAGGTCGTCTCAGACTTGGTGACCCGATGGCCCCTTAAGGGTTATACATTCAAAAACACACCTATATACAATGGTAAAAAGAACCCATATATGGTTCTTTCCTTTTTGTTGGTTCCTTACCCCAACAACCAGTGACCCATTCAAGTGTAAATTAGAAACCCCTTGACGACCTCACAAAAGATATCGACGTGATAAAATGTAAGGGTGGTCGTTTAATTCTCCCAAGGTCGAAGAGGTATAGGAAGAAATTCTTTATAAATGAATAAATAAGCCGACACATTTCAGAATCAACGCCGTACGTCCTAGGTCAAGGGACTGGTCCGTAGCTTGCCGTACCTTGGGTCTGGGGAACGCAACCCTCGAGCCTCAGAATCGGTGACCCGGTAGTCCCTTTAGGGAAAGAGGTACAGGAATGGACATGAACAATAATAGATAGAAAAAATAACAACGGTAGGATCACCCGATTTTACTAAGAAAACATTCTACAATTGAAACTACATAATTCATACACATTTCAAAATTTCTTGAAACCGTATAATTTTATGGATTGACTTATCGGAACACTAAGGTTGAATTTCATATATTAACTCAATATCAAATATGAACACTTAAAATGAATTGTTATACTAGAGACTTTTGTCACGACCCTGTAAATTTTCCTGATGTCTGATGAATTCTAAGTAATAGAAAAAAGAAGAAAAAAAAAAAATTAACTTCCTATCAACTAAATATTACAACACAACCAAAGTCCAGATGTCGTTTCACTAAGTCACTATTTATATCCACACGTATATATACCTATATATCCCGAAGGGACCACCGACGTTACGTCCTCTGGATTCAAACTAGGGACCGAGTCCTTCTAGGGGATCTCTTCCCTTACCGATGGGTGAGGTCATAAGAACGGACCTCTTAAGGTCCCTGTCTCCTCGGACCACTCGATGTCAGGTACCCCAGCATTTTCTTAGTCTGTACCGTCCCGCTCATTGTGACAGTGAAGTGAAAGGACTTATACATATATGTACTTAAGAAAGAGTCTAAGAAAAAGTAATCTCAAGTAATGTACCATAACTTGTGTCAAGGGACACGATATGTCATCCAGGAACAACCAGTGGATCAAAATTTTCATTGACATAAGTAAATAAACCGACACGACTCGGAAGTAACGACGTTCTCCCCAAAAGAGACCAACACCGCTCGCCCCCGCTGAGACGTCGACACCACGAGTCGGAGGAGTGTCGACACCGAAGAGGACAACGGCTTGTGCCCGAGGTCCGGCGTGTCCGAATCGTCAACGTCGTGCGTCCGAGGTCTCGATCCCGAGTCATCAACACCGTTTACCCGAATCAACGGGGAACCGCACACCTGAGAAGGGGTTTGGTCCCTGTCTTGGACACGAGGGACGTAGCCGTCCGTCTAAGGAAGGGTGACCCGGTGATCCCTTCGGAATAAATGGATAGAATATACATCATCCCACATACAATTGGGGTTTGAAGATTAAGTAGGGAGAGAGAGGGAAAGGGAAACCATTGATATTTGACCGAAAGATACAGACACTTCTGAGGGATATAAAACTATAGTGAGTTTGTAAACCTTTGTTAACGTTTGAATGTCTAGTCAACGTTTATGTCCTGATACATTCAGGCAACGGTTATCTGTCGGGGAGGTGGGAACTTATGCGATTGCTCACACACACTCCCCATTTGTTCCTGTGAGTGAGTGTGGGTGGTTGTAGTCCCTAAGTGGGATCTCGGGGATGACGGCGGACTGAAAGTCTGGGGTAAGGTCAAGACGGACATCACGGTGGCTCATCGACCATCGTCTCCTGGGTCAAGTCTTCGACCGTGACTAAACCAACAGTGAGGAAGAATCGAAGACAGGGGAAGTCAGACCTTGTCAAGGAGTCAGAAAGAAACAGAAAGTTCTGGAACCGCACAATCCTCCAATGTCCAACTACAAAGGAACAGGAAGCTAAAACCCCCGTCCTCGGAGTGACACACGTGGACACTTCGACGAGTGTCGGAGGTCCATGCGACAACGACCACTACACTTGAGACTCGTACACTAAGCGTCCTGGACGGTCCAAAGAGGTGGTAGTTCAATGGAACACCAGAAAACAGTCATCATTTGTGAAGAACCCCTTCGTGAATCTTGAATCACGTTTATAAGAAGTAAGGTAACAAATAGTAAAGACAGGAAAGGAATACGTGTAGACGATGTCTGACTTACAAATACAAGGAGGGGGATTTAGGGGTACAACTTTGGATTAGGGGTTACGGTACCATAAACCTTCACCTCGGAAATCCTTCTTTATTTCCCGAAGGGAAATAACCATCGAGTCTGTCATTTTTTAGACGGACGTTCCTTTTCTGGGTCCAAGTTATGGACCTAGGACTTCTAGGGGGCCTTCTCCCATACCGTTGGGTGGGGTCATAAGAACGGTCCTCTTAGGGTACCCGTCCCCTCGGACCGTCCGATGTCAGATACCCCAGTGTTTCTCAGTCTATACTGACTCACTGAGTATGTGTATCCAGTACTCTCTCTCCGGAATACTCACCCTGACAGAGTATTTCCCTGGGTCTCCCAGTAGGGACTACCAGGTCACCAATTCTGAGGTACGGGGGGGACGTCTCCCGGGTCGAAACTAGGGCCCAGTCCCTTGATCTCAGGTGTACGGTGTTGATTTCTAAAAGGTACGACACTACTTCTGGTTTCTAGGGTACACGGCTTTGATTCTAGGCCGTGTCGGTTTATTTATATTTAGAAATTTTTTTTTTAGGTGGACGGTTACGTCCCCTGGGTCCCAGTTAGGGATCAGACCCTTCTAGGGTGTGCGGTCCTTCACTGATTTGAGAGCTCGACGTTACTGACTTCACGCACGTGGACCTCGGACACGAGGTGTTTTTTTCTCTCCGGGTACGTGACGTTAACCTCTCGTCGGGGCGAGTTGTGTTGATCTCTTTTGGGCGCACATCGTTGCTTCTGGGTCGTGCCGGTTTTTATTTATTCATTTTTAAATTTTTCTTTATTTCCCTGGATCTCTCACGGAATTGGGAGATCAGTACCCCCCTGGCCACTCTTGGTCCTTAGTCCGAGAGTCATTACTATTACCGTGGAACCAGAACTTGAAGAGTCGGTGGTCTTGGTGCTCTTTATTTAAAGACAACAAACATTCGGTACACCGGCTACTATGAGATCCCGACAGTGTCGCCGGGATTGTCTCATTCTGTAGTCATACCCGAGTGCCGAAGGATAAGATCAGTACCACAATAGTGAGTCCTTAGAGTCCCAGGGTCTAAGTCAGACACCCTCAGGAAGTTCACTAAGTTCCCTCAAGTATGTGGACGGGGTCTACGGGGTAGGCAAACATTCGCGAAGGAAGAAGAGACTGTGTTAGTCAGCAAGGGTCGTGTAGAACATACGAGGAACAGACTCGGACCCTTCGTCAGTAAAGATGTCATCAAGGAAGTCATGTCTTTCTATACCAGGAATCCTTGGTTCTAGACCCACGGTGACACACTTTTCACTTTCACAATCAACGAGTCAGCACAGACTGAGAAACACTGGGGCACCTGTCATCGGACGGTCCGAGGAGACAGGTACCCTACGAGGTCGTTCTTATGACCCCACCCATCACGAGGGAAGAAGTCCCCTAGAAGGGGTGGGTCCCTAGTTTGAGTCTAGAGGACATGACCTCCGTCTAAGAAATGGGAACCTCCGTGGTCCCTTCGGACTCACGTTCACACGAGTGACGGTAAGTCTACAGAGACGAGGGTCCGGGAGACGTCCCTGGTCCACCCTTATGTCCTTTTGTTCACATACAGATGTATACCATCCCATCCGTTTAAAAACGGAAATAAAAGGAAAAAAAAAAAAAGGAAAGCCGTTCAGGACTCTTAATTTGACTGCATGGTTTAGTTGTGTCTTCTTTACTTATGTGTAATTTTACAAAATGTACCAGGACCTCGGGCGTATTCCTTTATTTGTGTTTCTTCGTCGATGTGGATGGTCAATTCTTGTTACTTTCCTTAACACCCTTTCATTGACTTGATTATGCACCCCTCCGATTTCCTTCTATCCTTAGCAAAAAAAAACCGACGTTACCGGCACATACTAGAATCAAGGGGGCTTCACCCTCACGTCTCAGAATTGGTGACCTAACGGTCCCTTCAGGGTCTGTTAATAAAATTGTTCCGGAGGGATCCAGAGTGGAACGACTATTTTAACAATGAAAGAATTCCATGTTCATCTCGTAGAAAGTGAACCGTCAAAAATAGAGGACAAAAGTCCTCTTCTCACCTCTAATCTTACTGGAAGGACATAAACGAAAAAAAAGTTCACGACTTTCGAGTTTTATTAGGAATATGGTTTCCCGTATAAAACCCACTGTATAAACAGTGGAAAGTTGTGTGTGTCCATAAATGTTAACTGAAAGAGAAAATACACATATATTACGAGTAGCTAGTGTCTCCCGTTCATACTAAAGTGAATGTGTTCCATGGGTCTCGTCGGTTTAAGTGTCTCTGTCCTTCATCTTACCACCACCAGTCCCCGACCCCTATCCCCTTCTCTTTCACTCACAAATCACCCATGTTCAAAGTCAACCCCTTCCACTTTTTCACGACCTCTATAACCACCATTCCCAACGTGTTGTACCCTTACATGAATTCCGGTGACTTGACATGTAAATTTTTTACCAATCTTACCCCCTGAAAGGACCACCCGGTCACCAACTCTTGAGCGAAAGATCACGTCCCCTGTACCCTAGCTAGGGACCAGTCCCTTGATCCTAGGGTGTGCGTCGTCCCTTTGATTCGGCGTTGATTGTGTACTGAGTCCTTTCATTTATGTATGTAAAATTTTTTATTTAATTTTTCTTTGCAGGTTAAACCCCCGTAAAGGAGCACCAGGTCACCAATCCTAAGTCTCGAAAGTGACAGCTCCCGGGTCCCGTTAGGGGTCAGGTCCTTATTCTAGGACGTTCGGGTCACCCAATTCAGGGTCGAGGACCCTGTAGAAGTGACTTATACTTTTGGTTGGGTTTCAGTGGTTCTTCGACTGTAACTGTCTCGGACCCTAAAAGTTAAGGACCTGTCGACACCCCCGTGAATCATAATGAAGAGCGGGGTCAACAAAGAAAAATAAAGAAGACTGGACCCAGAAGTAACGACACACGACCGAAAGAGATCAACACGATATGGCCGAAGAGAACAACGTCTCAACCCCCAGATCTCGAGAACCATCACCATCGTGTGTATAGGGGCCAACAAAGAAAAATACATAAAATAGAAGACCGACACCACCCAGAAGTAACGACGTGGGTCCGAAAGAGACAAACGTCTCTGACGCCCGATGAGTGATCGACACCACGGGTAGAAGAGTAACGCCACCGAAGAGAAAATACCTCCTACCCGAGATCGGTGTGTGCGAAGTCCTCAACTTCGTGCTCCCGGGATCTCGCACCCGAGTCATCGACACCGGGTATCTAATCAACGAGGTGCCGTACCCCCGAGAAGGCCCTGGTCCCTAGTTTGGTCCCAGGGAACGTAACGTTCCGTCTAAGAATTGGCTGGTGACCTGGTGGTCCCTTCGGGAGGGGGTCAATAAAGACGTCCTCCACTAAGGCCTTCCACCTTCCTCTCTGTGTGTGTTGGACGACCCGTAGGAAGAGAGATAAAAGTACCGTTTACTTGTACAACCGAGTTATGATTCCTTACTGTCACACAGGACTCCACCCCCCCCCTCGTCTGAAAAAGTCCTCTATTTGGAACTACCCCACCCCCAACGGGTCCAGACATGTAGTAATTCTGAGTACCTTCATAAGACAACTTTGGACCCACTAGACTAAATACTCACACCGTATATCGAACCCTTTCGTTTTTCTCATAACCCTTTATTGATGTAAGTGGTGAATAAATCTTCAAATTTTTTTTCTATAGTTCATATAATAAAGGTTTGACTATCTTCTATTAGTTGTGTCTACTTATTCTTACGTAGGGTGTAGACTCAATACTCTTTACTTGGTCGTTAGTTTGACTATTGTCTAGTTTACGGAGTAAACTGGTTTGTAGTTTTTGTTCGGACCTGCACGTCCAGCCGTCGTACACCTCTTTATAGGTCTCTGTTACTTCTTTAGTCCTTTTCTATTTGATGGTCCTGTGTGTCGTTATATGTCTTACTGTATAT
This sequence comes from Capra ibex, assembly GCA_006410555.1. NCBI lineage: Eukaryota > Metazoa > Chordata > Mammalia > Artiodactyla > Bovidae > Capra > Capra ibex. Next base: position 42,875,108 of record SJYO01050415.1, read on the forward strand.
GTTTTTCTAATGACTAGTCTTATTGTCTTGGGTAGTAAGACCCTTTGAGAGGTAGGCTTGTCTGCAGCTACAGTAGTGGAGTTTGGGGTGTCAGGAGAGGTCTAAATTTTTATGAAAATAAACAAAATAAAACCCACACGACCCAGAAACAACGTCACACATCCGAAGGATTGAAGTCACAGGGTCGACTCGACGGTGCAGACCCTAGAATCAAGTGACTGGTCCCGAGCTTGCGTCCGGGAGACGTAACCTTCACGTCAAAATCGGTAACCTAGTTGGTCCCTTCAGGAACAGGAGAGATAAATTCTAGAGGTACTCCATACGCAGGAACCGTGTGTCTAGTCGAGGTCGGGGACCGGGGTAGGAGAGGTACTCCGGAACCCCTCTCCGACGGGGAGAGGTTCGGGTGAAAGAGAAGACGGTTTACCTCCACTGACACCGGGGGTGGGTTTACGTCAAAGGGTGGGAACGAGAGACTCTGCGAACGCGGGTGGTCGACGTGGTCGACACGTCACTACCCCGACTTCCGACCCTCCGACTCCCGCCACCTAGTCCAAGACTGAGACGAGTAGAGGTGGGTTTCCGAGGTAAGGACTGAGTCGGGGTCCGGAAAAGAGGGAGACGGCCCACCCCGTGGTTGTCCCCACCCACCCCACCCCTCTACCTTGACCTCACCATCCGACGACCACGAAGACCCTCCTCAAAGATGAGTCGAGGGGTGACGGGACGAGGAACGGAAGGTCTTGGGAGATAGTTGTAAGAGGGAGAGTGTGGTGGGAAGTATGGACGTACGGGGAAGTCCTCGGAACCCGACACCCCTGAACCGGACCCTTCTCCCCGGGTGTAAAAAAAGAAGGAACCTGACCCAACCCTCACCCAGGATTGTGTGGGAAGGGGAGACGGGGGGTGAGGGAAGGGAATAGGACTTGTGGTCCACCCTCTCTCCTCCGGTAAGACCCTCCACCTTCCTCTCTCTGAGTTTCTTCTCTTTGTCTGTCCTTGTACACTCTCTCTGTCCCCTCCTGTCTCTGTGTCCTGTCGGTCTCTCTGATCCCGTAGGACCTCTCTTTTGGTCTCTCCTCGAAGGTCTCTACTTCTTTCGGTCTGTGTGTCCGATGTACCAAGACGAATCGACAAAGAGCCCGTTTGACGAAGAGGAAAGACTCGGAGTCAAAGGAACAGACAGTGTATTCCCACTAGTTACCGGGATACGAGTCACCGGACAGCCTCTAGCCACCAGAGAGGGTGCACGATCCGTTCGGGCTCCGAAACAGCCACCGTGAAGAGTAATGGAAAGGAAGAATGAAAGTAGGTGTAAATGACTCGTGGATGACACACGGTCCGTGACGTGATCCGTGGTTCCTATGTCGAAACTGGTGACCCGTCTTATAGGACAGACAGAATCGACGGAAAGAATAGTAATAGGACCACGGTACCAATAATAATATAATGTCTTCGTAGTTGACCTTAAAGTCCCCTGTGGGTAGGAATCGGGATCCTTTCTCCCGCGTCTCAAAGTCGAGTGTCGAAGTGGAGAGTCCTGAGTCCAAAAGGTACTACTTTACCTACACTCTCGGAAGAGAGAGGTGGTCCGTCGTCCTTCCATCCCGACCTCCCTACCACAGAGTTGTTCGGAAGGTGCGACACGACAATACCAATAATAACAATTGACAGGGATAGTGATAATTGAGTTTCCCCTCCCTGGCATGTGGACCCTTGGGAGTCCTGCCGTCCCCGTAGTCTCCGGGACCTCTCTCCCACGACCCGGTCGTACCGGGGTCCCGGTCCCAGACACGGTCCACACCCACCACCCACACCTTTCCCACTCAGTGGTCCCGGTCCGTGCGGGACGAAACTGAATTCCAGGGTCGTCGGTATGGGGGTGGCGGTGACGGCAGGGCGACAACGTCGGTACCGGCCCTCGAAACACTCATGAGCGCCACACCCCCGAACTCCCCAAACCTGGGTTCCGACGTGACCGTCTCCCCTCCCCGACCCCGAACCGACTCCCGAGGACAAAGTTCCTCTTTCACCCACAGGGCCACACGGTCCTACAAGACCCGACACCAAAGACCCGAGTGGGTTAGGTAGGGGTACGAGGGTGGGGAGGGGGGTGACCGAGAGGGACGACAGATAGAAGGACAGGGAGACTCATAGACGGACGACTCAGGGACACGAGGAGACGCGGGGCCGAGAGAGAGGGCACAGAGACACGGGAGAGACGAGAGACTGAGACGACGAGACCCAGGACGAGTACAAGAGGGGTGTCGACTGGGTGAACAGAGAGAGGAGACGGAGGGACTAGGTGAGACCGACGACGTCTTGCAGGGGGTGTTCTGGCGCGACGGGCTCCCGTAGGCTCACCCGTGGCACAACTCTTAAGCACCAAATCAGGGGCTGTTCCGACCGTCCACTCTGGGGGCTCGGAGTCGTCATTGCCCTCCCTCCAAAGGTCCGAGTCACTTGGGGTGAAAATGTCGGGTCTCTTGTTTCGGGGTCCGGTTGAAACGGGTACTCCTAGAACCTTAGGGGTCCGATAAAGACAGGACCTTAGACTACAGAAGTGAATAGACAGGGTACTGACACGTCCACCCCAGGGATGTAGTAAGGTTCTTAGACCCGTAAGGTCCCGTTAGTATACTGAAGGTCAGACTCAGGTGTCGGTGAGACCTTTATGGTAGACACTTAGTCTCCACGGGACCCGTATACCTTCCGTATTCGTTAGTTAGGATGGTGATGAACCCAGCTTAGAAGTCCTAGAGACTCTTAGATGTCACGGACCCTTATGACCCCAGGGAGCAGAACAAGAGTCGGGAGACCCTTGGCCCTCGTGGGAGCAGAAGTCCTGGAACTGAGGAACCAGGAGAGTCTGAGACCTTTACTCCCCCTGGGTCCGGGACCAGATCCACCTACACACAGGTACCGGAGGTCAGGTAGTGGGGAAAAGGGGACCACACCGAGAGTCCAGGGAGATTTATACGAGACCGCATCCCAATTAAGAGATAACCTACGGGGAAAGAAGGTGGTGGACGGTCCAAGATGCACTTGGACGACACGTCACTCCTTGGTCCGTCACTACGGCGGGACGTAAAGTTGGGGGCGGACCTGCTCAGGTGCCATCAGAAGTTGTGGGACCTCGCGCCGTGGACCCCACGTCTCCTCGCCCCGAGTCCGTAAGGGAAGGTCGCTCCCGTCGGGAAGCTGCAGGAGGAGTAACGGTGGCTTCTTCCGAAGTTCCACGCAGAGAAGGTATCCCGCCCGAGGCTGTGGGTGTAGAGAAGGGAACCGTTCCGGTCCTTCCGGGGACCGTCTCCAACCGTCGTTTCCACACCGGTTCCGACCCGTCCCGGAGGGGTCAAGGAGTGGAGGGGACCGTGTTCGTGTGACCACAGTCTCTCGTCCGCACATCGTCACGGTTTCTGGTCTCTCCCTCTCAGTTCAGGGGTTTTCCACCCAAAGGTCGGCCCTCCACATCTGTAGGACCTAAGATAAGGGACAGGTGACCTCTGGCTCCATCGCCGAGACCCCGTCCTCTTACCTACCTAACCCTCTGTCCCTTTCACGTCCCCCACCAGCGACGTCTAGGCGATGGTGGGTCCGTCAGAAGTGAAGGTTAGACGTGCAGCTCCCTCCGTTACTTGGGGTCGTTACACCGCTGGTGTACGTGTCGATTTGGAATTTTCGTGAGTCCACAGTTGTTATTTAAGTAAATTAGGAGTCCTGTGACCCAATGTCACTTGTCATCGGTAAAGGGGTTTCTCTGGGACCCCGGACTGTCCCAAGGGACTCACAGGTCCAGTGCGGCGCACCTATGCTCCGCCCTTACTGGGGCATCAACGGACCCCTTGGAATTCATGGGGGAGCGGGGACGTCCGCCACTAGCGTCTGAGACTTATGGTGGTGAAGGCCATGGCCTAGGGCGGTCCCGCGCACGCGCGCAACCTCCACCCGCCCCTGGACGTCGACCTCGACCACTTCTAGAAGACTCGGAAGGGTCCTACCGCCCGCCTCTGGCCCCCGTCCCCAGAACCTACCGTTTATTTCAGGAATCAGCGAGTAGGCACGCGGAGAAAACACAGTCACAGAGAAAGTATACCTGCGCTCATCGTCCAAGTCTCTCCACTTCTGTGACTAATTTCCAGTGTGTCGTTACGGGATCGCCCCCGCCCAGATCCGGATCTAGAGGGTCTTGTTCCGTCCACGACAGGGATCCTCGGATCCCTCCCAGCGCTAGACCACCCCCACCCCGAAACTGAGCGGAAGGACGACGTGAAACGCCTCGTCGGTCCACCATCACGCTACTCCCACTCGGCTATTCTCAAACCTCCCTGGGAGGGAGTACCCGAAGGGACTATTGACTCATTTCTTAGGCGGAGGTCACGTCCTTTGGGCCCAAGCTAAAGACCCAGCCCTTCTAGGTGACGTCTTCCCTATCCGATGGGTAACGTCATAAGAACCCGAAGGGAACGCCGAGTCGACCATTTCTTAGGTGGGCTTTACGCCCTCTGGATCCAAGCTAGAGGCCCAACCCTTCTAGGGGACCTCCTCCCTTTGCGATGGGTGAGGTCCTAAGACCGGACCTCTAAAGGTACCTGGTATTTCAGGTACCCCAGCGTTTCTCAGCCTGTGTGCCTCGCTGAAAGGGAAAGACTCGGGAGGGAACGGAAAGGACCACCGAGGTCGTCGGACGGTTCCGTCCTTAGCGCCAAAGTTAGAGTCCCAGCCTTCTAGGGGCCTCCTGTGCCGTTGGGTGAGGTCACAAGAACGGACCCTTTAGGGTACCTGTCTTTTCGGACATCAGGTACCCCAGCGTTTCACAACCTGTGCTGGCTCGCTAACTCGGGTAGGTGTGTGTGTGTGTGTGTGTGTGTGTGTGTTCGGAAGGGAACCGCGGGGGAATGCCCCCACATTGTCTGGGGGGTTAGCCAAGCAGACGTTAGTCCAGGGAACCCCTGGAGTCCACTCACTTAGAGTCCGAGGGACGCGCCTAAGGGTCGAAGAACAGAAAGGGGTCGAAGGGGGTGGAGGTCCGCCGACGTCAACCGAAGTGCTCGCCAAGCCTTCGTTTAGCCTGAAGCGGACGAAGGGTCTGAAGACCGTCAGCCCAGCCCTGTCCGAGGGCGGGAAACACGGAGCCCCGTCTTCGCGTGACCTCGCGGTCGGAGGGCCGCCTCCTCTCCGCCCTGCGCTTCCCGCTCAGAGGGTACAGCTCACCCAGGTGTGTGAAGCAGGAGGACCCGAGTGGGTTTCCGGCGCTCGCAGGGTGGGGTGATGGGCCAGAATGGGCTCTAAGATGCCCTTTCCCCGTCGACCCAGGGACGTCTGCGGGTCAGAGGGGGGTGACGAGGGTGGGGCGTTGGAGGTCCAACCCTAATAGACCAAAGTCCCCAAGAGACCCGGTGGTGACTTCCCGAGACCACCCCCCGCCCCCATCGGTCCCGGTGCGCTAGTGGGGGTTGGGGGAGTCACTCCGCGAGCGTCGACGGCCCCGACAGTGGACGTCTACCTCGGCCCTCCCACGTCCCACGGTCGGCGCGTGCCTCCCGACCCGACCCAAGACCTTTTCAGGCCCCGGCGCGGAGACCGCCCTACGTGGATCGAAGGCACAGGTACCTTCTACATTCTCTGCACCCAAGACTAGGAACCCAACCCTTTTAGGGGACCGTATCCTTTTTCGTTGGGTAAAGTCACAAGAACGGACCTTTTAAGGTACAAGCGATGTCTTCAAATTTTGAACGACTCGGAGCCGAATTCTTGTCTCCGAGTCGTTCGACCCTGACCGATGGCTGACTTGGATCCCACTACCCTTCTGGTTCGGGACGGCGCGGCCCGAAGTCGGTAAAGACCTGGGTAAAGAAGACGGGGAACTCTGGGAAGCCGACTTCAGTGGGGTGGGGTCCAGACCGAGAACTCTCACACAGAGACCTACTTAGCACCTTACTTCCGAGGGGAGAGGGTCACCTTCTGGGCCCTTTCAGACTTAAGGGGACCAGGGGACCCGAGTACAAAAACAAAAACAAAAACGGACAAGTTCCTATATATGGACGACACGAATCAGCGAGACAGAACAGTCTGAGACACTGGGGTGTCTGACATCGGACGGTCTGAAGAGACAGGGACCGCTAAGAGGTCCGTTCTTATGACCTCACCCAACGGTACGGGAGGAGATCCCCTAGAAGGGTTGGGTCCCTAACTTAGGTCCAGAGGGCGTAACGTCCGTTTAAGAAATTGTAGACTCGATGGACTCTGTACATGTGTGTGTGTGTGTGTGTGTGTGTGTGTGTGTGTGTGTCTTCTCTAGACCACCGAGTCTACCATTTCTTAGACGCACGTTGTGTTCTATGGGTCTGAACTAGGGACGCAGCCCTTCTATGGGACCTCCTCCTTTACCGTTGGGTGAGGTCATAAGAACGGACCTCTTAGGGGTACCTGTCTTCTCGGACCGCCCGATGTCAGGTACCCCAGTGTTTCTCAGACTGTGGTGACTCGTTGATTTGTGTGTACATGTGTGTATGTGAATACTATGTTTAAAGGTTCAAACGTCACTTTTCATCAGTAACCGTGGTACCATTTACGCTAACCCCAGAAGTCTTATCCACTATCAATAGGTAGTTGGGTGAGGTCACAAGAACGGACCTCTTAGGGTCCCTACCCCCTCGGACCGCCCGACGGCAGATACCCCAGTGTGTCTCAGCCTGTACTGACTTCACTGAATCGTCGTCATCGTCGTCGTAGGTAGGTGCATCTAAAGGAGTAAAAGTGACACCGGAATGTCACCTGTACGTTCTCTTACAAGAACAAACACATCTTTATGGGTCATTTCATAAACTTCCACTAGTCCGTTGTATAACCGTTGATTGCGAGTTTATGTATATCCTTTTTTTTTCAAACATGACACGAATGTTGAAAGACACAAACAGTAAAGTTTTGTCTTTTTATACTTATATATTTTGTACGTATACTTTCAGGAGAAAATATTCTTATTTGAAGACAATGGTTACACAAGTAAAGAACACAAAGAAAGATTTTGAGACATGAAGAACAAAATTTTACAAAATAATAGATGGAAAAATTATATATTTTTATAAAATAATAAATGAATGAAAAACCGACACGGTCCAGAAGTAACGACGAGAGATCAACACCACTCGCCCCGATGACAGATCGAGGCCCCGAGCCCGATGAGATCAACACTATCGAAGAGAACACCTGCTACCCGAGACCCCGTACACCCGAAGTCATAAGCACCGTGTGGTCGGGCCAACAGGGAACCGTGCACCTTAGAAGGGTCTGGTCCCCACCTTGGTCACAGGGGACGTAATGTTCCGTCTAAGAATTGGTGACCTGGTGGTTCCTTCAGGAGAGATATGAGGATTTGAGTACGTATACGTCAAAAGGGTGGGGAGGGACGTATTTTAACTCGAGAGGTGGATGAGTGGAACCAAAACAGTGAATCGTTATTTGTACACAAACCCCCAAAAATAACAAAAAACAAACAGAAACGGTACGGAGACCCCTACGTCCTAGAATCAAGGGACTGGTTCCTATCTTAGGGACGGGGCGACGCCACTTGAGCGGTTCAGGATTGGTGACCTCGAGATCCGTCAAGGGATGTACACATAGAAACTACACATATAAACTACATAACTGGAAACATAGTAATACTTTACAAGAAGAAACAGAGATCATTTTAAAAAAATTGTAGATAACGTGACTATGGTTAAAACAGGAGTGAGAGAATACGAATAACAATCGTACCATAAAAAGAATAGGAAAATGAAAGTTGAAAAAATACAGATTTTTCAATCTGGATTTCATGTTTATTCGTATACGAACCCAGACTGAAAGAATAAGTCCGACTGTCACATAATAGTAGATAACGAAGTATTGTCTAATAGGGTAATTGTAGTATTTTATTGCGTATAAATAACAGAATGGCAAAGACTTCAAACCTCAGGTCCTCACCGAATTGATCCACCAACACCACGACTCAAAAGTACTTCGATGTCAGTTTGATAGTCACTTCAATGATAGTAGGCTTTCTTCAAAACCGTTTGATACCGTCACCCGATTTAGGTGGGTTACGGCCATAAACATTCTGAGTGTTAGATTTTTACTAAAGGTGTGAAATTTTATCGACCCTTTTTCACTTTTNAGGTGTGAAATTTTATCGACCCTTTTTCTTTTTTTTTTTTTTTTTTCTTATAAAGTGTTGTGACTTTTACTACACTTTATGTGTAAAGTCACAGGTATTTATCAAAATGACCCTGTATCAGTACGAGAAAGTAAATATATAACGGATAACCGACGAAAACACGAAATGGTCACCTAAAGTCCTTAAAAAGTCCAGTGGGTGTTGCGGATTGCCCAAATGATACACCGAACCGTTGAATCGTCATTTCTTAGACGGGTGGTCACGTTCTCTGAGACCAAACTTAGACCCAACCCTTCTAGAGGATCTCTCCCTTTACCGTTGGGTGAGGTCACAAGAACGGACCTTTTAGGGTACCTGTCTCCTCGAACCGGTCGACGTCAGGTACCCCACCGTTTCTCAACCTGTGCTGAATCATTGATTTGTTGTCTTGTAATATCTTTTTCAAACCGTTGGGGATAAGATTTCCGAACTGACCCTAACCTTCTCGAAGAGGTTTCTCCCGAGTGTGTACACTCACGACCGTCCTCAAGTCAGGGAGCGGTGTACTTGTGAATGGCTCCTGACAAGTTCTTCAATGACTGAGGAGCCCCTCCTCACTACCTTTTCACAGCCGTTGTCTTGTTCGATTCTGTCTTCGACGTCCCAGAGTATTGGGTCAAACACGGCGACGAAGACGGTATAAGGAGATCAGTGTGCGTCGTTGTGACCATCAAACCCTCCACAAGTGTGTTCCCACACTCATAGCAACCTCCGGTGAAACCTTCGATTGATGGTGTCTACCAGAGACTGAAAACCAACCTTACAAATAAAGTAAGTGCGAACTCCAGTACTAACTATACCAACCGAAATGCCGACGGCAGAACGACAGACAAAAGTGAGAGACACTGAGGAAGTGATAGAAGAAGGCACAATTTGTTGAAAATCGTGTGATAAATTTAAGGAGACAACTAAAAAACCTTTTGATATATAAACCTTTCGACCAAGAGTTTACCAGTGAGATCCCTGCTGTTATAAATGTGACATTTAATAGTGTCAGTTGAAATCCAATTATGTATAACTTAAGGTCATTTTATATCGTCTGAACAAGGTTGGATAGAGGTAAAGGGTGGAATAAAACACGATGACAACAATGTAGTGTAGGTATATACAATACGTGAGATGTTGTATCACAATATTGAAGGTGAAAATATTAGTGTAAAAATTTCTTTTTTTTTGTTTCTTTTTGTAAGTAAAATTTTTTACAAATAGGTGTATAAATATTAAAGATCCTAAGAAGTAAAGAAAGAAGGACGCCTACACTACAGTAAAAGAAAGTTTCACTTCCTGAAAGAAATCGTAAAGGTTGTCCCATCTAGTCGAGTGTTACTTGACTAAAAACAGATGGACTCTTACAGAAAGAAAACGGAAGTCAAAACAAAAAAATATAAATAACTCGATAAAATAATAAAAACCGACACAACCCAGAATACACTATACGCCTTGGAAGGACACCGGACGTCCTGGGAAACAACGTCGTGCGACCGAAGGGACATCAACACCGTTTACCCAATGTCTCACGAGACACCACACCGGGCACCCGAATCGACGGGACCCCGTACACTCTTAAACCAAGGGGTTGGTCCCTAACTTGGGAGTAGGAGACGTAACCGTCCTCCTAAGAATTGGTGACCTGGTGGTCCTTCAGGGAACGGAAGTCAAAATTTTAGATCAAAACAACTTATATCTTAATAACTGTCAAAAGAAAAGAAATCGTGAGACTTATACAGTAAGTCGACGTAAGACCGGAGGTCACAAAGACACTTGTCAATCAACAAAGACATTTGTGTACGACAAGGGGACAAACACACCTCGACAAAAAGTGAACGTCGAAAGTTTTGACAGGAACAGGAAAGAGGAGGAAGGTCGTCAAACTGACACGACCCAGATCCATGCCTAGAGAAACATAAATAGGAGGAACGTCGTGTAACTCGAAGAACCTAGATCTTAGATTACAGAAGGTACTTTAACCCATTCAAACGTCGGTAATAAAGAAGTCTGTAAAACGGCGTCACTATGTTTTGGTCTGTGCTGGAGGGGTCGAGAGACCCCCGGGGAGAGGGATTCGGGGAGATCCGAGTGCAGACTACACATAGAGGTACCGGTAAGGACCCGTCACTGACAAGTCACGCTGTTCTCTCTCAGGTCTTCCTCCTCGGGGCCAGACCTCCAACGGGTCCAGTAGGGAGGAGGGAAGGACTGAGGAGGATCGTAGGTAGGTCCCAGACTCCCGGGGGTCTTGTAGAAGATAGTCTCAGACTGTTTAGGTGTCTTAGTAGACCTCTTGATTTACTTGTATAACTACGGACCTTGGACGATGACTATATGGTCCGACCTTGTATGCCTTACTAACTATAAGTTCGTGAAAATTTGGATGTTTTTACCATAAAAATATATCAAATTATATTTGATAATTTGATATCAAATTATTGATAAAAATATATCAAAAATATATCAAATTAGATTAGTACCCAACCCTATAGTTATAAAAAATTTTCGAGGGGTCCTCTAACGCTACATCTTGACAAACTCTTGATCTGATCCACTTACTTACTCTGTTATTCTCTTACTTCTGTCTTGTACTTTAGACCACGTTACCCAGTCCCCTTGACGTCGGAGATAACCTGACTCCCCGTCTCAGGTGAGACTCAGGTCGAAAATAAGGATTAACGTCTGTTGTTCTGAAAGAGTCTAGAATAGAAAGAGTTCTGTGTACAATACAATTAATGCATGAAGATTTGAATTACTTGATGTGACTGAATCAGGTCTAGAGGAACACAAATAGGGTCCGGCAAGGGAAGACCCGATCAGAGCACTTGTTAATCGTTCATGCATCCGTCGCAAGTACGGACCACGGTTGGGCCACAAAGTTCCAGGTACGAAAGTACTAGGGTCAGTATGAGGGAAGACCCAGACCGGAATCCCAAACGTTGTTCCACTAATAAGAATTCTTTTTGTACTTTCTATCAGTAATTGTACTAAAGAATTATATATGACAAAAAAGTCCACGATAAAGACGCTTTAAAGAGTTCCGACATTTTCTTGTAATAATCCTTAAGGGTGATGTTCTGATGTGTCACCAACTCGTGCATCGGAACCCTCGGTCTGGTGGAACTAAACTTAGGACCAAGACGGCAAATACCTGAGACACTGGAATCCGTCACTTGAAGTAAAAAGAAACGGACAAAGAAGTAGTAAATGTGTACCTTCTATCATTATCAAGGATGGATGACCGTAACACTCCTCACTTAGCCAACTATGTGAGTTTCCGGATCTAAATAATACTACTCTTTTACCTACTGGTCTACCGACCTACCGACTTACCTGTCCGGTACTGACTTAGTTTTTCTTTCTCTGTTACTCCCTTCACTTTCCTCAGTGTATGTGAGTACTCTGTGGGAGTCTGTAAAATAATCCCCGAATCTTTCCCAGGATGTCCTAGAAGGAGACACAAGGGTTCCCAATACCGGGGTCCCTATCTAGTCTAGACCTGCATCCTGTTCCACTGTAGTGGCACCTAGAGGTGGTTCAGGTGGGAGACCTTCCGACTCTCCGCTACCCTCTTCAGCTTCTCCACGACCGGCAACCGTATCTGGAACTTCGCCAGACGCGGTGTTGCTTGCCTGTCGACGTCCCTCTTCCCGTCCGTACTCCGGTCCCGGTCCTGTCTGCGAAGCCTCCCTTCGTCCCTTTCTCCGGGGTCTGAGTGTAGTTTCTTGACAGGTCCTGGTTTGCCCAACATCCCCTGGAAGGAGAGGAGTCTAGGGGTCCTCGGTAAGTCTTTCGACAAGGCTTGGTGACGCGGGAGCCAGTACGCCCCCAATTACACGTCTCGGTGCAGGGGTCTCCTAGGGTGGAACTTCAACTACTGTTTCGATCCCCGTCTCTCCTTCCGTCCTCATTCTACTCCCATACCCTCCCCCGACCCCCTCGTGGAACGAGGGGTTCCTTCCTCCCTCGACCCCGGACCTGTGGGCCCAGAGGTTACCTCCTCCCCCAACTCCCGAGTCTGAGGATCCAAACTCGCTACTACCACTCTCTAAGACGTGGAGTTAGACCTAAGACATGGAGAACCGACACCCCCCATACATCGGGAACTATTACTACCAAGAAGCTCGATATTCGGGGGGAACGTCAGAGGGTAATTTACCGTGCCCGACATCTTTCTTTTGTGTTATAGGGTTGTAGAGAGTCCAGGGGTCTTCGGTCTCCGTCCCTACTTAAAAGTCTCTCCGCGTAAGTGAATAGAACCCTTTGCGAGGTTTGGAGGTTCGGGGTGGCTGAGGTTGGTGGTTAAGATGGGAGAGGGGTGGGTGGAGGGCAGGGTTTACACGAGACCGGCAAGACAAAGGCTGGAAGAGTCCCGAGGGTCACCAAGTCCTGGAGGGTGAGGACAAAAGGGTGTTAGACGGGTGGTGTCTTGGGATTTGAGGGCGGTCTCTGGAATGGCCCAACTTCCGACCCCCAGGGAGGTACCAGACACTTCACTCCTTCTTCTCTATGATAAGACATTATAAGCTGTTTTTAATCCCGTGTAGATACCGTATGTCCCCGACAGGGACTACCGAGTCTCCATTTCTTAGGTGGACGGTTGCGTCCTCTACACCCAAGTCAGGGACTCAACCCTTCAAACGGGCCTCTTCCTTTACCGTTGGGTGAGGTCATAAGGACGGACCTCTTAGGGTACCTGTCTCCTCGACCGTCCGATGTCAGAGACCCCAGTGTTTGTAAGTCTGTGCTGATTCGCTGATTTGTTGTTGATGATGGTGTACGTCCGTATAGAGATCCACGACCTAATTATGTCAACCCCTAGGCTAGACTGGTGGGAGGTCGAGAATGGTGGGTCGTGGGCTTACCGGTATGTGGTAGGGTGAATGTCCGTCAGACGAAACAACGACTATCATGACAGGCCCTAAGATGCACCTATCTTCCTTCTGTACTCACCACTCTCCGACCCCCCGGGTCCCGGAGGAGTCGGGGACTTGGGGGTGGAGCTCCCCTTCAGGTAGTGGGTGGTCGTCCATGAATGACCCATGCGGACTCGTCCGTACCCGTAGACACCCGTGTCTCCTCTTCCTCCGTTACTCCCCCCGGGGTTAGATCCCGGACCTTCCACAGTTCCTACGGACGGGGTCCCGTCGGGTGGTGGTGGTAGGTACCGTTGAGACCCATATGGGTCCACCGAGTGAGTACCGCCTCTTGAGTAGTTCAAATCCCTAGTAGTCACGTGGAGTGGGGTGGGGAAATCCTGTTCCGACTATTTAAGATAAGAATACGGACGGGGTAGGACCGAAGGACGATAGGGTCCTTGGAGTAGGTGAGGAGAGGAGGGAGGCGTCATTTCACTCGTGGGAGTCTTGTGGAGGGTTCAGGTGTGTTATGAGACGAGTGGCGTAGCGGTTGGTACTAAACGGGGAGTGAGATACACTGGTGGGACTCCGGTCGTCCCACGAAAATGGTCAGTTCAAGGACGGAGGGGACAGACAGAGCCCGACAAAGTCCGACACACTCTGAGACAGAAAGCGTCAGAGACCGAGAGGGACGGAGACAAAGAGAGAGTGAGCGGGAGTGGAAGAGTTGACACCGAAGAACACGGACGTTTTGGAAAAGGGAGTAGATCTGTTAAAAAGAAGTGGGAATGAGAGACAAAGATTACTTGAGGAAAGACGGAACTTGAAGGCACAATTCGGTCAAAATTTTTTATCGAAGAAAAAAAAAAAGAGAGGACGGACATAACACGTAAACCACCCTAGAATCAAGGGGCTGGTCCCTAACTTGGGTTCACGAGTCCTCACTTTCTTGTCTCAGCATTAGGGACCTGGTGGTCCCTTAAGAGAAAAAAAAAAAAATTTCTATGTAACTACTCCCTTAAGGGAGTAAAAACCGTCACTCCGGTTTTNGGACGGACATAACACGTAAACCACCCTAGAATCAAGGGGCTGGTCCCTAACTTGGGTTCACGAGTCCTCACTTTCTTGTCTCAGCATTAGGGACCTGGTGGTCCCTTAAGAGAAAAAAAAAAAAAATTTCTATGTAACTACTCCCTTAAGGGAGTAAAAACCGTCACTCCGGTTTTTGTTTATTTATTTTTAAGTTTTTTTATTATTTTATGTAACTACCTCGTGTTCTCATTTTACTCCAATGGTATCCGGGCTCCAATGGAATACCTACTTCTGTAAGGAGTGACCCCTCCGTCTCCTCGCTGACCAAACTAGACACGGAGACGGTTAATGTTCCAGGTTCTGGAACCCGTTCAATGAATTCGAGAGGCACGGAGTCAAGGGTGTAGACATCTTACCCCGACTGCTAACAGTCTCTCAGGAAAGGGGACCCTCCCTGACCCCCTGAGTGTCCAACCCTTCCCCTCTCGGGAGTCGATTTCGAGTACGGTCCCCAAACCTCAAGCTCGACGAGGTTCGACACGACGACCCCCCAAGATCACGGACACAAAACCACCGGTTAGCAAGTGATACCTGGACCCTCACCCAAAGAACCAGTGACCCAGACACGAAAGACTGAGTCGAGTGTGTGGATAAAGAAGAAGTCTTTCATGAAGGAATTCTGGGACGTCCCTTAAGGGCCTACCAGGTCTCCAACCCTGAGACGTGAAAGTGATGGTTCCCGGTCCCAAGTTAGGGACCAGTCCCTTGTTCCTAGAACATTCGGTTCACCGTGCCGGTTTTTTATTCATTTTTATTTATTTTGTTTTACTACCACATATTTTACCAAGTTTATGGAATCTTTTTCTTTGTTTCTGAGAGGTTTAGGGGACATATGGAGGGTGGGGGGTGTGACTGACGGACACCGGTGGTGGTAGACCCTGTCTCGGTCATCTGACAGAACCAACGGTGACCCAGGTACCTTAGCGGGTCGTCACCCAGACCGTGTCTCTTTCACGGGTCCTTTAATCATTTGTACTCGTAATTCCTTCCCTTGTTCGTCTGTCCTCTCTCTCTGTGGTGTGTGGACCAAACTCCCTCCGACCGGAGGCTACTTCAATTAACTAACTTCGTAGTCCAGTGGTAGGTGTACGTCCACCCACTGGTAGACGTCGCCCTAGGCCACGAATTTGAGTATCTTCCCTCAGGGTAAGTGGTGGTGGACCTCCCGTCCCCATTCCAGTCTCAGCCGTGGGTGCTGGAACCCTTCCATCTTTGTCCTTCGTCCGTTATCCCTCGAAAAACTGTACCCCAGTTTTCAGAATTCCCACTCGACTGTGTCAAAGTCTCAGTCCTTAGAATTCAGGTGACCAGTTTCCAGTTTGACTCCAGTTTTCAGTCGAGTGTCTAACCACCCACCTATTCGTACCTCTTGAGTCTGACTCCTACCTCTGACCCCCTTTTAACTTAGTCTCAGGATCAAAACCGTGGTTTACTGACCCAAACTCCAGATCGGGATTACACCAGAACCGACACACTGGAGTCCATTCAGTGATCGAAGAGACTCGGAAACAAAAAGGGTAGACATTTTACTCTAGAGCGAGACCCTAACAACCCTTCCGTACAGTTTCCGTGACACCTTTTAGAACACGTGTCTGAACGTGCCAATCGCGTAGAGTCTTATCAAACTCGGTAGTTCCAAGATAAATGTCTCGATTCGAGGGGTCCTGGCTCTCGAAGGATGTACGGTTTGCGAACTGGGTGACTGTAGTTATACCACTGACCTCCGTCCTGGTCCGTGACAGAGACAACAAGTCCTTTCGTCTCCGAGGTCCACCATCCCTCTGGTCAAGTTTCAGTGTACGACCCCTTGCCGTTTCGAGTCTGAACTTGGTCACGGCCACAGACTTGAGTTCGTCACTACAAGTGGAGACCACTACTCCAACCTTTAGACCACGGGTATTCTCCCGTCTATTCCAGGTCCATCCTCCTCTGAAGGGAGTGTCCGGTCCGCCCCTGCCTACCAGTGGCCGAGGTGGTGTACAGTAAATACCCCTCGGTCTCCGTCCCCTACGTCTCTTGAGACTCCCATCTGTGTCCCTCATGATCTGTCGGTAGTTTTCCCGGTCTGGTTCACTCTGTCTCGTTGTGCCCCTCGGAGAGAGAGTGAGTGTGCGTGTGTGTGTGTTGGTTACTCCTTTCATCTCCCCTTATGTATCGTACCCACGTATGTGTGAATTTTTTTGTTTCAGCGTCTTTGTCTAGTCTAGTGCGTTAGTCCTAGTTCCGGCGGGGACCCCGACTCCCCTGATCCTCCCGAGACAAAGAGGTGGATCCTCGATCAATGTGTGACACGACAGAAACACTTGTTCAGTCGACACATACGTCAAAAGACATGGACCCAGTGTGAAATTATTTACGAAATTTTTTAAAGGGTCTTATCATTAGTTAGTGTTATACACCCGGAAAAACCCTACGACTAAGTTTGTTTTACATCTGTTGCAGTTTGTAATTCCGTAAGTACTCTACTGCCCTAGTGACCCACACACTACTGGGATTCCTTCTTGACTTGTAAAAAAATCCAGACTGTCACCGTCGGACGGACACAAAAATTTTTGTTTTTATAAATACTTACTTTTATATACTGTAGATCCTAAACGACAATTTATTATCCCCTTCCCTTCACCGTCCGCCTCTACCCTCGTCTGTCTGAACCTCAACTGTCGATAGTCGGGACCGGGTCCTCCCCTCCCAAAGGGTCTTAAGGCACGCAGGAAAACACACAAACCCAAAGGGATCGCCGAGTCTTCAATCTCAGACGGACGTTACACCCTGTGGACCAAAGCTGCGGACCCAGTCCTGCTAGGGAACTCCTCTTCCCGTTGGGTGAGGTCATAAGAACGGACCTCTTAAAGTCCTTGTCTCCTCGGACCGCCCGACGTCAGGTACGCCACCGTTTCTCAACCTATGCTGACTTGGCTGATTGTGTTTAGACTTAGAGCGTTCTTATGTCTCCCCGTTCTACTATTTGCGCTTTGTACAGTCTTCCGAGAGGTACCACCTCCTTACCCATATTCTTTTTCTCTACTCTCTTAAAAATAAATTTTTTTTAAAATTACTCTTTTTTTAAAAAATTTTTCCTCTCTTAACAAACTATCCGTCCTTTCTTCCTTTTCTTTTCTATTTTCCCTCCTCCCTCCCCTTTCCCTCTCTCCCTTTTTCTTTCTTTGCCGCTCACCCTCCCTCATCCCCTTCTTTCCGTCCGTCCGTCCGTTTGTTCCTTCCTTCTTTTCCTCCCTCCCTCCTCGCCCCGCCCCTCCGGGGCGGGGGTCCCTCCCCTCCCCTCCGGGGCGGGGGTGCCGAGACTGGAACTTCACGAGGCAGTACTGGTACTTGTGGTCGAGCTTCCGGCGCGGGAACGCCTTCCCGTACGAGTAAAAGGAGAGGAGTAACGGGGTGCTCGGAAAGACGAAGCTCAAGTTCTGGTGGAATAGGGTCGGTAGTTTCGCCCCTAACTTCACCTTCCGCTGCAGACGGGGAACCGGGACGGGGTGGAGCTTCAAGTGCTTCTTGGACCGCCCTGTGCCTCCCGACATGGGGACCGGAGTGAGGTTCCCAGTCAAAGGGTGGCGATGGGGAAGCGAGTTAGGGACAGGAATTCTCTTTGGGAAGGCGGTGGGTCAAAGTTTATCCTGTCGGGGACCCTGAGGACGCAAACGGCCCGTTTGAATTTAGATAGTCAAGTTCAGATAAATAGGGGAAGGGGTCAAGGACTTTGGGTAAGGGGTGCACGTCGGTCTCCCTGAGAGTCAAGTCAAGTCAACGAGTCAGGAGAAACGTTGGGGTACCTGACGACGTACGGTCCAAAGGGACAGGTAGTGGTTGAGGACCTCGAACGAGTTTGAGTACAGGTACCTCAGTCACTACGGTAGGTTGGTAGAGTAAGAGACAGTAGGCCTTCTGGGTTTAGGCTCGTGAAACGTGTCGAGTGAAGTGTAGTCGTAGGGTGTTTAATGACGTTCCCCCGTCCGTGTGTGGACGGGCTCCTGAAACGTGAGTCTATGTGGAGTCTATGTGGGGTCTGAGGGAGGGAGTGGAGGAAGTCCAGAAACGACTTTTCAAGGGAAGGGACCGGTGGAATAAATTACCCTGTTACGGTGTAGGAGAGGGGCTGTAGACGAGGGGTAGAGAGAAGAGAGGAACAGAGGTATCGTAAATAGTGGTAAACGGTTTAACATATAAACTCAATTTAAATAAAAAATAGGTAGAGGAGATGATCCTACAGTCGAGGTCCCTAGAAACAGGACAACTGACGAGACAAGGGTCGCAGATCCGTGTCTCACCCACGAGTCACCTACATATTTTTTACTTGTTTCTTTGATACTAGGATAAAATTTCGGTATTTTTTTAGATTCCTTAAGAGACTACCGGATCACCAACCCTGTGACGGACGGTCACTTCCCCTGTACCCAAGTTAGGGGACAGACCCTTCTAAGGTGTACACGGTCCCGTTGATTCGAGCACTCGTCGTTGATGACTCGGGTACGCAGTGTTGATAACTTCGGGTTCGAGATCTCGGACACGACGTGTAGTTCGATTCGGTGGTGTCATTCTTCGGACGTGTGACGGTGATCTCTCAGTAGGGGTGACCGACGTTGATCTCCTTTCGGACATACGTCGTTACTTCTGGGTCCCGTCGGTTTTCATTTATTTAATTATTTTGTTGTAAAAAATTTTTCGATTCAATAACATCGTGACTAATATGATGAAATATGTGACTTAGGAGTTTTGAGTATTGAGTAAAATGTCTACTCTTTCATTTCGTGTGTCTCGAAAGGGTCAGTGTGACAACGATTCACTGTCTAGACCCTACACTTAAGTCCACCCGGTCAAGACTCGGACACTAGAATTAAGTACGACAGTACGGGTAGTTAAGGTTAGGTCACAGGGTTCAAACCCCGGTGGACAGTATCACTCAGAGGGATTGTGGAGGGTCAGGGGTCCCAGAGGGAGGACTAGACTAGTGGTTCGGGACCTGAGAGGTCTGGTCCCGACCTCTCCGGTAGACTACGTCACTATATCTCAGGAGAAGAGTCGGTCCCACCTCCTTCCCTTCGTCCGGAGGAGGTAAACCCGACCTTCGGGACAAACATCAGTGGGGGAGGGGAGGGGGGAAGGAGGAAACGAGCGGTCCGTGTCCCCTCCCAGAATGGAGAAGTACACGAGCGATCGGTGAGGAACCTACATTTACCTGTAAGGTCGAGACTCTGGAGGACCATACCCCAACACCATCCCGTCGCAGACGTCTACCCCAGTCTACTCCCCGGAGTTTCCGGTAGACGGATAACGTCGGGAATGGTGAATAAGTCTTCGGGACGGTCGGGGTGAGGTAGTTCGTTCTCTCTCCTTTGGTTTCACCCTCCCTAGTCACTCTACTTCTCTCGACTCAATCTCTACCTTCGTTTATCGGACTCTGTTCTCACCCTCATTCAGTCCGAGGTCCCAGTGATGACCCATTTAGTCGGGGTTCCCAGTGTCTACCCACGGAGACTCCGAGTCCTACTCCTATTTGACCACGTACCTCCAGGCCCACCTCGATTCGGACCCCCATCCCATAGAGTGGCCCAACATCCACCCGACCATCGGACCACGTCCCTGTTTCCGGTAGAACTCTCCGACCCGACCACTGAAGAGGACACTCCTTTCGACGTCCTCAACACTTACCACCGTCGTTCGTCCGCCACCCACCGAGAATATGGACTCCTATTCCCACACCGATGTCCCGTCCCAGGTACCACCCCAGGGAGAAGAGGTGTAGGGTCCGAGGGAAGAGAATGGTCGGAGTGCTCACTGGTTGGTGGTAGGTCTAGTAACCCCGGTGTGGACCACGTTGAGTCGAGTCTCGGGGAGATCCAAGAAAACATTTCTCCTTCACGACCACTTGAAACCGGGAATAGTCTCAGGTATTTTGGACTGACCTGGAAACAACCGTCTCCCTTCCACTCCGGTCCTTCCAACCCGTCCCGTTCCGATTTTCCTCACCGGGTCTTGTCTACCCGTTACTTTTTTCACTCTCGTCCCTCCTGGACCCGTGAGAACCATGAGGGTCCTTGACACTTTTCTGGATTTAAATAACGAACGGGTGACGTATCGAGATGATACATGCAACATAGCATATACATCACGAAATCTAGTGACTGAAGACCTCGGTCTTCGACACCCAACTTAAGGAAGGAGACGGTAAAGAACCGACAAACTAGAACCCAATCACGGAAGTGAAGTTAAATGGGTAAACGGACAGACAATTTATAATTATCATAGTTGAAGTATCCCAGGAACTTTCCTTAGTGATTTATTTAAAAGTCTTATCCTACACCGTATATGTTCTTTGTTTAATTACGATTTTGTGATTTTTCTGTCTCCCTTTTTATTATGAAACGAGAGTAAGGTTTGTGTTTAGGTCCAAAAACAAAAAAAAAAATTAATTAAAAAAACCGCCACGGTGGTCCGAACACACTAGAATCGAGGGGTTGATCCCTGACTTGGGACCCGGTGGTGTCACTTTCGTGGATCAGGATTAAGGGGTCCTCCAACTCTAATGGATACCTTTTGAGCTTCGAATTTCTTCACTCCGTCAACCGGGTTCTCACACATCGTCAACTGAGGATTGGTGTGAGATCGTGGCCTAGGGTGATACAAGACACCACTCACCCATGGTCCGTCCCATCTGAGACGGGAATTCGTACTTCGTCCGTCCCTCTGGTAGACATCGGAACAGTTGGATTTCCCTCAGTGTACTGAAAGATGGTCCCGACCGGACCGGACGGGTGGTTGTGAGACTTACCAGGAGTGGACGTGTCGAGGGTAAGGGTTAGCCAGTTTAGAGATAAGGGTTGTAAGTTGTGTTGGCACCAGGAATCTCGGGGGTCCCAGTGACATGATGGATGAGAAATACGGAGCGGAGAGAAAGGTTGTTCCTGTGGCCCAAGAAATGTAACGAAATAACAAGCACCCCGTTTCTATTCCGTCCTTCTTTACACAGTATTTCCATATTTGACCCTCTGAACTCTTCTGTCGTTCGACCTGGTAGAAATGCTTAGGAGGGAAAGGTACTTGTTCTTGTACGTCCGTCCTCCGCCCCGTTTCGGTCTGGGGACGCGGTTCTGGACCCTGCTGTCCGGAGAGTCTCGAACCTCTTCCACTACCAGAAGTCTCGGAAGAAGAGATAACGCCGGACCTGTCTGAAGTACTGCAGAAAACAAACATCGTACGAGTACAAGGTCCTAAAGACCTATTACTACCGCCGGCCATTATCTTTCCTATGTCCTTCTAAAAGTAACCTGGTTACTTTTTTACCCTCCCTCTATCGTCGCTCGGTTAGTCTCCTGTTCCGGACATTTCCCGGCGACCCGGGACTAACCAGTGAGCCCCTTAGTCTCTACCCACACTAACCAACCTACCTCTCAGAGTGGTATATCAACTCCGAGAGGCAGTGGCTTACCAGCGCCCTCATCTAGTCCAACTAAAAACACGAGACGTGGCGGTGCCCCGAGAACGACCTTTAGAGTCGACGGTTCCACTTTCGGCGTAGTTCGTACCAGAGGAACAGACCCTTCTCGGCCGACTCCTACTTTCTTTAACCTTTAGTCCGTTAGACTCTCCTCGAGAGGAGAGGGAGGGTACCTACTTCTTCACTGGTTAGCGTCATCTTTCACCTTCTGTCGCGACCACTTTACCTGGTTAGCCTCGTCCCGTTATCTGAGGTGGGTCTCTCTCCTCCGGTGAACCTTAGGCACTCAATTCCACGTACCCTTAGGTTCCTCGGGGTGGGTTCGGACCGACGGGGACTTAAGAATAGGTCGTGTCCGGAGTCGGGGATGGACTGGTCAGGTGAGAGGTCCCGGAGTAGTCGGTAGTAGAACGCCCGTCACATCCGGTCGAGCAACTGGTCCGACGTTCTCCCGTCCTGTACGCTCTCCTACCGTAGGACAAATCCTCTACGAGACGACAGGGGAACGGGTCCGAGGGGAATGGGTGGAGACCAAGGGCTACTGAAACCCGTCAGCGACGTCCCAAGGGTGTAGACGGCGGTTTGGATACAGGTGGAGGACCCCCTTCGCTGTCACAATCACGAACCAAAGACGGGTCATAACAGGGGTGACGTCGGAGTCACCGTCGCTTTGAGGCATAAATGGACTCAGGGTGGTGTGAGAGTGGAGTCTCTGCGGGGAGGTTTTGTGGGGAAAAGTAAGGGTAGGTCTGAAAACGGGTATATCCAAGGAAGCGAGATCTTATATCGGGTGGAAGGTTGAGGGGACAGGAGGGTTGAGACTTCAGTCGACGTAGATAGAGGTCCTTTTCGGAACGGGACTTGGGGAGGTAGGTACTCGAGGTAGGACGGAGGGTGGGGGAAGGTCGCGACTGAGCTCGTTTCTGGGGTGGGAGAAGGGGAGGGGGTGTGTGACTGAGTGAGAACTGGAGTGTGACTGAGGTACTGGAGGGGAACTACAGGGGACACCGGTTCAAAATGAAAAATTCTAAGTTAAGATTGAAAAGGTACTTCGGTAGCTCCGAGTGAGAGTGGGGGAAATCGAACGAGGCAGGGACGAGACTGGGCCGAGACGGTGAGTAAAGAGTCGGGAGTCATCCTGGGTTCCCTCGTCTTCGAACCCTCTTACCGAGTGGAAGTGAACCTTCTTTCTTAGGACCCATGACATAGCCTACAGTGTCCGTCACTACTCTAGGTGAGGACCCTTCATCTCCGGTCTCTGTGACTTGTTGGTGTCCTGACTGGGTGGGGGTGAGGGTCTGGTACCCGAACGCGGAACCCCGTTTCAGATTGATCGTTGTCTAGACCCCACCCACCTAAGTCTGAGTTGGAGGTGGTTACGTCGGAGGTACCTACCGTCGCTAGTGGCCGAATCCCGTGACCTTCCCCTGTCTTCCCCGTCCCAGTTCCGACCAGGCCCTCGTCGTCCAACCCCCCTGTGGGACGATCTGAGGGTCTCAGTGGAAGAGCTACTGCGACTTCCAGAGAACCATAGACCACTACTCCGATACTTCCACGGTCGACTACGCCCGGCACAGCAGTGGACGCCCGACTTCCTCCAGACTTCGGTACAGGTACTCCAGCTATGGACCACCCCTCTACACCCCTCCGAGTGGATCGGAGGGTCCGGGATGGGTAACGGGGTTGATCTCCAGTATCCGGTCCGTTTGGTGGTGTCACCTCTTTCGTTGAGTGTGTCCAGAAGACCTCCCCAGCGTAAACCCCACACTTCCGTTATGTTCAATCGTGTATAACTCAGAGACGAGTGAAATCGGAGTGTTACTAGGAGACTCCATCCAGGATAATGATAGAGGTAAAATAGCCCCCTCTTTGACTCCGTGTCCCTCGAATTCAGCGAACGGGTTCCAGTGGGACCGAACACTCGTCACCTTGACTCTAAAGTTTGGGTCTCGGTACGTCGGTCGAGACCCACCATTTCTTAGACGGACGTTACGTCCTCTGACCCAAACTAGGGACCCAACCCTTCTAGGGCACCTCCTCCTTTACCGTTGGGTGAGGTCATAAGAACGACCTTTTAGGGTACCTGTCTCCCCGACCGAGGAGACACCTGACCCGATGTCAGGTACCCTAGAGTTTCTCAGCCTGTACTGAACTCGTTGATTGTGATTAAAACAGTTTCCATCATTACCAAGGACTCTACCCCTCCAGTCTTTACCTCGTTAGAAACAGTGAGGTTGGAATTCTGTTAGGGTTCAGACTGGAAAAGGAGGTGACTGGACGAGGGTGTAAGACAAGGGGTGTGCGTCGGAGTCCCGGGAACACTAGTAGAGTCCCGGGAGAGAAGAAGGGTAGGTGGGTAGAGAGAGTATATCTTATTTTACGCTCCAGAATATGGTCCTGGAATGGTTGAGACGTGTTCGGGGTAAAGATTGGATGTGCGTCCGGAGGTGGTCGACAATGTTGTTACGGCTGTGTAAGGGAAGGACCCCGGAAGTACGGATAAAGAGGGAGACGGATCTCGTCGGAAAGGGGTCGTTACCAGAGTTCTGACTGAGGTGTGACAAGTTCGGTGTCCCATTTCAGGTGGAGGAGTCCCTCCGGCGGGGGGGAGTGGCACCGAGTTATCGTCGGACAGTGGGAAGTAGAGGAAAGAGACGGTACGGAGGGTGTGACGGGAGAACAACAGTGTATTAACACACGGACAGAGGGAGAGATCCTACACTCTAGGTGCTCGTCTCCAGTCGATGGGTGTGTGTGTATGTGTACGTGCCCGTGCACACACGCGCGTTCCTCAAACCGAAAAACGGAGGGTGAGATAGGGGCACGGATTGTGTCGAATCATGTGTCGTCCACGAGTTATTCACTTGTTGTGTCTATTGTTGGAGACGGCGGTCCCCCGACGAGAAGATACCCCCTTTGTTTGTTTACTCTTTTAAGTAAAACAGGTCCCCTCTTTTCATGATTTTTTTAATTTCCTCCCTTTACCTTACCTCACACTCACACTCACACACACACACACACACGCGCGCACGTGTACGTGTGCGGTACACGTCACTCCCGACGACGTCATAATTGAGCCCACCAGTCCCTGGGACAGTGACTTTACCACTGTATACTCATTTCTAGACTTCCTGGTCTCCCTCCCTTGACATGTCTATGGACCCTATTCTCTCAAGAGTTACAATCCCTGTCGGTCACGTCTCCGGGACACCATCCTCCCGGGGACCACAGACGCGCTCCTGGTACCTCCTCCGGTCGCGTCACCTCGTCTCACTCGTTCCTCTCGTCCTTCTCGGTTCCAGTCCCTCCATTGTCTCCGTCTAAGACACCCCGGAACACCCGGTTTTCCTCCGGAACCGAAACTGAGAACTCACTCTACCTCGATGTCCTACCAAGACTCGTCTTAATTGGAGAGGGACTCCAATTAGTAAGAGTAGGAAAACGAACAAACTTGTCGCGTTAAACTGTTTCGACCTTTTTAGTCAGGGTGTAAGCCGGTGTGGGGACCGGGAGATATCGAAACACCGGAGACGTCGAACAAATTTACTCACTCCTGTCTCCTCACGACTGAGTCCCATCTCGACTTAAACACGTTCAATTTATACTCATCCTATATTGGGGTAATAGGAAGTTTATTTTTATTTCATCCCGAAGGGGCCACCGAGTCACCATTTCTTAGGCAGACGGTTACGTCCACTGTGTCCAAGCTAGGGACCCGGTCCCTCTGGGGGGTACAACACCTCACTGATTCGGTCCCGTGGGGTTGAGGACTTGGACGTGAGGTCTTGAGTCCTCGACGCTGATGCCTTCGGGAACGTGGGATCTCGGGGACGAGGCGTTGCTCTTCGGTAGCGCTACTCTCCGGGAGTACGTTGTCGATCTCTCACCGGGGACGAGCGGTGTTGATCTCTTTTCGGGAACGTCGTTACTTTTGGGTCTTGTCGGTTTTTATTTATTTATGTTATTTTAATAAAAAATTTTTCTTTTTTCTTGAGGCACACTGGAGTCGCTCAAGTGAGGGAGGAGACCCAGAGACGAGACTTTTAACTCCGATTTTGGGAGGGCTCTCGAGTACCCCGACGTTCCTAAGTTCTCTGTCTCGAGTACCGCGAAACTCGTCACGGACCGTACATTACCGTAGTGTTATCAAGGATAATAATATGTGAGGTAGAGACGGTTCCGGTCTTGGCGGACGTAGTCAGACGTCCGTAAACGACCGAAGATATGGTCCAGACTCTTCGAACATACTGAGTCACCCTTGGTGCGAATGAGGGTCTTGTTCGAGTCGAGCCGTTGAACGCTGTGGAGGAGGGTGACCGAAACGACCAAATAGACGGGATGAACCTATAAGTCTGTACCCACCAACAGACGTTGGGGAACCTTATTTCCCGGGGTTTAATACCGTGCTCCAGAAAGGGGAGGTCTCGGTCTTGAACAAAAACTCCTCAGAGGGTAGAGCGAGGGACCCTTGGAGATTTACAAAGTCTAGAGTAAGTGGTAGTGTTAATTCAATAAGTAGTAGTAGTTCTTATTGTCCATGTGGTTATTTTCAAAGTGTGCTCAATTGTAAACCACGGACAATTGAGCAAATTAGGAACTACGTTGGACTACTCCCCCCACTACTCAACGATTCAACACAGGTTGAGAAACGGTGGGGTACCTGACATCGGACGGTCCGAGGAGACAGATACCCTAAAGAGTCCGTTCTTATGACCTCACCCAACGGTACAGGAAGAGGTCCCCTAGAAGGGCTGTGTCCCTAGCTTGGAAACAGAGGACGGACCGTCCACCTAAGAAATGGTGACGTGGGTACCCACGAGTATCGTAGAGGTAACAAAAGTCTAGTCTTCGAGTGTCTCTCCACTTCCACACACCTCCACCGTCCACCGACCAATGACCCAGTCCTTATGAGACTTAGTCGAACGGTATGTGGACCCGGTATCAGTGAGTCACCACTTCCCGTTCCTAAGACGTCGGTCCGTCGGGTGTAAGTTTTTAGGGTTGTCACTCCTGACCCATGTGAAGAAGGAGAGACACCCAGAGTCAAAGGAGGAGATAGTTTACCCCTACTACTGACTCGAACAGAGTATCCCGACACCACTCTTAATTAATTGTACACATTTCACGAATCTCTGTGAGGTGTTTACATTTATTCAGACCTGACAAAAAAAAAAATTTAATCGTCAAAGTAAGTTAGAAATTTTGACGATTAATTTGACTTACAGAAGAAAGACCGGAAATCCCTGCTTTACCCGTGTTAGTTGATTCTCGACTTTCTACTCCTGGAGACCGGACCGTGTCGATCTCTACTTGGGAGTAGGACAGGATAAAGTTCCGACCACAGTGGGTCCTTCCCTCGACTGTGACCTCACTACAGCGACTTACAACTTACCTACTTGTTTCTTTACTTCCTCTTGTCTTTTTCCTTTGTTCCCTGTCCGCTTTTACAATGTCTCCTTATCTTTCTTGTCTCCCGTGTCTTCCTTTCTCTCCTTTGTGTTTCTTCATGTAACAAATTACAGGTCAGAGGGGTGACTTACTCCCCGTCCCGGACCCCGATAGAGTCAGCGGCGGCCCAGGGGTCGTGACCCGACCCGGGACACGTCTTCAGTCACATACACTGGGAAGTGAAGACCGTACCTCGGAGGGTGTCTACGGTTGATACACGGGATGCACTTGTTCCAGGTTAATGGACTCCCGTGGTTCGTCTAAGAAGATCTTCCTTGGTCGGTTCACTCAATGGACAAAAAAAAAATTAAATTGGACTCATGTCCCACTTCAACACGGACTTCTTAGTGTCCTGTCTCGGGTCCCCCTGGAGTTGACTACCTTTTACTCCCCCCTCCCTTTAAGGTCTTTCGTCTGTCAGTCTCTCCCCTCGGGGTCTAAGACACATACTCGAGACGGGTTTAGAGATATTGTTCTCTAGGGTACTTGGTCTGGATGTCGGGTCGTTTCTCTAAATTTTTGACTGTAGTTGAATCGACGATTTTGTCCTTTAGGTCGTGAGACCTTAATACATTATCCTAGATCTTAAAGGTGTAGTAAAAGAGGGTGTCAGGTTGTAGGTCCTATGTACGTTAGGTTGGAATGAGGTTTTTGTTTCTTTGTCCTTTTACTCTGGGAAAAAAAAAAAAAAAGTTCTCTTTTCCATTATTTGTCTCTAACTGGGGGTTCCGCCGGGGCTACAACCCTAGTCCTCTGTCCTAAAATTTTTGTCGGTAACATTGGTACGACTTACTGTGTTTCTTTTTATACTAACGCTGCTTATTTTTCCATACTTTGAAGTCGTCTTCTTACCTTTGATATTTTTTTTTTCACCTTTGATGCTATATCCGTATAGAGTACAATGACGCGAGACGTTATAACCCAAAAAATGTGGAACTTTAATTTTTTTTTTTTAGTGATCTACCCAAATTGTCGTCTTCTCTCTACTGTTTCCTCTGCTACTTGGACTGGCTACCTTTAATAGGTTGGACTTCTTATCTGAACACCCTGTTAGTTTTCTGGGTTGTCTGTCTTTTAGTCAAGTACATCCAAGTTTTAATTAACGTGTTTTCGTACATAAATTCTTTTTTTCCAAAACCGGTGAAGTACACGTCGACCGTCCTAGAATCAAGCGGTTGGTCCCTGACTTGGACCCGGGGACGTCACTTTCGTGGTTTAGGATTGTGACCTGACTATCCCTTTAGGGGTCTTTCGTACATTAATAGTGTTGTGTAAAATAACTGTGTGTGTTTTTTCTGACTCTCCAGTTCCCGGAACTAGTTCCGGTATCTAAGTCGCACTTTTGGGTCTGAAATCTCGGGCACTAGGACAGAAAACAACCTGATTAAAGATGTAAACTTTTACTAAATTCGTCTGGAAGGGGTTCATTCTCGAAGGGACCACCGAGTCTGCCATTTCGCAGACAGATGTTACACCCTCTGGACCGAAACTAGGGACCCAGCCCTTCTAAGGGACCTCTTCCTTTACCGTTGGGTGAGGTCATAAGAACGGATCTTTTAGGGTACCTGTCTCCTCGGACCAGAGGTACCCCAACGTTTCTCAGCCTGTGCTGACTCACTGAAGTGAAAGAAAGTGAAAGGGGTTCATTTTCCACCGCGATCACCATTTCTTGGACGGACGGTTACGTCCTCTGTATACTCTGTACCCAAGTTAGGGACCCAGTCCTTCTAGGGGACCTCTTCCCGTGTCGGTGAGTGAGGTCATAAGAAAGGACCTCTTAGGGGTCCCTGTCTCCTCGGACCACCCGATGTCAGGTACCCAACGTTTCTCAGCCTGTTGACTTTGCTGAATCGTACGTATGTTTCGTCTTAAATCTTCGACGAATTTTGGGATTAATACTTCGTAATAAGATAAGGGTCCTCGTCCCCTCTGACCGTCCCCACCCACACCTCTCGTCGACCATGGACTTCACTTGTAAAAAGGACGTGGTCTCTAGTGGTGGTGTGCTGTCAGTCTCAGAAGACGTTAGAACAACTTCGTATGGTGGTAGAGAGACGCCTCCCCCTTTCCTCCTTCCCGACACAGCCCCACCCTTAGGGGACGGGAGTCCGGGAGGGGACGGGTCAGGGAGTCGGGGACGGAGGAGCACGTCCGTCCGGAGGTCCTAGACGTCCGGTCTGGAGGTCTTCCGGAACAAGTACCGTAAAGAGAAGAGTCCGGCCAAATCAACGTGTACGTCTTGTACAAAGACCCGTCGACAGTGGGCTTCCCTGAGTATCGACACCGGACCCCGAAGGAGACCCCTACGAAACCTCCGAAGGAGAACACGTCTCCGTGAGTAACCCGCTTCCGACTCTGGGTCCAACCACCTCCGACAGTCAGGACCCCTCTGTCTCCATCCTTCACGGAAACTACTGGGACTTATACCCCGTGTCGTGGAAGTTCTCGTCTCCCATGTGTAGAGTCAACTGTGATCCAACCCCCTGTGTGCGGATACTCTCCGGAACCAAATCCCCTATATCTGAAATTCTACCCGAAGGGATCACCGAGTGAGCCATTTCTTAGACGGACGTTACGTCCTCCTGGCCCAAGGTGGCGGAACTAATCCTTCTAGGGGACCTTTTCTTTTACCGTTGGGTGAGGACAAAAGAACGGACCCTTTAGGGTACCTGTCTCCTCGGACCTTCCGATGTCAGGTACCACAGTGTTCTCGGTCTACGGTACCTCACTGATTTCGTGGTGGTGGCGGTGGTCTCAAATTCTAAGTCCACGTAAATAGTCACCGGAGTCAGACTCCTAGTGAAGTCTGCATGTTAACACCACGTGCGATTCAACGAAGTCAGCACAGACTGAGAAACGTTGGGGAGACCCGGTATCGGGCAATCCGAGGAGACAGGTACCCTAAGAGGTCCGTTCTTATTACCTCACCCAACGACACGGGAAGAAGTCCCCTAGAAGGGCTGGGCCCTTACCTTGGGCACAGAAAATCAGAGGACGTAACCGTCCGTCCAAGAATTGGTGATCGCGGTGGGTCTTTCGGGACACTAGCACCATGAGTGAGGTCTGACTCATGTGACTCGAACAGTCGCCGGGTTGACATTCGGTCTTCGGGAGACCTACCCCCGTGTATCTGGGCTCAAATTATTCCCCAAGTTTGGGACCCGACCTGTCCGGAGAGGCAGGTTGACAGCGCTACTGTCCTGCTGTCGAGTTGCCTGGGGAGTTTCTAGTTCTCCACTGAATGCGGCCCATTCGTTCAGCGCCTTAGCGGCTTTTCAGCGTTTGCGACGGCGGTAGCGATGACTGACCACCTCATTGCGCTGCCCTCATTCGATTACCCCCGCCCCTGTTCTCCGGCGGTACAAACCACTCCCGTAGCTTCGGCGTCCGACTGCCGCCTCTGCCAAGGGGAAAGGCGGTAGAAATAGTTCCCGTTGGCCTTTGTCAGAAGATTTAGGCGGCCGGTAATCTCACTAAACTGCACTTTGGAAATTAGGTGATCCTTGGACCGGATTCTTTTATCAAGTGTGACGAAAACTTGTAAGACATGTTTCAAGTAGTGTCGACAAAGTATTTCCTCTTTGACCTCTGTTGACTTACAGGTGCCCGTATTACCGCTTTATTGACGGCTGGAGGGTTCAAACGTTAGTACGGAAACATGGTATCGGTCCTCTTTATAGTTATTGGAGTCTATACGTCTATTGTGGTGGGAATACCGTCTTTCACTTCTCCTTGATTTTTCGAAGAACTACTTTCACTTTGTCTCACTTTTTTAACCGAAATTCGAATTGCAAGTCTTTTGATTCTAGTACCGTAGACCAGGGTAGTGAAGTACCGTTTATCTACCCCTTTGTCACCTTTGTCACAGTCTGAAATAAAAGACCCCGAGGTTTTAGTGACGTCTACCACTGACGTCGGTACTTTAATTTTCTGCGAATGAGGAACCTTCCTTTCAATACTGGTTGGATCTATCACATAAGTTTTCGTCTCTGTAATGAAACGGTTGTATCCAGGCAGATCGGTTCCGATACCAAAAAGGTCACTAGTACATACCTACACTTTCAACCTGACACTTCTTCCGGTTCGTGGTTTCTTAACTACGAAAACTTGACACCACAACCTCTTCTGAGAACTCTCAGGGAACCTGACCTTCCTCCAGGTTGGTCAGGTAGGATTTCCTCTAGTCAGGACCCACAAGTAACCTTCCTGACCACGACTTCGACTTCGAGGTTATGAAACCGGTGGAGTCCACTTCTCGACTGAGTAACCTTTTCTGGGACTACGACCCTCCCTAACCCCCGTCCTCCTCTTCCCCTGTTGTCTCCTACTCTACCGACCTACCGTAGTGACTGAACTACCTGCACTCAGACTCACTTGAGGCCCTCAACCACTACCTGTCCCTCCGGACCGCACGACGTTAAGTACCCCAGCGTTTCTCAACCTGTGCTGACTGACTGACTTGATTTTTCCTTTTTTATCAAGGGTGGTCAATAGGTGTATTCCCTTACACTTATGTCTGCCGGGTTGCAATTTGAGACACATTAGACTCAACGGGGTGGTGTGGGTTTCTTGGGCCAAGAGGACGTGACGTCCTCAAGGAATGACTGACTCGGTGGTCCCTTCGGGTAGAAGTGCAGATAGAGGGATTTGGTTCCGGGGAGCATCCGACGACCCCCGCCCCCAGAATGACAATGTAGATGGAGGAGTGAACGAGGCCCAGATAAAATGTAAAACATACGTCTTCTTTGACCGACCCCTCTTCAGTGATCAAGTTCTAGAGACTCGAAGTCCTCACGATCTCCCCTAAATATACATGTCATTCATGTACAACTTTGAAGAAAGTTTTTATTTTTACTGAAACCTTTTTCGATCAATTGGGATCTCATAATTTTTTTGTTTCGGTTTGACCCCGAAGAGACCCACAGGTCACCATTTCTTAGGCGGGACGATACGTTCCCTGTCCAACCTAGTCACCAGTCCAATCTAAGGTGTGCGATACCTCGTTGGTTCGGGGACCCGGTGATAAAGACTCGGTCGTGAGATTTCGGAAAAAAAAAAATTTCACGATAACTTCACGAATTCATACGAGAACATCCTCCACTTGTCCACAGGGACTGTGTACCCTAACCTTACTTAGAAAACGACAGAAAGAGGAGAAAACCGACGTGGGAACTGAACGATCGATTCAGGGTAAAACGGAAGAAGTACACAGTCTACCATTTCGAGAAAACCCTCTGTCTCTTGACAAACCAATAGACCTTGATGATTCGTCCATGGTTCTAAACTCTCTTTAAATTTCTCCATCATGTAAATCAATCCAACCATATTTTTCTGTCAACACTTTGTTAACTTCCGGCTTCCCCCAACTGTCCCGCTCTACTAACCTACCGTAGTGACTGAGTTACCTACACTCAAACTCATTTGAATACGTGTCCGATGGATCCTTTATATTGCACCCTACTTTCGACTCACGGGGACCCTCAGTCCCATCCATTTAAATGAAAAATGGGTTCATCGAATTTTGGATCATCTAAAACATTCAATACCGACGGTTCACTGACATCAGAGAAACAAATCTCCAAGAGAATTCAAAGTTGGGACTACTTCGTCAAATAGACTACAGTGAACTGAAGTCATCTATGACAAATTTTTGAGATGTCGTTTAGGGGTTTCACCACTATGTGTAGGTTCACCCCCTATGTGCATGTGCTCCGTGACCTGAAACAAGGGTGAGTGACGATAGTCCCTTATAGTTGTCATTGACTTGTATGGGAAATTAGGTCGTTAAGGTGACGATCCTTAAATGAAGATCTAGTCATAGTCTCTTCAACGAATTCTTCAAACACATTTCTATGTGTAGTGTCATGACAAACGTTTTGGTTTATTAGCCTTTAATGGAAGTCCTGGTTCATTTGATACTGTGTAGGTGTGTAATCCTCATTTCTATTCTTCCAACGGGGCGTACACTATCCTCTAGTGACATGTCATGTTACGTAAAACAATGTTCTGTGTGTTTAACCTTTTGAAGGGAACATCTGTTTTTTTCTGAGTCTTAAGGGTCGTAGTAGGGGTTCGGTGTCGAGACCGGGTGTGATGAGGAGCCTCGACCCAGGCAGGGAGACCTCCGACGTCGACAAGGATCGGTAGGACGGACGGAAGTCTTCTGACTCACCCTCCTTCGTCTGTGTGGGGTCTTAGGGTCTTTCACTGGAAATAAAAGGTTTGTTAAAATAACTTTACACGGTTCTCATGTACCCGTCGTGTTTACATACTTGTCCTTTTTTTTTTTTTTTAGTGTACATGTTATTAAAAATTTTTCACTTCCAATTAGAACCCTCTATAGTCAAGGGGAAGGGGAGGGGGAAATCTGAAAGTCGGTCAGGTAATACCAATTTCGGAGATGATTTGATCGTAAATTTTTTTCCTTATGTCCTTGTAAACGTCTTTTCTTTTTTCTTTGTTTTGTCGTATTTTCTTTCTTTACAAAAGGACGAGTCTACCCTGAGAAGAATCCGTGGATTAATCCTCCGCACGACTCGCCACCTCTTTGTGTTGAAGTCTCACATGCCCATACCGGGTAGACATTCTCTCTCTCGGTGTACTGACCCGGGGAAAGACCTCGGAGGGGTGAGGGGTGCAAAGGGACCAAAACGGGTGTAGAAAAAGACGTTAAGCCCCCAGATTGAGTAGGAACGGTCAAGACTCTAAGTTTTTGTTCGGTTTAGGTGTTCCGTAAGGAGGAAGACAAGGAATTGACGTTCCTCCTCGGGTAAGGGTCGAGAAATCGACCACGTACTCCTATCCGGACGGGTCCTTGACCCATCCACTTAAGATGGACGACCGATCATGTGGGGGCGAAAAGGACCCATAATACACTCGGTCGGAGACTGCGTGTTTCTTACGGTCGAGGGACCTCTTGTTCGGATTCGTTGAGGGTTCGACCGTCTCACCCACCGACGTTCGCCGATCCGACCGGGAGGGTACACCTTGTCGTCCGACGAGAGGACCGCTGGTCCAGGGTGGACGGAGACAGTCGCTGTTCCTCCTTTAGAGACCCCGGGACAGAACTGCCATCCTTCCTGCCGAGACCGGCCTTCGGTCGGTTGGGTGATCCGGTGTTCCCCCTACTGACGTCCTGTGTGTCTATGAATGAACCCAAAAAGTAGACCATTACCAAGTCCTTTGGGTCTCAGAGATCCCGTAGTGAGAACCTAAGGGTGAGGTCGTCAGGTCTCCTCGACGCAAGTGGACTACCCTTTTACTTCCAAAATCCGACTAGACTCGTCCTCGGTCCCTCGACGGACACATGTTGGTCCCTTGCCACCTCCATCCGCCCCGTAAAGTGAGTGAAAACGGACTCTTATGAAAGTGTCTTCTACCGGCGAAGTGAGGGTTGAGTAGCGTCTAGACGTTCTCTCTCTCTTTTGTCTGAGTCCTTGTGTCCTTCACGGTGTGCCACCTCACGTTCGGGTGTTGGTTTATGGACGTAAAAAGACCTGTTCCTCAACGATTCGAAAAGAGTGTGTGAGATTCCATAGGGATACTAGGGGGAGTGGTTTCTGACTTCATAATTGTGAGATAATACAACAGTTTGTGACCTTTTGACGAAAAATTTAAAGGGTAGAAGTCGACATTAAACCCACACAACGTCCATGATCCATTTACAAACGACTTGACTTATCGTTGTGGAGTCCGGTCTCATTCCGGGTTTCAGGTTTAGTCGTCAGTCTGAGGGTGGGAAGGGACTTTGATGGACCAAGGGCTCCCGTGACATTACCCTGGGAGGGAAGAGTACAGTAGATCTGGGGTCTCCCGGACTGTCGCTCCTACAAAGTTCTGACCCGAGGTTAGTGGTTGGATGGTAGATCTGTTCCTTCTTAGGGAGCTTCGTCTACTCGTCGGGGAGATGGAACGGCTTCTACGTCTCTCGTGTCGTCTGAGGTGACGACGATCCACGGCAAGACTCGGAAAGAACCAGGGACTGTACACGGGTCGTGGGATGGGTCTCGGGTTTTCTCACGCTCGAGTTATCTCTAAACAATTTTTTAATTTTTTCTTTTGCCTACCGGAGGAGTCTACCGACACGTCTCCCTAGTTGAGACGTCGTGGGTGGAGTTTCTTCAAGAGAAGTCAGTGGAGGTCTCCCCGTAACTTCTTCACGTCGTGCAACGATCCCACGACCTACGCCAAGAACCGACGGACGAGACCTCACCTCTTGGCCAACAAGGAACTAAGTGACTTCAGAAACATTGACGTCCTGGGCAGAAGATCGGGTATACTGACTGGCCCGTACTACCGACCAACGAACCTCTGTGACTGTCTGTCTTCGCCTCGGGGCAGTCTGGAGTTCGACAGGGGGTGGACGATGACACCGAAAGGGTAGACTGTCGTGACACACGGAGCGTCCCGGGACGAGGTGTCGCTTCTCTCCGATTGTCTGTGAAGGTCGTGTGGGTTACGGTCGGACCGATTCGTGGACCGACGAGACACGCGGAGACTGGGGACAGGTCTCACCCGAGGTAACGGGAAGGGGAGAGTCAGGGAGAGGTGTGGAGGGTTCGGGTGTCTCTGACCCATAGATGGTCTGTAAGTCGAAGACGGGTTTGTACTTCAACAACAACTCCACTCACTACCGGGCCAGGTGTCGTATCGGTAGGCGGTAGAGGTGGTACCGTCGGGGGCCGAACGAAAAGTACTTAAAGTGGAACTCTTCTCGTCAGTCTCAGTCGTGATGACCGGTCCATGGTCTCTGGGGAGAGGACTGGGAAGGATCAATCAATTTTCGTTCAGTTGAGGACGAGACCTAGATCCGAAGATGGAGTGAACAATTCTATCCACCTGTCTCTGTGACCGGACCAGGTGTCGTTCAGTTCAGTTCAGTTCAGTGAGTCAGCACAGGCTGAGAAACACTGGGGTACCTGACGTCGGGTGGTCCGAGGAGTCAGGTACCCTAAGAG
Organism: Capra ibex; assembly: GCA_006410555.1. Lineage (NCBI taxonomy): Eukaryota > Metazoa > Chordata > Mammalia > Artiodactyla > Bovidae > Capra > Capra ibex. The sequence continues at coordinate 42,911,093 of SJYO01050415.1, forward strand.
GTCCGTTCTTATGACCTCACCCAACGGTAAAGGAAGAGGTCCCCTAGAAGGGTTGGGTCCCTAGCTTGGACCCAGAGGACGTAACCTCCGTCTGTGAAATTGGAGACTCGGTGGTCCCTTCGTTCACGACTCGGGTTCAACCCGTCGTCTCTGAGTGAGCCGTGATAAAGGGATTACCGTCCTGGGTTGGGTACTTACCCAGTAAATTACTTCGTGTTGTCTTTTCGCCGGTGTTCCCCATTTTTCGTGGATGAGGGTAGTTGTGTCTTATACATGTTTATGACTCAACACCAACAATGTGTTTGTGACTTTGGTCATCATAGTCGATGTTCAGGACGAAGGTGCATTTCCGTACACTCGGACCTGTTCAATAGACGACGGGGGCTACGAAAGTTAAGGGGACGAACAGAGTAATTCCTAAGAATGTTACTTAAATTCGTTGAGTGTCGTGGAAATTGTCGTAGGACTATGTCGTTCTTATAAACTGTACACGATCGTAACCTCTTCCTTTACCGTTGGGTGAGGTCACAAGAACGGACCTCTTAGGGTCCCTGTCACCTCGGACTACCCGACGGCAGATACCCCAGCGTGTCTCAGTCTGTGCTGACTTCGTTGAACCGTCGTCCTCGTCGTCGTCGTCGACGACTATAATTGTTGTCCGATCCAGTCCCCGACGTTTCGTTTTCCGAAAGTCCTGGGTCTACCCAAACTGTCGTCTTTGTTGGATCAGACTCCAGCCGTCAGTGGTCCGTCGGGGTCAGTGGACAATGGGGACCATTCCGTCTCCCGAGGCACAACGACAATGGTGGACTTCACAAGGTCTCTTTTAGGATAATGGGAGGGACCTGGACGAACGAAGATTTCTCCGAGGACGGGTGAGAAACGAGTGACTCCCCAGTCTCCTAGTCTCGGAGGGAACCCGGACAGTCTAGATAATCCTTTCGACGCCAGGATCGTCTTCGAGTGGAAGAGGTGTAACGGTATGTTCGTCTTCTGTAACTTCTGGGCCAGTGTCAAGTAGAATCTAACTAGGTTCGGTATCTGGTACTCGTGTCCCGACAGCCGCACCCCCGGTATGAGCCCACCACCCCCTCCCCCACCCCCCACGGGTATGACCCCCGGCATCGCTGAACCCGGGGCCGCCACTGGGGGGTGACCACCCGGGTAGGAAGAGGGAAGCATCACTCCACCCCCCCCGGGCATCGGGAGTAGTACCATTACCGACACCATGGGTGGCACCCCGGGAGGACCCCCCACCCTTCCTTTCTCTCCCTCCTGCCCACTCTTAAACGCACAGCCCGCCGCCCGTCCCCGTGTACTCGGTGCCCTCAGGTGCCTCCCCTTGGGGGACGGGAGTGGTATAAGACGCCCCACTAGAGGGTCATCTCCCCCGACGGAGACCGCAAACAATCCCAACGACGGTCCCAGTGGACATCTGTCTCTCTTGTCAGTCTCCGACTGAGCCTTTACCCGTAGAGGGAGGGAGGACTGACGTCCCGTATCAGAGTCACAGGGAACCGAGGACTCCCGGACCCGTGGTCGGAAGGGAAGGAGTTTTCCCAATGACCCTGAAGGAAGGGTCCCGGTCTAGGTCCCACCCGTACTTCGGACCCAGAGTTCCGACCTCGGGTGACAGGGAGGGGGTGGGGACGGGTGACGTTCGTCCAACGAAACGAAAGAGTCACTTCCTACTTCGGTCTAAGACCTGAAGAGTGAAGGGTCTCGAGACTGTCCTCCAGTCGAGAACCCGCGAGACCCCTTGAACGTCGGTGATGCCTTCAACTGACCCCCGGTCCTTGTCGAAAGATTTTATTGAGGGGTTTTGTCGTTTCCTCAATTCTCGGTATTTCATTGAGTCCCTCCTCGTCTTTCCATTTTAGCCCGGGAACTTCGGGGTTCCAAGATGTTCGCGATCCCGGCGAGAGATCTCTACTAAAAGAGTTTAGACCAGGGTCGGTGGGAGGGGGGAGCAGTACAAGTGGGGTTCCTCTCCCTGACATCCTTTCCTGTTTTGTCCCGTAGTAGTCTTGGTTAAGTTTACTCGTAGTACATGTCCGTAGTTGTCAGAGTTCTGTTACCGCGTCTAGGTGGGACGGGGTAGGGGTCGATGTCAAGTATTAGCGATGGAATTGAATCGTGAAGTTTACCGTCTGTGCCACGATTCGCGAAATGTCTGTCTGTAGTAACAAAGAATTTAAGGAGTGTTGTTGGGATACTCCATCCATGATTACAAAAACGGGGTAAAGTGTCTATTCCTACTACTCGTGAATCAAAAATTGACTCGTCAATTCTGTGACACCGGGTTCCAGTGTTTCGTTCAATCACTGACTCGGCCCTAAACTTGGGTCCGGACCGACTGAGGTTTTTGGGTCCCGAACCCCGGTGACGGGAAAGGACGGTGGGCCGGACCCAAAACAAAAGGTTGTCAGTAATGTTTCTACCCTTTCCCGATGAATGTCGTCTTCATGTCTCATGTTATAGGTAAACAGTGTTTTTTGTTTAGACATAAAAGAGAATGGTAACCTGCGAAGTTGTCACTCAATCGTGTCAAGACTTTCTACCGCAGGGTGGTTTGTATGTGACGCTGGGACGTAGTGTACCAAAATGTCAGTATTTATGTTCAATGCCATGTGTAGGCGATGTTAAAAAAAAAAAAATTCTTAACAAAATTTTCAGTTACAGAGCTAATTCAGTTTTTACCGAGTGTCTACAAGACAGGAGTCTTCTATGGTCTTTTCACCTTTTATTTCCACATACGTCACCCATCACAGGGAGGCACAACAGTGAGGAGTGTCACACGACGTCACGCCACGACGACCGACACATCGAGGCACACGCACAGAGGACCAACATTCCACACGGTCACCGGGGTGATGCGGGCGTGAAAACCGGAACCCTCGCGCGGACCAATGGGCGGTCGTCCATTGACACATGGAGACTCGACAAACCAAAATCCAGACAAAACTGAAAAACTAAAAAAAAACGACAACAACACCAAAAAAAAAAAAAAACCAAAGACTAGAGGTCGACCACGTCTAATACAACCGTCGGCTACTGACGTCTTTTTTTTTTATAGTTTTGTGTTTTCTTTTTTTTTCTTCCGGGAGGGGTTTGGTTTCCTGAATTTTTTGTTTGTTTGTTTTTTTGTTTGGGTGTACCGCTCCTTACCTCTCCTAGGATAACAGAACCTCCGGGTACCTTAGATGAAGTCAGATACTTAGCAAGAGGCTTTTCTCGCGGCGACCGACCGACCCTCTCGAGACAAGAGACACAAAGGATGAAGACACATGTAAAAGCCCAAGTTCAAACGAACCTAAAACTGAAAAAAAATTACAAATCATTTTTTGGTCACAGACGACGGTACCACGCGGAGAAAGAAACAGAGACAGACGGAGACAGAGACACGAACATCGACAAGGAACCTCGCGCCACACCACCACAAGAACTACATCACTCGAGTTCAGACGCCGACAAAGACCCCTGCACCACCTCCGACGCACAAGACAAGAGAGGTCCTTCTCGATCACCAAAGATGGGACACACAACCACTCGTTACACGTCTCCGTCTCGGCGACTTCAGACCAAGGGCTCCCCCACCGCTTCGTGGCGGGAGTGAGGTCCAGTGGAGTAGTCGAGAGCAAAAAAAAAACTGGGGCCCGGACCCCCGCCGGTTTCGACTCTCCGTAGTTTTGGTTACGGGTCGGTCGGGGACGGTGATCGGGGACGGCCAGACGTGTAGAAGATGAATACAAGGAACCTCTTCTTTACCAACCAACGGCACAAGGACAATCGTCAGTACATTACGGTAACGGGCGAGACCATGTAAGTGAACCAGTGGTTAAACGGAGACTAGAGACCTCCCCCGTCGGACGGGGTGTCGCGGGTAACACTCCCAGGACCCCTTCTCAGATCGGGTGGGCCGGGTGCCGAAGGGTCGTCGTTCCCGTTCGTCCTGTCCGGACGGATCCTTGTCCGCGGAGACCGAAGGGTCCCGGTCACTCTACAGTCGCTGGTCGGTGGAGGGAGTCGGGTACCGGATCAGGTTTGTTAGTCTGGTTTTGTCTTTGTCTGCCCACCAAACCGACTCCCCCACGACGACAAAAAGTTTCCGTTACGAGGTGGAGAGGGAGGATAGGTTCCGTTTGGTAAGAACTCTCTAAGATCCTTCTCCCAACAGGTGAACCCCGGGGACGTCTCTACAACGCAGGGGAATGTTCACTCCGTTCCGCACAGACGGGGTGAGGTTAGGCCCCGCAGACTTGAGGTGTTCCAGTTAAACGAGTTTCCGAGACGACGTTTCCGGACCCTCGGGAGTAGTGGAGGGGGCAGAGCGAGGGGTGTTCGTCTGGGACAGTTATCACCTGTCGTTCTCCCGGTGAGGATCGGGTCACTCTTACCTCAGTCACTGCGATTCGTCCGAGGTTCTTCCACTCGTCACCTTGGACGGACCCTCGGCGGTGACCAAACGTTCGGTAACGGTCCCGGAGACGACAAGGGGTGGGGTGGGTCCGGAGACGGAACTGGGACGTAGGAGTCGACGCAGTTTCCCGGCGTTCGTCGTCGATCCTGGATCTCCGGGGAAGAAATGGGAGAAGGTGTCCTCACGTAAGAGGTTCTCGACTAGGAATTCCGGGAGGGTACAGGTGTCCCTCGGGTTACCGTAATGTATTGGGACTCGGGTCCAGATACTTCACTCGATCAGTTCACTTCCGTGCCGCCCACACAAATCTTTTTTCGCCGGTAGTCCTAATGGAACAGGTGACTCTAACCCCAAACACATCAGGGTTCATAGGACTAGTAAGAACTTGTGCAAATTCGCACATCCGACGTCCCTGTTTTGTTTCGAACTCTAGTCGGTCCGGGATCCGTGTGGACTCTTCGCCTGTTCCCCGTCGGTAAAGGGTCTGGATGGAAACGTATAAGATAGAAGTCTCACGTTGTCGGACTCATCTACAGTCGGGGCAACTCACTCCGGAATCGAGCGACCCGTGAGACATGTCTCAGTTTGCACTTAGTTCAATTCCGTTTCAGGGTAGGGTTCTCGAAAAGCATTTCTCGAGTTCAACCCGGTTTCTTCTTACTGCCGTCCCGTCGTGGGTTTCTGTCGAGGTTGACCCGAGACCCCACTCGAGTGACGGGTATCGGTGAGGATACCTCTGATGCCATCTCACGACGCGACTTTGTGTCTGTGGTCGATCTCAAGATACTGAACATGAGGGGGACGTCGGGTCTATAATCGTAGTCGGAAGAGACAGTGGTAGTTTCCAGTTTGGTGGAAGAAGTCGGGTTAGGAGGGGAGTACGATGTACAGAACTGATTCGGACTTGTAGACTTTACAGTTGCTCTAATACAAGGACAGGACTTTTTGGGTAGTCACTCGAGGGACACGTGGGACTAGGTTCGAAGTGGGGTGACGGACCCGGTGGGATTGAAGAAGGCTACAGAATCCCTTGGGCGACAACCGATGAGGAGTCAACGGTCCAACAAACGAAAGAGGTTGTGATTCGTGGACGGGTGAACGTCTGGAGACGTCTCGACCACAGGAGTCACCGCGTAGATAGTCAAAGGTAGAGGTGTACTTTTGTCCTCCAGTGAAGGAGTCTCTGGAAGGGTCTTGGAGACATTTAAGGAAGGGGAATATCGAGTATCGTACGAGAAGGAAGGGAAGTGCGAAATTTGAGACGTGACGTGAAAGTGTGATGTGTTAATTGGGAATTTGTACCCACACAAAATGTCTATGGCTAGAGACACGTCAACTTTTGGTTGTATAAATTGGTTGATGTCTATTGGAGGATGACTTCATGCGTGAATCATTCACTTTACGTGGAATTCTCCTAGGTGTTTCAAGTTCGGACACGACAAGTTCCCAGTAGACAAATGTACACTAACAAATAATTGATTGGGAAGGTCCTCTGGTACCCGAGATACTTCCGTAGACCGTGTTCCGTCCAAAAGTCCTCTGTGTACGACGAACTTTTATGCCTGACGACACCCGAGGGTAGAGTTCCTTGTGGGTAAAGGGTCGTTTCCTATAAGGTGGTACCGGACCTGCGGTAAGAAGGCCTTTTAGTGTTAAGAGACCTGTCCTGGTGTTCCTAATGTCTATCATATTTCTTGTAGGACATTTTTCGTTTCTGCCCGTTCTACTTTTCCGTGGTCGGTTAACCAGACTGAGTCCCCTCTCCCTTGTCCCTCTTTACCGTCCTCTCTCTGAGATGTCTTCTACTAGTGGTTTATGGGCGACCGTGCGTGGCACCATTACCTTATCTACCCCAAATCCTACCATTTCTCTTCGTGTGACAACTGCGAGGCCCTCAGTAGGCTCAGGGGCCCTGCCCTCTAAAAGACCGACCATCTCATTAACTGTTTTCGACCCACCGGGCGTTACATCTAGACCAACAGCCGACGCATCAAGTGCCGCAACGTTCGGGGGTTGTGTAGAAGTTTGAGGTGGTTACGAACAGAGAAAAATCCGTAGTGGTGGTGTATCGACCGTCTCTCTTGTGTCCAACGCTAGCAGTATCCCCCTACCTCTGCTACTCTCAGTCTCCTGTCGGAGTTGGAAGAGACTCGACTAGCGGGGGGCCGGAGAGCTCACGAGACGTGGCAGTACCGTAGGACTGGGCATGGAATGTGGGGAGCGGCATTTACCGTACTGTTCGTTTTCCACAGACGTCGAAACCGTAATGTCAGAAACCGTGTCTTGAACGACATTGAATAGGTTTCATGTTGCCGATTGGGGTCCTCGTCACTTCGGAGTCTTGGATCGATTTCCTTGGACCTGACTTTAACTTTATCAGTCCAATGAACGTTGGTCTTTGGGTCACTGTGTATGCTGTGGTTCCTCAATTGAGTAACCTTATGAGTTCGGGTTGGGGACCCGAGACTGACTCATGGACTACCCAGGTTTGAGGACGTTCCGGAGGTGTTCCAGTCGAAGGTGGTGTGGCAGTTAGTCCGGGGACTACACTTGTTGACCCCTCCGTCCCCAAAATACGCCCAGTAGCATCAAGAGGACTCTTTCCTTCGTTTTGGTTCTGAAATGAAAGACGACATGTTCTACCACCGGATGACGGAAGACGTGACAACCCCTGAGTCTACCTATTTTGTAAACGCACAGTGGGTCCTTCCTGTATGTACCGTCTGTTATTCCTTGTCGTTAAGTTGGTTAGTAGGGTTTTCCTAAGACCCAGTCGTCTCGTCTTCCGGATTCACCTACCCGTGAACTGATTACCGAGAGTGACATTGAAGACTTCTTCTGTTTTACCTTCTACTTCGTTTAGAGTTCGGGGTAGAATGATTAAGTAAGAAGGGTCTTGGTCAGAGAAGGTTGACTGGTTTCTTTACACCCTTCTCACCGAACCTTTCCCCTGAGTTAAAAGACGACGTCGGACTTGGTCCTGTAAGGGAAAGGTAAGTGGGGTCGAAGAAACGGGTAGGAGATAACCTCCTTGTACGGTAGTGGTGTGTCGGATTGTGACGACAAGGGGTGGTCAGTAGGGGTCCAGGTCGTCCACGGAGTCTACGACACCGTAGGACCGGTCAGGACTGACGGAGATCAGAAATGAGAGGGTGGTTTTAGACATAACTTTTGATGATGGATCTGGTTTGATTTCTTTTTCTCCCACTTCTTTCAGAATTTTTTTTTTGTGTTTTGGGTGTATAGTGATTTTTGGTCCTGTGAAGGGAAGGGTCCCCTTCATAAAGAGGTGGGTGACTGTTTTCAGAGACTCTTAGTTCTCCTTTCAATTCGAAGAGGTGGAGAGGACCCGAGACCCGGGTCGGAGGGCAGACTCTTGGTGATCCGTCTTCGGGTACATTGCCCCCGTCTTAACCTAAGATAAAGTCCTTACTTGGTGTGTTTGGTGTCCGTGGTGTGGGCGGACTCCAATGGTCGAGTCGCTAAACCTCAAGGTGTCGGGAGTAGTCAAGATTGGGGTCGACGAGGGATCAAATCGATGTTCTAGTTTACACATTATCATTATTGTAAGAAATAGAGTGTCTTCTCACAATTCATAATTTTATGGAAATAATACGTACGTTACTTCGAAGAGTGTGCCAAATTTACGGACATTTAGTGTCGATGTCTCGCGGTGATTTGGGACCTTTTGGGACGTTTACCGACTTGGCCTGTCCTAAAGTACCTGAAGGTCCCTTCTTTTTTACCCGAGGTTCGGTCTTCATTGTTAACCAACAGAAAAGCTGCATCCTGTGACTTCTCCGACTTAGGGAAGGTTTCGCGGGTGGGGAGTCCCTTGTAAAAGCAAGTGGTTTGGATGGCGTGGGTAAATTGGGGTCTTTGACATTCGTTTGAACACTACTGAGGTTTCGTACCAAGTTGAAGGTTTATAGATTTTTTCTGGAAAGTGTTGAAAAAAGAAGGCCAAAAGTTACAGCTGTTTTGCTCCGTATGAAACTAGACCCATTTATGGGAGTTCATTTATTTAAAGACATAACTCTGTTTTGTACTGCGATGTTTTTGATTTGTCGCAAGACCGTATTATGGGTTGAGTCCGCGCCTTTTCCGGTGGTGGGTGATCAAGGGCGAGTTCGTCAGGGGGGGTGGGGGTGGGGGGGTAGGGGGCGTGTTGGCGGGTGCTCCGGGCCTGTCCTCTTCACGCGGACGCGTATCCCGGTCTCTTCTCTTACTATTTCTTTTTTTTTTTGCCGGGCCGGCGCACGGGCCGGAGGTGTACGGTCGGGCGCTGCGGACGCGTGACGTGGTGGACGTCGCGCTCGTCGAAGGAGGCGGGGGGATGTGGGGCGAGACATGTCGCGCGTGCGCGTTCGCGAACAGGAGCGCGTTTGGGGCGGCAAACGGGTTGCGGGCGGGGAGGGGGGTGGGGAAGATGTCCCGCTATCGGACCCGCGCACGCGTGTCGGGGGGTTGTTTATTTACGGGAGTTTCACTCTTTTAAAGGGAGGGACGGGCCGCTAGAGGCCGCAGGTCCTGGGACCGGAGTGGGGCGGCGGTGGCGGGCGGCGGGGCCGAGGAGGCGGCGGCGGCGGCGGCGGAGGTACGACCAGCGGCCGCAACAGTCAGAACTCGGCAAACCCCCGGGCCGGCGGGAGTGACGGCGGCGGCATCATTGCCGGTGGCGGCGGAGGCGGCGGGCGGCGGCGGTAGAAGTGGTAGCGAGGCCTGGCGGAGGCGACGAGCAGGCCGACGACGGAGACGAGGTCGGCGGCTGCGGCGAAGAGGCGGGCCCCGTCGTCGGAGGCGCTGTACCGCCGCGTCTTGGGCGGAGGGGGGCGGAGAGTAACCCCCTCCCTGTGCGGGCAGTGGGCGGCGGGGGTGGGCTATCCCCCTCGGTGACCAGGGCGGCGCCCCCCTCCCCTTCGGAGGTATGCGGAACGCGCGGATGACCTATTTCGCGTGCGGGAAGACGTCCTCACGGGCGGGAGCAAACAGACCCTGTGAGGAATATCCGCTCTCGAGAGACGGTCAGTAAAGAGACCGGGGCGGCGGAATTTTATTTGAGATTGAACTAACCAACCTAAAGACCGTGCCGTACCGAAGGAATCCTCATGGACTATCCTCGACGTGTGGGAGTGACAGTTTTCGGGGCGGAGGAAGGGTGAAAGTAACCAAAAAGAGCCATTAGGTAGATCGGTTTTCGGGGGAATCTGAAAGTCCGTGCCAATGATGGAGGGGCACGGAGAGGTGTTCCTCTGTTCTGCCGGGGAGGGAAACGGAGAGAGGTTACCGATGATGTCTGCGGCTAGAGGACGATCTGCGGGCTAATCAGTTAACTCTCACCTTTCTCAGGAGAATGATCTACAATCCGGGTGACCACTGGGGACTAACCCACTTTTTCCCCTTAGGTGAAACCGCGTCAGATGCTTTCCTAGCCCCGGCTCCTGCGTACGCGCTTAGTGCAAGCCAGTGGAGGTCTCCGCCCCGCTGGGAGGTCTCCTCCCTTCCGGACCTCGTGGTTCTCACACACAACTGAGGACACTCGTCGTAGCCGTCCCATCTGAGAATCTTCCCGTTAACGGTCACGTCGAGACATGGCTAGGGATAGAGGATAAGGAGAGGTAACGATTGGAAGTGTTAAAATCTCCCTTTTTGTAAAAATTTGAGTCAAACTGGGAAAGGGAGTGATTTTGGTAAACGACGACGGCAGATAGAATACTGGGACAGGTTAAGCGGGTGCAGGAAAGTGGTGCAGTGGAGATTTAAGTTGGTGTTTATTGAGGAAAATCAAACGTCTTTCCCTTCTTAGAAAGAGCGTGGAGAGCTAGATACGGGCTCGTCCGAGAAGCTTGATCTTGTGAAAGTAGGTGATAGGGAGGACGGTCTTAATCCCTAATTTTAAGATTTTAAAAAGAACAAGCACGAGACAAGTGAGACTTTTCGTAAGAACCGGGATGGTAGGGTCTGGGAGCCAAAGGGAGTACTATTGGGGACTAGCGAGTCCGGTTGCCAAAAGTGAGTTGTCAGGAATGATAAGACCCAACAGTCAAACCACTTACGGGAAAAAGCATCGTACTTTCACGAACACACTAGACACACAACCAGAATCTCTTCGACGGGGGCTGGGGCGGGCGGTGGTTCGCGGTCCGTGTCGTGGGACGTGTCACGATCGATCGATGAGCCGTTTCCGCTCGTCAATACCACAAGATTCACAAGCTGCCCGGAGTAAAGGAGACCCTGCCCATCCCGATGGGTGCGTCCCTTGTGGGTGGGTCAGAGATCCCAGGTTGCTGCCGGTTGCGGACCTCGCGCCCCCCGCCCCAGGCCCCAACTGGGATCCTAGACCGGGTTTCTTGAGATATTGGAATGCCCCGACAGACGACAGCCGACCCCCCGCCCCCCCC